>CM053033.1:194232236-194445081 GCA_028564925.1 Lithobates sylvaticus | reverse complement strand
TTTAGTTTTTTTATTTTTGGAGATATTTATTATAGCAAAATAAAAAATATTGTTTTTTTTCAAAATTGTCGCTCCTTCTTTTTTTGTTTATATCAAAGTTTGATCAAATACCACCAAAAGAAATCTCTTTGTGGGAAAAAAGGATGCAAATTTAGTTTGGGTACAGCATTGCATGACCGCGCAATTGTCGGTTAAAGCGACGCAGTGCCAAATTGTAAAAACTGCTCTGGTCAGGAAGGGGGTAAAATCTTCTGGGGCTGAAGTGCTTAAAGTGTCACTAAAGGTGACACTTTAGGAGGCATTTTGAATAGAGCATGGGTGTCCAACTCCATTTCATTGTGGGCCGCATCAGCATTATGGTTGTCCTCAAAGGGCCGGTTGTATCTGTAAGCCTATATAAATGTATGCAGGGCTTTTTCCCCCTAGAGTCTTTCATGATAGCCACCTATGAGAGACCTTGGCTCCTCCCTTCTCAGGAAACACTGCCTCAGCCCAGATTAAAAGCATGCTCCTCCGTTCTAGCTTTTCCTCTGGCAGGGAGACACTGCGTGGAACCGTGGCTAAAACAGGTAGGCTGAGGCCCGTATGTCCTGTGAAGGAGACAGGTCTCTGGGAACTAGTGGCCTCCGGGAGAGGTTACCTGGCAGCTACGTTTCCTTGCCACCCCAGCTTTTCCGAACAGTTGTGTCATGGGCAGCTCTGAGGGCCCGCTTTCAGGTCCTCGGGTGAAGCTCAAGAGGAGGCGCTACCATCCCCCCCCCCCCTTTTTTATTTTATTATTATTTATTTTAATTTTTCTTTAAAGGCTCACAGCGGGTCGTGTGGCAGGGGACATCACTTCCGGCGGGGGTGTGCACTTCTCCTTGATCCGCAGCTTCTGGTTCCAGCCGCGGATGCTGAAGGCGGACCAGGCTTTGGCTGATGGGGGGCCGGATGGGTTGCACAGTGCAGCTGGAGGCTCCAGAGGCAGTACCACGCTTTTCTCGGCAGGAGTGTCGAAAGCAGGGGCTATCCTGGTGGCTCCTGGCGATGCCAGCATCAGTCATCCCTAACGTAAGGGGGAAATGGGGGGGGGGGGGGTGCCCCTTACCTGTTTGTCACCTGCAGCTCCACAGGTGGTGTTCCCTCTTGGTGGTCAGAGGGGGAAGAGGCACTTGGCTCGGGGGGTCCCTACGGTTCTGGCTGGTGGAGGGTGGGAAGGTCCCAGGATGGCTCGCTGTGTCTTTGTCGGCTAGAAGCAAAGCCAGAGACAGATCCCGACCTCTGCACAGTTAACTGTTGGGCGGGTTGTAAATACCACAGCCCCAGACTGTGCCCTCACCAGTCAACTAGGGTACAGCACTGTTCTTATTAGAGTCCCGCAGGTGCGAGGCGTACAGTACTGCGCAGGCCCTCAGGCTGAGTTAGAGGGCCTAGATGGTGAATCCAGTAGGCCTCATTAGAAAGATCCTCCACCTCTTCTAGGGAAGCGTTCGATGTAGGGCAGTTAAGCTGCGGCCCGCCCACCCGTGGCCCTCGCGCCTGACAGGTGGGCGGCGCCCATCTGCCCGGCAGCAGCCCTCCCCCCCACTGCAGCTAGCCACGACAGCAACTGAAGACAGGGCCTGGGGGATCAGTGGGGGGTGGTGGTCCAGTCCAGGAGGTGGCAGGGTTCAGCCCCTCTGAAGGCTTGGGTTCAGAACCCTCCGCTACCAACAGATGCAGTCTTGTTGCAAAAATCCAGACATAACAACCTAGTCTTGAGAGACAAAGGGGCACTGTTGGGTTCCATGATCAAGAGAATTAACTCCTCTTTTTTCTGAAAGGGACCTGGGAGGTTTACCTTAGGAAACTTAGGAAGAAAGATCTACCCTGGCATTTACACTGGGGTCCCGCAACCTGTCTGACACAATTGCTGGCACACATAAAAGCACAGACAGCAAAGAGGTCGGTTCGCCAGGTTTGCAGCCTTGGTCGATTCGCTAAGGAAGGCCTTTTAGCGCAAGACTTGGTAGGGGACAGTGCGTTCGGTTTGTGCAGTATTCCTCCCACAGAGGACCTGCCTTTTGTCCAGGGCTCGAGGCAATTCTTGATCGCACAGCAAACAGGAAGAGACCCTTCCCATGAAATGCAACAGATCCCATAGGGACTTGCCTTTTTTGGTAGGAATGCTGTTTTTTCCCAAATATTACAAGACCTCCTTGGATCGGAGAGATGCCTGTTTGTAACATTCCTTATGGTGGAGAACTTCACAAGTTGCTCAGATTGGCAGTCGAAATGGGGGTAAAGACTTCCACTGGCAGTTCCGGGCACTTCCCTTTTGCCTTACCTCCTCTCCGTGAATCTTTTCCAAGGTCAGGGAGAAGGCTAGGCTTTTTCTCCTGTCTCTCTAAAGGGGATCTCAGTAGTGGGGCAGGGGCCTACTCAAAAGACCTGCTGCTCTTGCACCTTCTAAAAAAGAAGGGCAGTTGACCCCCGGGAAAGGGGTGTGTGTGTGTGTGTGTGTGTGTGTGTGTGTGTGTGTGTGTGTGTGTGTGTGTGTGTGTGTGTGTGTGTGTGTGTGTGTGTGTGTGTGTGTGTGTGTGTGTGTGTGTGTTTTCTATAGGCCTGGGGTGGCTAATAATTGTAAGAAAACCCAGCATGGTCCCTCCCAGTGGGTCCGGTTTCAGCGTATGTATTTCTTCTTCAGGAGACAGATCCGAAGGATAGATAAGGCCATTAGGCGGCAGCGGTGCATCCAGCTGGTGTCTGTGAGACAGGCCAGGTCCACATGGGCTTTTTGACCTCTGCCATTCCAGCAGCTCAATGGGCGTGCCTACCCTTCCATTCCCCAGCACATTTTCATCTGGGGGAGTGTAAGGGAACCGGTGAAAGGGACAGTGCTCTCGGGTAAATGTTGTCGCTCAGAGCCAGCATTTCCCCAGGTGCTATGCTGTCAGGCAGAGAACACTTCTCTTAATCTCATTGGGTCACACTGGCTCTAAAGGCCATGGTTCTCGGTCCTGAGGGCACGGGGGTTCTCAGCTCAGTAGCATAGGGGTCTGCACTCCTACCTAGAAAGGCTCAGACCATGGGTTCGGATGCCAAAGATGGTATCGCCTACTTAATGCTTACATTGCTAATCAGCTGCATATGCTGGATATAGGCAAATGCCTATTAGCTAATGCCACATAAGCTTGGGTGTTGGTCTGGCTACTAAGGTAGAGTTTTTAAAGACTCAAAGAGCGTGTTTCTTTATACGCTGACGATATGTTCTTATATCTGGGGGGTTCGGATCAGTCGTTTTCTCTTGTTTTTTCGTTAATACAGGAGTTCGGAGACTTCTTGGGATTGCGTATTAATTGGTCTAAGTCGACACTATTCCCATTAGACCCACAACCTAATCTAGTAAACGCTGCCCAATGTCCCATAAAGGTTTCATCTCAGTTTAAATATTTGGAAATGAATATCCAAATGCCTGTGGAATCCTTTGTAGAGGTACATTTATGGCCCATAATCAGGACATTTAGAGACAGAATTAAAAAAAAAATAAAAGGATTTGCCCCTTACATTATTGGATAGAGTAAATTTTATTCAAAATTATTTTTTTACCAAAATTTTTGTATGCTCCCCTATTTACTCCTGTATATATTCCAATATATTAACTCCTTGTTAAACTCTTTTCTCTGGGGCTCCAAGGCAACTAGAGTCTCATTGGATATCTTGCAGCTACCGATTGATGGGAGGACTGGCTCTACCGGATCTTTGTCTATATTTTGCAACCCAGCTGGTATATACTCATTGGCGGATGTTCCCCCCAATTGAATAATGTGGCGGTGGAGGCCGAGGTTGCCACCTCTTATGCAGCCTTGCTGAACTTTTTCTTTAGAGGGGAGGTCCCTACAGTAGGGGGCAAAACCACGCTAAAATCAGGTAAACAGGTTTTGGAAATCTGCCTAAAGCACATAGCTGATCGGCCCCCCTCCACCTATCTCCCAATGCCCCACTGATTAAACCCATGTCTGAATGAATTCTTTCAATTGAAGGATGGCTATAAATGGTCTAGGTTTGGGATCAAGTATATTTACCAATTATACGATACGGGTAACTTTAAAACTTTTTCACAATTGCAGAGGGAGATGAGTGTACCCAGTTCTTGGAAATTCCAATACACCAGGTTAAGACATGTGGCACATTGTCTGTTTGGGAGTGAACCAATCACATTAGAAAATCCAAACTTGGAAAAAAATCCTATCAAATCTGGATCATACTAAACGGATTTCTATCTATATTATGTTTTGATAGGATTTAAATCTAAAAAAACTAAAAAAATTAGGGATAGATGGTGCCCGGTCATACCCGAACTGATGGAGGAGCATTGGGATGAATTGTTGGCATCGTATCTGCCCACAGTCATTTCAGCCAGAGATAAGATGATGCAATTAAGATATCTACATCAAATGTACTATACGCCCCTTCGGTTATATAGAATGGGGAGGAGAGAAGTGCCTACATGCCATAAATGTCTAGCAGAGGAGGGATCTTTTATTCGTATGGTATGGGCGTGCAATATGATTCGCCCCGTATGGTCACAGGTCTCTCAGTTTATTGCAGATACTTTTGACCTTACCAATATCTGTAGTCCGCTGATGGGGCTTCTAAGCATTATCGAGGACAAAGTTATGAGTAATAATATGAGAACCCTGTTAAGGTTGTTGTACTTTTATGTTCGCAAGCTGATTGCAATCAATTGGATTTGGAGAGAATACCTCACATTATCATCCTGGAAGGCCCTAGTCAATGCCAATGTTACATTATACAAAATTACTTACAAAGCCAGGGGGTGCCCTACATTTTTTTATAAAATTTGGGCCAAATGGGTGGACTCTGTTGACACAGTGACAGAAGAACCTTGAGATTTATTGGTTACTTAATAGATTAAGGCCTGTATTGAACAAACTAGGCCCAACATGGATTAATAGATACAGATGGGTTATAGCACACTTCACAACGGTTTAGAGATGTTCAGCCTCTTGTGTTGTTTCATTACTTTTTTTATTCTTATGTTTCCTCCGAGTACTTCGGTTTCCTCCCACAAAAAGGCCCTCGCGGGAAACCCCCTTTGAACTTTTAGTACATGTGTCGATTAAGGTGATTCCTTCCGTGTTCTTTTTACAGGGATTAAAGTAAGAGAACCTATAGGAGTACCTAAAAGAGCGAGATGGCATAAGTTAGCAATCAAACAAACCTATATGTTAGGTGGATCTCAGAAAGCAGTAGGGCTACTTTTCGGGCAGGGATAAGGCTGGTGCTACAGTGCAGCAGCAACGTGGTTCACCTCCTCCACCTTTGGCTTGACACTACAGGTTGAACCTGTTGTCAGCAAAAGGATCAGGCTTTGGGACACCGGGTCCTGCAAGCCGTAGTCCCACCCTAAGGGTAAGTGCTTGCTTATCCTTGTATCATAGGCGGCTGTCCTGAAAGACGCTAGGGGGAAAACGAAAGTTACTTTTTGGTAACATCTTTTCCAGGAGTCTTTCAGGACGGCACAATGTACCCACCCTGGTTGGTTTCCTTGTGGGTTTCTGACTCAGGAACCATTCATAGAGTAATGTATGGTGTATGATGTGTTCTTGTGTCTCCCCAGCTGGCCGGAGTTGCTCTGGAAGAACTGAGGAGTCGGCGGGGAAGTTTGCTTTTAATCTGGGCTGAGGTGGTGTTTCCCGAGAAGAAAGGAGCCCAGGTCTCTCATAGATGGCTGTCCCGAAAGACTCCTGCAAAAGACGTTACCAATATATAAACAAAAAAAAAAGGAGGCTGGTATGAGATGGATATGAGCGGTAGTGTCTCAGTCCCAAAAAGTATTGAACAACAACTTATTTAATGCCCATGGGACCTTTTTTGAGTCCCACCTCAAACACGGGTAAAATATCCAAAAATGGATTTACATTCATTTTAAAAACAGCAAGTCAAACGTGTATAGCAAAGATAGAAGTACATTCTAACTATTGTACAGTTAAATTACTGAAACTTTTGCATAGAACCTATATGGTCAGACCTATGTACTTCTATCTTTGCTACACATGTATGACTTGCTGTTTTTTAAATGAATGTAAATACATTTTTATATATTTTACCTGTGTTTGAGGTGTGACTCCAAGGTCCTGTGGGCTTTAAATAAGTTGTTGTTCGTTACCAGTAAGTAACTTTATTTTTTTTTCTCAGAGAATAGGTGCAGGAACTCAACCACGCCCACCACCGAACTGCATTGAATGATGGGTGTGGCCAAATTGCACTAACAGTGGTAGGATCTTAAAGGGGCAATAAATACCAGGGGTGTGCTATGTACAGTGTGCAAAAATTGGCTCTCAATCACAGGCTGTTCACATCTTGCTTCCACCCCTCCACCTGGGTGTTTTGTGTCTGGAGTTGCACTTTAAACAAGCTTGTCTGTCTCTTCTTCCTGTTACCCACAGCCTGTTTGTTTTTTCCTGTCTTGTAGAGGTGTGAACAGCTCCCTTCTGTTACATGAGGCTGAGTTTTATGGCATCAACCCTCTAGGTAAACATTCTGCTCTTTTTTTCTGTTTGTTCCATTGTGTTGCATTTTCGGTAACCAACTCTACCCATTTTCCTTTCAGTGAGACGCTTGCAGCTGTGTGAGGAGTTGGAGCGCTCTTCATGCGGCAGCGTGCTGTTTAATGGATACCTCCCACCCCCTGGTAAGAGATTCTGACAGATGCAGAAATGTTTTGACCTCTAAAACTTGATTGATTGTTCAGATGGTGCACCTAATGAAAAACATTTATTTTCAGGCTGCCACCATTAATGTTTTCTGGTACATGATAGACTGACCTAATAACATGTCACTGTCACAGAAGGAACCGACCCATTATCCTTTTACTCATAATATGCTCTGGTTCTAGGGGGAATGACTTATTACAATTTTGATGTGATTAATACTGTCTGCTGCTAGGGGTGGCTAGTCCGCTTAAAATGAACAGACACATTTTAAATATTTTTTTATTATCTCTTTATCAAAAAATGTGGATAGACTTTAAATGTATCACTTTCCATTGCTGAAGTATCCATTTGTTTTATTTCTAGTGTTTCCAGCTAAGAGAAGGAACCGTCACAGTGTTTCTGGGCTGCAGGTCGGCTCTAGAGGTGGAGGAAGTGAGCGGGCTCCTGTACGAAGGAGTAACACCATGCCCCCCAACTTGGGGGGTGCCGGTATTCTGGGGCGCTTGTTGGAAGAGAGGAATTATGGGAATGTAGGAGGTCTGTATCATACGCATGCTATAAGGTATTTTTGACTCTAAATGGATGTTTTGAAAATGTTTCATAGTCTAGTGCAGTGGTCTCCAAGCTTTGGCCTGGGGGCCGGTTGTGGCCGTTTACTTGCCTTTATCTGGCTTTTTGAGGCATTATTCCTACCACTCACACCAACATTGGGACAAAAAGAAAAAAAAATGTTTCTCGTGGCACTGATTGGCATCACAGGTGGGTACGAACAGGCATCACTGATGGGGCTGCACTAATAATCAGGGCACTGATTATCAGGGTAGATGTCCCCACTGCGGAAAGCTGTGTATTGGCTCTCCTCTCTCCTCTTTGTGCAATCTCAGTTAAAGCGGAGGTTCACACAAAAATTGAACCTCCGCTTTTCGGAACCCTCCCCCCCCCCCTCCGGTGTCACATTTGGCACCTTTCAGGGGAGTGCAGATACCTGTCTAAGACAGGTATTTGCACCCACTTCCGGGCATAGACTCCTACGGGAGTCTACGCCTCTTCCCGTCCTCCCGCACTGTCTGCTGGGACACACACGGGTCCTAGAGCAGGGACCATTTGGATTGCGCAGCGCGACTCGCGCATGTGCAGTAGGGAACCGGGAAGTGAAGCCGCAAGATGGCAGCAGCAGCATCCGAGGGACGGTTCGGCCTCAGGTGCCGACATTGCTGGACCCTGGGACAGGTAAGTGTACTTTATTTTAAAAGTCAGCAGCTGCAGTATTTGTAGCTGCTGACTTTTAAAAAATGTTTTACAGTCAAAGCAGTCGCCTTAGCGTTGACTGCCTTCTCTCCAAACCTCCTAGGATTCCATGTCCAGATTCTGGACAACGCCACTACTGTATCCTACCCGAACAAGCAGGGATGCATGAGAAGCAAAACTCTTCAGTTGCTGTCAGCAGAGATTCTGGAGTGGACGGAAAACCATTTACTGTCCTTGTCTGCAGTCCATCCCAAAGGCACACTAAACGAAGTGGCAGATTTTTTGAGCAGGCAGAAAATTCAGCTATGTAGGCCTGCCTGATTTGCATACAAATACTTTTTTTTGTTTGTTTTATATGGTGACACAAATTAGTATTACAGAATTATGTATGTGGGTGAGGTAATATAACATTATTAAGGCAACAAATTATGTTTTACACATGCGTATGGCATTGTCATACCCCAGATAGATAACATGTTCTTTAACTTCCATTAGGAACATCCAGTGACCCTGGGATGGTGAGGATCATCTGTGGACATCATAACTGGATTGCAGTGGCTTTTGCTCAATTCATTGTCTGTTACAGGTATTTTAGACATCAATCAATGCCTCTGTGTGGTGTGACTTGTCATATATAAAATGCTGCTGTACTGAATAAATAGCAAACATTCAAAGTTAAGCAGGCCATAAATGGTGCAAATTTATTTCCTGCAACCACAGGTTGCAGGAAAGAAGTTTGCACAATTCCCCCATCAACACGCGCAGTGCTGACGGGAATCAGCAATTATCTTCTCCTGGCAGGGGGGGGGGGGGGGGGGGGCGGCAGGAGCAGGTGGGGAAGCGGTCCCTGCCAGGAGAAGATGGTGATTATCGCACAAGCAAGTCCGGCAGGCTGGTTGTACCCAAGTTAATTGATCGATCGACTTGGTACATTCAGCCTAACCATTAACAGTCTGAAGCTGAAGCGGACGAGATTTGAACCGTCTATGGCCGGCCTTACTTTTGCAAATCTGAATTAAAAAAAAAAAATTTTTTTCAGTGGAACACAGTTTCTCAAGCATGGATAGCTTGAAGTAAATCATTATTTATATACAGTCGGGTCCATAACTATTGGGACACGTATATACTAACTTTTTACAGTTGTAATTCCTACACCGCTCACCTGATTTTGGATGTACGGTAAATACCTTCAAATTAAAGCTGAAAGTCTGCAGTTAAAGCACATCTTGTTCATTTCAAATACATTGTGGTGGTGTATAGAGCCAAAAAGATTAGAATTGTCAATGTCCCAATATTTATGGACCTGACTGTAGAACATTCTGAATAGGGATTGTATGGGAGAATTTGCTATTTTTTGATAAGTCTGTTTGCTAATGCATTTCAGTATTTGGTTTATTAAAAGATATTTGTAAACCGGTACTCTGTAGAAGACCAGTATATTCCAGAAACTGTACGTTTATTAGTCTGTTAAATTTATGCACTGGAAAATGGTGGGAAGTTCAAGCATGGTAAAAGGCATAGGTACTTGCATAATACTTTTTAATTACGGTATACATTATGGGTTACAGATTCAAGCACAAACTGCAGCATGTACTTATTGCAAATTTATGCCAGTGCAGCACTGAGTCTGGTCCAAATCATTTGGTGGAGGGGGATTATGGTGCGGGGTTGTTTTTTCAGGGGTTGGTTCCAGTGAAGGAACTCTTAAGGAGTCAGCATACCAAGACATTTTGGACAATTTTATGCTCCCAACTTTGTGGGAACAGTTTGGGGATGGCCCCTTCCTGTTCCAACATGACTGCGCACCAGTACACAAAGCAAGGTCCATAAAGACATGGATGAGCGAGTTTGGGGTGGAGGCACTTGCCTGGCCTGCACAGAGTCCTGACCTCAACCTGATAGAAGACCTTTTGGGATGAATTACAGAGGATACTGCGAGCCAGGCCTTCTTGTCCACATCGGTGCCTGACTTCACAAATGCGTTTCTGGGAAAATGGTCAAACGTTCCCATTGACTTATTCCTAAACCTTTTGGACAGCCTTCCCAGAAGAGTTGAAGCTGTTATAGCTGCAGAGGGTGGGCCAACTCGATATTAAACCCTGGGATACCATTAAAATTGTGCGTGTAAAAGCAGGTGTCCTTATACTTTTGGTAATATAGTGTATGTATAAATGCATGACTTCCCTAGCTGCTGCCTGAAGTCAGCCTGCCCATCAGTGAATGGTCATTGATATCATGTAAGAAGAGCACAGGAATTTTGCCCAGTGTCCTTTTCCTATTATTTCCGCCATGTATTTATTTATTTTTCTCCTACAGAATGAAGGAGACCTTTGGCTGGCAGCTGATTTTCACAAGCCCCTGTCTCGACTGGGTGATTGAACGGGTGGCCCTTAATGCCAAGACTGTCGGAGGATCACTGGGTGACCATGATAAGATGCTGGCTGTCTCCTCCTGCACTGAGATTATTCTGTGGGCCATCTCAGGTGATGGCACCGGAAGTGAAATAGGTGAGATCATCGTGGTAACAAATGTACAGTATATACAATTTGGCAGGGAGAGGCTTACAATTACTAGGTGGCTAAGGGGAGCCTGACGCAAGCAATGTCAGCTTTTGAAAGCTTTAGGATGGTGGGTTTTTGCCTGTTAATGTTCTCTCTAATTATTGCAGGAGTCTTTACCCTTGGAGTGCCAGCGGAAGCTTTGTTTTTTGTGGGCAATCAATTAATAGCCACAAGCCACACTGGAAAAATTGGTGTGTGGAATGCTGTTACCAAACACTGGCAGGTAAGATACAATTATTCTTTTTTCTGTGCTACACCCCAAACCGTATTTTTCATCTGTATGTTTGTGGTACTTATTCATGTATACTCCTGCCTTACTTCTGGTTGTGGTCAAGGTAGTATTGTTTAATACTAAAACAATACTGTTGGTGAAAACGATCACTGACGTTTAAAATGCATGAATCAGGAAGATTCACCAGCAGTGAATGTTTAATGAATGTCCGATTCATTGCTTTATAAATATGCACCGTAACACGTAATACATTAGGACAGAATATTATACTCTATACTTCTATATTATGGTGAAATGTAAGGCATGGTGGGTACATGATGGCTCGTGAAAAAAAAACAATACAAGAAAAGCTTAAGAGGAGTCCTGATAAGGTGATGAACGGAGAAGACTTTGTCCTGAGCAGAGGTTGCAGCTGCAGTAATGCCTGGGATTGAAGACATACAGCTTCATTTACTAAAGGAAAATAGACTGAGCAATTTTTTTAAGAGCAGTTGCCCCAGAGCTTAGTAAATGAGCAGAAGCCCTGCTGACTTCCATCATCCAATCATGTGCAAGCAAAAATGCATTTTTATTTTTTTAATTTGTGATTGGGTACTCCTGCAAATGCAACTTCTCTTTGCAAGGTGCACATAGAGGTTGATATATATATATATATATATATATATATATATATATATATATATATATATATATATATATATATATATATATATATATATATATATATATATATTTTTTTTTCCCTAATCGTCTTTCAGGACAGCACCTGAGAGAGTGACTCCTCCCTTTGTCCACAGGAAACACCTCTTCCACCAAACTTTAAAAGGAGGCTCCTTCCCACATATGGTCAGTTTTTGTGTTTCCTCCGGAGGGAACACTTCGTGGGAGACAGGGCTCTTAGGTGCTATCCTGAGGGCCTAGGATCCTACTCCACCATTTTTTCATACCTCAGGGGAGCTGTCCCTCCCATTCCACAGCGATGCTACGGTGCTGATGGCTGGGCTCCTTCTCCTCCTTCATGGTGCTCACTGGAGCTAGACTGCTGTGGGTTCTGCCCCTGGGTGGCGGTGTACAGCAGCAATGGCCGGCTTGTTTTTTGAAATGTATGCCGGTCCACTTGCTGCTGTTTGAAAACGCCGCCGCCATCTTGGGGGTGGCATGCTGTGCTCCATCCGCCGGAAGTGAGGCGTCCGGAAGGGGCGGGGCCTACGGAGCAGGCGCGCGGCGTCATTTCCGCCGGAAGTCGCAGGAGGAGAAGGGAGGGACGGGGCTGGTGCTTATTAGCTGGTTCTGGTCCGGCGCACTGGCGCTATTGGAGTCCGGAACCGGCGTTTTAGCCACGAGTTATCGCAAGCGCCTCATCAATGGAGTCGGCAGCAGCGAGTGGGACAGGCACAAGCACCAGCAAGGCCCAGGTAAGGGACAGTATTTGCTGTCCTCCCTTACCTTAAGGTCTCTCTCCCCCCCCCCCCCCCCCCCCCCCCCCCCCGGTGGCAGGGGCCTGTCTGGGCACATGAAGCAATTGCTTTATCCTTCATTGTGCACCTGTGGTGAGCCTTTCAATAGGGATGGGTTGTCTCACGGGTTTGGGTTTTTTCTTCTTTTTCTCATGGCAGGCCAAGAGCTCTGATCCAGTGAAAAGGAAATGCCCCTCATGTAAAGCTAAACTACCAGAGGGATGGAAGAAGACCTTATGTCAGGTCTGCATAGATGCACTAGTGAAAGAAGAAGCTTCCTCCGCTTGCAGCGATCTGATCGCATCAGTCAAAAAGGAGCTTGATGCGACTATACAGTCTTTCCGCTCTTCACTAGTGAACCCATCCCTGAGTCAACCATCTGCCTCACAATCCTCCCTAGGCTCACCTGTGATCCCGTCGGTAGAGAATGAGTTATCTCTCACCCAAGAGGGACTTTTCCCCCACCCAGTCTAGAGAAGAATCTGAGGGGGATGAGGAAGGTGAGGAATTCCCTTCTAAGTTTAAATTGTCTTTGGAACAGGTGGATGGCCTGTTGAAGGCAATTTGTACTACCTTAGGGTTAGAGGAGGAGAAAAAAGAGTTGTCCCTGCATGACAAAATGTACGCAGGACTCAGCGAACCTAAGAGTCGCAGTTTCCCAGTGCACCCAGTCATATCTGAGGCTATTAAAAAGGAGTGGGCAGAGCCAGAAAGGAAGCCTTTTTTCCCTAAAAATTTAAAAAGGCGTTTTCCTTTCGATGAAAACCCGGCAGAAGTCTGGAATAAAAATCCAAAACTTGATGCCGCTTTCTCCCAGGTCTCAAGATCGACTGACCTAGCATTCGAAGACATGGGAGTATTAAAAGACCCCATGGACAAGAGGTTGGACTTGCAGCTAAAAAGAGCTTGGCAATCCATTATGGGAAACCTAAAACCTGCTATGGCGACTACGGTCGTTTCCAGAAATATGGAGTTCTGGTTAAACCAACTTAAGGCCCATATTGCAGCAGACTCCCCAAAACAAGAAATTTTGGAATCTTTCTCTACCCTCTCAACTGCAGTAGCATATATATCTGATGCTTCAGCTGAGTCTATTAAAATGACAGCCAGATCTGCAGCCCTGGCTAACTCAGCCCGAAGGGCTTTATGGTTAAAAACCTGGCCAGGAGACGCGGCTTCCAAGAACAAACTCTGTGGAATCCCGTTTCAGGGTGACTTACTTTTTGGCCCTGACTTGGACGCTGTGTTAGATAGGACAGCGGATAAAAAGAAGTCTTTTCCAATCAAAAAGAAAAAGCAACCAGCAAAAAAGTTTTTTCGTCCCCCCCGGGCTCAGGAAAGTAGACCCCAGGAGAAAAGGAGGAACTGGACGTCGCAGAAAGGTAAAGGAAAGGGAAATGTCCTTTTCCATCCTCCTGCGACCTCCGGAAAGACCCAATGACTTGGGCCTCCCAGTAGGGGGAAGACTTCAGAGTTTTCTCCCTCCTTGGGCCAGCATGACAGAAAATCGATATATTCTGGACATGCTGTCCCAGGGTTACAAAATAGAGTTTTTGGAACCCCCGCCAGAAAAATTCTATGTGACAAACCTGTCAAGGGACGTCACAAAGGCCCTAGCCATGAAGAACCTGTTAAAGGATCTGAGATACCAGAGGGTCATTGTTTCAGTACCCCCGGAAGAACGGGGCAGGGGGTTCTACTCTCACATTTTTTTGATAAAAAAGCCATCAGGGAGCTACAGGTTAATCCTCAACCTAAAACCCCTGAACAGATTGGTCCATTACAAAAAATTTTGCATGGATTCAATTTTCTCAGTCAGGAACATGCTGACAAAAGGGTGCTTCATGGCATCTATAGACTTAAAAGATGCTTACCTGCACATTCCCATAGCTCCACAGTCTCAAAAGTTCTTGAGATTCGCAGTGAATATGGGCAAAGAGATTGTACACCTGCAGTTCAGGGCCCTTCCCTTCGGCCTTTCGTCAGCCCCTCGTATCTTTACGAAGGTAATGGCGGAGGCTCTCGCCCCTCTTCGTCTTCAGGGGGTTGCGGTAATCCCGTACCTAGACGACCTCCTCTTCTTTGCCCCCTCCAGGGAGAGGTTGCAGGAGGATCTGGCCGGGGCTCGCGGTCACTTGGAGGCTCTGGGGTGGCTAGTAAACGTCCCAAAATCAAACCTCAATCCAACCCAGAAGATACTCTTTCTGGGGTTCCAGATAGACTCAGTGGAACAAAGGATTTTTCTCCCAGAGGAGAAAAAGGTCAGGATTCAGAGGGCGGTTTCAGCTCTTCAAACGAACCAGTTGGTTTCAGTGAGAAGAATCATGTCAGTCTTGGGGACTTTGACTTCTTCGATGCCTGCCATCCAGTGGGCAAGGAGGCATTTCAGGCCCCTCCAGAGGTTCCTCTTAGGAACGTGGGATCACAGGTCAGAGAGCCTCGACACCAGGGTAAGAGTTCCTCCCAGGGTCAGACGCTCGCTGTGGTGGTGGAGAGGTCAGGAAGTTCTACAGAAAGGCCTTCTTTGGTCCTTCCCAACAGAAAAGGTGGTCACAACGGACGCCAGTATGTGGGGATGGGGGGCACACATGGGTCAGGACTTGGCACAGGGGACATGGTCTCAGGACGAATCCAGAAGATCGTCGAATTGGAGAGAATTAAAAGCAGTCGCTGCAGCTTTAGCTGCCTTCTCCCCATACCTCCTAGGGTGCCATGTCAGGATACTGTCAGACAACGCCACTACAGTAGCCTACTTAAACAATCAGGGAGGCACAAGGAGCAAGTCCTTGTATCTTCTATCGGCAGAGATTATGGATTGGGCAGAAACCAGTCTTCTGTCTCTATCCGCTGTCCACCTAAAAGGCACGTTGAACCAGGTGGCAGATTATCTAAGCCGACAGACAGTGCAGGAAGCAGAGTGGAGCCTAAACACAGAGGTGTTCACTCTAATCTCCAGTATCTGGGGCCTTCCGCAGGTAGACTTGTTCGCCTCAAGAAGGAACACCCAGCTTCCTCAATTTTTTTCCCTCGAGAGAAACGATGGTTCTCAAGGGACAGACGCCTTAGCACAGCAGTGGAATTTTCAACTGGGGTACGCTTTTCCCCCCTTTCAGCTAATTCCACTGGTGCTGAGGAAAATACAAAAAGAGGGTGTTTCAGTAATCCTGATAACCCCGTTTTGGCCAAAAAGGGCTTGGTTTTCTCTGATCCTACAGTTGGCAGTCAAACCAGGTTGGCACCTCCCGCTGAGACCAGATTTGTTAACTCAGGGGCCAGTGCATCATCCAGATGTAAGCAGGCTAAAACTCACTGCTTGGTATCGGAGGAGCAATTGCTAAGAAGCAAAGGCTTTTCGGAAAGACTAATTTCCACTTTGCTCTCCAGTAGAAAGAAAGTAACCAGGGCCATTTATGGCAAGGTTTGGAAGGTCTACGCGTCCTTTTGTCATGCAGAACATAGAGAGGTAAAAAACCTAGTCTCAGTTCTGGAATTTCTGCAAAAAGGGGCAGATAGAGGGCTCGCCGTCAGCACTCTTAAGGTGCAGGTGTCAGCTTTAGGGGTCTATTTAGAAAGATCACTATCCTCAGTACCCTTAATCACAAGATTTTTCAAAGCGCTCTCCAGGGCTAGACCGGTCCCAGTAAGATCTTTTCCCTCTTGGGACCTCTCCGTAGTCTTGCAGGCCCTTACTAAAGAGCCTTTTGAGCCCCTGCAGAGCATTTCACTTAAGAATTTAACCCTTAAAACAATTTTTCTTGTAGCAATCACTTCAGCCAGAAGGATTAGCGAACTGCACGCTCTGTCAGTGAAGGAGCCCTTCCTATCAGTTTTTTCAGACAGAATTGTCCTTAAAGTGGATCCGGGGTTTTTGCCGAAGGTAGCGAGCTCCCATAACAGATCCCAGGAGATTACTCTCCCAACTTTCTGTTCTAACCCGAAGGGCAATAAGGAAGAGCAGTTTCACAACCTGGACGTAAGACGTACCTTGTTGCATTATTTAGAAGTTACAGGAGGCTTTAGAGTTTCAGACTCTTTATTTGTTCTCTTTTCTGGAAATAAAAAAGGCAAGCAGGCATCCAAGGCTTCCTTAGCTAGATGGATCAAAACGGCTATTTCTACTGCTTACAATGAGTCGGGTCAATCCCCCCCTAAGGTGGTTAGGGCTCATTCAACTAGGGCTCAGGCCACTACATGGGCAGAAAGAGCTGGTGCCACTCCAGATCAGATCTGTAAGGCGGCTACGTGGTCAAGTATGTCTACATTTGTCCGTCATTACAGGCTGGACCTCCTGTCAGCAGGAGACCAGGCTTTTGGCAGAAAGGTTCTGCAGGCTGTGGTCCCTCCCTAAGGGGGTAAGTCTCTATTATCCTCTCAGGTGCTGTCCTGAAAGACGATTAGGGAAAAATCAAGTTAGACTTACCGGTAACTTGTTTTCCAAGAGTCTTTCAGGACAGCAGCATCCCGCCCTAATGTGTTTTTTTATATATATATATACTGTGACTAACCATATCTCGATTATGTGTTCCAGTTTGGGGCCGGAGGTTCTCTACTACAACTGACCATATGTGGGAAGGAGCCTCCTTTTAAAGTTTGGTGGAAGAGGTGTTTCCTGTGGACAAAGGGAGGAGTCACTCTCTCAGGTGCTGTCCTGAAAGACTCTTGGAAAACAAGTTACCGGTAAGTCTAACTTGATTTTTTGTTTGCACGTGATTGGATGAGGGGTGCAAGCAGAGCTCTTCACCTTATTCACTAAGCTGAGGGAAAATTCTCTTGCAAAATGCAAATTTCTGTGCAAAGTGAACAGCCTATCTGTCTTGGTAAATCAACCCTTTAGTATCTAGAAGCATAGAGGCAGGAAGTGGTTTATTTAAGATAATGAATAGAGCCTGCCTGTGTGTAGAGTGCACTAGGATGCAGTCATTCTTGGTGAAAAGGTTACTTCTGGACATTCCTGGAAGAATGGTCAAACATTCCCATAGATACACTCCTAAACCTTGTGGACAGCCTTCCCAGAGGAGTTGAAGCTGTTATAGCCGCAAGGATGGGCCAACTCAATATTGAACCCTATGGACTAAGACTGGGATGCCATTAAAGATCATGTGACAGTAAAGGCAGGTGCCCCAATACTTTTGAACAATATATTGTTACATCCTTACATTGGTCCAAGCTTGTTGTGTAACCATGTAACAATTGCTGCACCTAAATGTCTGTATTAAAACATTAAGTGACATACCTAATCAGCACATAGATGAACATGAATGGATTCGTTTTCAAGATGGCAGTGTCCTGGTTAAATAATGAGTCTCTCTGAGACTGGGCGTTAATGAATTAGAGACCCAGTGGGGTAGGAAGGTAAAGATGTAGCTGTATGTCTGTAGGCTGACTGCGCATGCAGAGTCCCGAAGGACAATATGAGGTGTTGCATAGACATAACAATACTTTTGACGGTTCATAGCATAGAGGGTTACTCTGATATCTGCAAACATCCCTTTTAATCATCAACAAATAGAAGTATTGTCTCCCAATTGGTTGGGACTGTAGAGGCAACTAACTGAGGGGATAGTCCTTATATTTGTCCATACTTTGCATGGTGACACACAGTGTTTGGGGGGGGGGGGGGATACTCCTTATAAGATCTGCTAGTAAACCGTGAAGTGTTGAACCATAATACTATTTAAATATGCAGAATGTCAGTAATTTTTTTTTGTTGATATCTGGTTTTCCTCACTCTTGTTTTGGTTTTGTTGCCCTTGTGCTTCGGAGCACATTGTCATCCAACCATAGGTGAAAATATACCCCTTTTTTCTTTCCATGATACCCAATGTTCTATCTACTGACAGATCCAAGATGTAGTTCCGATCAACAGTTATGATACAGCTGGCTCCTTCCTGCTGCTGGGTTGTAACAATGGATCCATCTACTATGTAGGTAAGTGTCAGGACCCTGGTCTGATCCTGCACCCTCTGCTGTGTCTGGTGTCTCTCCTTGCTGAGCCACCTGGGATGCTGGACAGCTCCCTGCCTTGAACCTTTTTTCACTTGAACCTTGAACCTCTTTGCTCCTCCCATGAATTTCCTATTGTAGCCATGTTTTTCCTGTTTGCCAGATAATTGGTCTCTCTCCAGCCAATATCTTGCTTTTGCCACTCCTGCTGCCATCTGTATCTTTTCTACCACTGGTTACGACCTTTGGCTTGTTCCTGGACTACGCTTCTGCTTGATCCCAACCCGCAACCACTTGTTACCATTATTTTGGCCTGTTTACTGACTACAATTCCACTTCGTCCCCTACCTGTTATCTGCTACTGGACCCCGGCTTTCACACCTCATGGTGGGGTGACCCTGAGGTCTGTGACCTGGTACTAACGTGCAGCAAAAAAATCATCTCCACCATCAGGAGCTCTGGTGAATACCGGTTAGTACATAGACCCTGCACCTCGGGTGAGCCCGTGTCATCCACCAGAGTGACCTGCTTCTGTACTTTATCTAGCTGGTCGGTAGGAGCCTCTCTACTGCTGTAGCTACTGGTCTCCAAGCCTGAACTCTAACTGTGTCTGTAAAGCCCTGTTCATATCTGCTGACATATTGTGAGCAGAGTTGTTTTTCGATTCTGCCCACGATTTCAAATGGCACTGCGATAATGGCAAAACGCACCAAGTGCATTTGGGTGCCATTCATGAATAATGGCACCTCAAATGCAGTTTGATTTTCCCGTGATTGTCACATGATAAATTGCAGCAAACCGCATGGCGCAAAGCTTGTTGCCCAAAAAGGAGCAGAAGCTTCTTTTGAGCGACAGGCTAAACACGATACGGTTTGCCGCACGACAATTGTGGCAAAACTACACTGCTTTTGGGAGACCATTAAAAATGAAATGGCACCCAAACTCGCCTAGTGTGTATTGGAAAGTTTCATGGTATCATGTGGCTGTTTCTAGAACATGCTGTTTGTGTTTTTTATCTTGTTACATATCCATAACACATGGGCCAAATGTCAGGCGACGTCAGCCTTTTCAATAAAATCCGGCCGCCATTTGGCCCGTGTGTAAGGCAGCCAGTTCGTCAGAAGCCGGTCGTTTGGCTGGTTTCTGTCGAACGAGTATGCTGGAAAAGCAGCAGCCGTCTGGCTCCCAATCGGCGCTCTCAGCCAATGGCTGAAACCGTTGACCAGAGTGTTCTGGCAGGGAGACCGTTTGAATACAAAAGAACAGCAGGGGAGATTGCTGTACTAACTTTGTATCGTTAGTACAGCGGCTCCGACCGGAGCTGTCAGTTTTTTTTTCGTTCAACTCAGCGAGTTGTGTGTACCGGGCTTTAGTCTTCTGGACCTCAGGAATATTCTCTTCTTCTGCTTGATTGATTCTTCATTTCTCTGCTTATCCTTCTTCACACTTTTTTTTTTTTTTTTATGATTTGTTTGCAGATGTCCAGAAATTTCCTCTGCGCATGAAGGATAATGACTTGCTTGTTACAGAGCTTTACAGAGATCCATCTGAAGATGCTATCACTGCACTTAGCGTCTACCTCACACCCAAAACAAGTAAGATTCCTTTCGCTTTACTGTCGCTGAGGACAGAGACATTTTCCTCCTGTACAGACTTGTTCTCTCTCAACCTAGAAACAAATGTGTCTGTTTTTAGATGTGATCTCCTATCTGATAAAAGGTGTTTTTTGCATACCGCAGTTTAGTAAACAATCTTCTTTCTTTAGGTGACAGTGGTAACTGGATCGAGATAGCCTATGGAACAAGTTCTGGTATTGTAAGGGTTATTGTTCAGCATCCAGAGACTGTTGGGTCTGGTCCTCAACTTTTCCAGACATTCACTGTTCACCGCAGCCCTGTGACCAAAATAATGCTGTCAGAAAGACACCTGATCTCAGGTAATGGATGTTTCTATGTCTATTCCTCTAGTGCCATCCAGCCGATGTATACTTTTGTGGTGACTCTCTATTGTATCCATCCACTGGAATTTCTTAGCAAAGTAGTGAATTGGCAAACCTTTATTCCACATGGAGATTAAAGTGACCGCATATATGTGGCTCAGTTAAAACAACTTACTGTGCTTAGCGTGTGCTCCCTACGCGCTCCCAGCACAGTAGCCAGCGGGTACCAGAAAGCTCCCGATGCATATACTAGCGATCGGGAGCTTTCCGTTCATGTGACAGCCAATCACGGTGGTCACATAATTAGAAATGCCGACATCTGAAACCCCTTAAAGGGCCGGGAGGTGCCGGTGCCATGAGGTTAAACGTCCACTTTAGGACTCCTCTTAAGTGCTATTAAAGGCTGGATTTTATTTATTTTTAGCCTAAAATGAGAACAGGTTTATACTTGCCTGCTATGTGCAAGGATATTGCACAGAGCAGCCCCTTACCATACCTTGTGGGGTCCCTCACCAGCACTGTCTGCTTCTGCTTTCCTAAGAGTACTCCCATGGCAAGCTATATGCTATAAGGGCAAGAATGTGGGCACGTTCCCGAGCTGGGCTGTGTGCATCCATAGATACACACAGGGTGGCTCGACCATGCCCCCACTCCCCTCCTCACTGGATTTGATTGACTGAATTAGGAGCCAATGGCTCCTGCTGCTATTGGTGTGTCCTCAGAGAGCAGGGAGAAAGACCTGATGGGCACAGTGCTGGATCGCAAGAAGACCAGGATAAGTATTTAGTGAGAGGGAAGGTGGGAGAAACAAACAGCAAGGTGAAGTTTTTTTTACAGCAACAACTTTAGAACCACTTTATCTTTAACTGTGTTTTTGGGGTAACAAAAAAAAATGTAAACTGGGCACTCGGAGCAATGCAGATCATATCACACTCAGGACACCTGTACTGCAAGGATGCTTATCGCGTAGCCACCTTGGTGCACAGGTGTGTGTGTGTGTGTGTGTGTGTGTGTGTGTGTGTGCGCGTGCGCACCTTAACATCTTCCAAACATGTCTAACATGTATGTAACGGAGGAGTGTATATTGCTTCTGTTGTGTAACTGCATAGCTACTGCTGTGTTGAATATGATTCCTACTCCTATATCCATGTTCACATTAGTGAAAAAAAAAAGGTATGTTGGCAGGACGGGCAGACTGGATAGTGGGCACAAAACAAGCTCCATTAACAAAGATTCCACACAATGATGAGGATCTTTTAGGGCTAAATTTTCAAATCTCATTGGACTTGGCTGAAAACGACCATCACTTATTATTATTATTATTATTATATATATATATATATTATATATAAAAATTATATATATATACACATACATACATTTTTTTTATATATAATTAAAGTTCCAAAGTAAACTTTGATTTGGGCCTTGATTTTGTTGTATCTCTGCAACAGAGGACTATGGGCAGGCATCATTTACATTGTTAGCTGAGGACTCGTGGAGAACCCTCTATCCTATACACTCCTAAAGCTGAAAGGTTATCCGTTACCTTATTAAGCACTTCACACAAAATCACGTACCTGTACATAATTATTTTTTAAGTGGTTGTATCGGGGTGATGCCTGCAGCCAGAGGAATCACCGTGGCTCAGTTTTTTAGATCTGGTGGTCGGCTTTCAAGTGGTAACAACGGATGCGGCTAGCGAGCTGCTTGTCCGTCCCACCGGGACGGAGACCCGAGCATCCAGCCAGCACACGCGCTCGGCTTAGATCGGGTCTCCGATGTAGTAACCCGGAAGCGACGCCACGACATTACTTCTGGTTTACTCGGCAGCCAACGGCGCCGATTTAAAAAAAAAAAAAAAAGTATTAAACGCAGATTTGGGCATTTTGAATACTTTGAAATGCAGAGGAGGGGTTTGGGGTCACAAGGAATGTTTACATTCCTTGTGACCAATAAAAGTGATCAGATATTTTTTTTTTTTTTTTTTAAGGAACAGTGTAAAAATAATGGGGGGGAAAAAAAAAAATTTTTTTTTTCAAAGCGCCCCTGTCCCCATGTGCTTGCGCACCAAAGAAAACGCATACATAAGTCACGCCCGCAAATGTAAACAGTGTTCAGATCACACATGTGAGGTATCGCAGCAATCATTAGAGCAAGAGCATTAATTCTAGCAAAAGACCTCCTCTGTAACGCTAAACTGGTAACTCGTTAAAAATCTCCATAGGCGACGGTTACATTTTTTTTAAGTACCATAGTTTGTCGCCATTCCACAAGTGTGCACAATTTTAACCACTTCACTTCAGTCCCGGAAGGATTTACCCCCTAATGACCAGGTCATTTTTTTTTTTTTTTTTTTTTGCGATATGGCAATCCGTCGCTTTAACTGACAATTGCATGGTTGTGCGACGCTGTACCCAAACAAAACATTTTTTTGTCCTTTTCCCCCCACAAATGGAGCTTTGGTTTGGTGGTATTTGTTTACAATGAGCCCACCCATAGATGGTTCAAATCGCCGGTTTCTGCTCAACTGGCTGAGATTTGAACTGCCTGTATAGCTCCTGAAAAAAGCGGTTTCTTTAACTCCAGTGTGAAAGCCGGATGGCTTTCACACTGGAGCGGTGCGCTAGGAGGACGGTAAAAAAAAGTCCTACTAGGAGCATCTTCGGAGCTGTGTATTCACCGCTCCTATACCGCTCCTACCCATTGAAATCAATGGGATACCGCTGTGATACCGCTAGCCGCTAGCAGGGCTAAAACGATGGTAAAGCAGCGCTAAATATAGTGCTGCTTTACCGCCGCGCCGCCGCCCCCCCCCCCCACCGCCCCAGTGTGAAACCAGCCTAAGTGAGAGGTTTTGCTCTGACATTTCCACAGTGACAGATTTAGCCCCGCCAACCTTTCCCACATGGAAAGGTCTGGCCCCACCCACATTTCCGCCTTTTCATGATGTTCCTTGTGTGTAGAGTCAGCAATTAAACCTAAAAAAATATGTAATGCATGTTAACCAGTTCCTGACCGCCTGCTGTACGTATACTATGGCAAGGCTGCTCTATTGCGCAAAATCACATGCCTGTACCTAGTTTTATCAATTGCCACGAGTGGGGGGGGTGGGGGGGGTGGGGACGCACACGCGCCTCCGGAGCTGCGATCACACACTGATTGGCCACAGGGGGAGCCAGTCAGTGGCCCCCGGCAGACATGAAGTCCGCTGGCCACCCGCTATCGCTCCCCACAGAGACAAAATGGCGGTCTGCCGATGTAAACAAGCAGACCGCCATGCTGTCAGGCACTGTGATATATGTGATCTAGTGTTTCTGCTAATCAGGAACACGGATCAGAGTGTCCATGCAGTGAGCCCACCATACCCCACCCACCCACATTAAGAAAGCACAGTTAGGGAATACACTTAACCCTTTGATTTCCCCTGTTAACCTTTTCCCTGCCAGCGTCAGTTATACAGTGTTAGTTATACAGTGTCAGTGTCAGTTATTAGCATTGATCACTGTAATAATGTCACTGGTTCCCGAAAAAGTGTCAAAAGTGTCGGCTCGGTGTCCAATCTGTCGCAGTCCTGCCATTATAAGTAAATAAACAATGCCATAAATATACCCCCTATTTTTTTAGACGCTATAACTTTTGTGCAAACCAATCAATATACGCTTATTGGGATTTTTTTTTTTTAACAAAAATATGTAGCAGAATACATATTGGCCTAAATTGATTTAAGAAATTCTATTTATTTATTGGATATGTTTTTTATAGCAGAAAGTAAAAAATATTGTTTGGGGGGTAAATCTTCTGGGGCTTTCTTTTGATGGTATTTTTTTACTTTCTTTTATAAAACATATATCCAATAAAAAAAAAAAAATATATATATATATATATATATATATATATATATATATATATATATATATATATTATATATATATATATATATATATATATATATATATATATATATATATATATATATATATATATAAATATATAATATATATATATATATATATATATATATATATATATATATATATATATATATAATATATATTCTTCATCCATTTAGGCCAAAATGTATTCTGCTTCAAAAAAAAAAAAAAAATCCCAATAAGTGTGTATTAATTGGATGGATATATACTGGAATTTAGGCAGCTATAGATTCTATCCTGTAGTGGTGTATGTTTTTTGGCAGTATAACTGCAGCCTTTTAAGCTTTTTTGTATTTGTCATTTAGTATGTGCGGATAACAACCATGTGCGTACCTGGACTGTCACTCGCTTCCGTGGTATGATCTCCACCCAGCCTGGATCCACTCCTTTAGCATCATTTAAGATCCTTGCTCTAGAAGATATTGATGGGCATGCTGGCTGCAGTGCTGGGAATGATATTGGTAAGTATTTCAAACAAAACTGAATCACCTCAGAGCTCATTTTAATGTATATTTATGCAGTTTTATCTTTGTTTCCCTTATATTGATCTTTGAGGCTTTCTTTTCAGGCCCCTTTGGAGAGAGAGATGATCAACAGACCTTCATCCAGAGAGTGGTTCCTGATTCTAACATTGTCTATGTCCGCTTATCTTCTACTGGGAAGAGGTGAGAGGTCATTCTCATACTTGGTGATTATTTTTACCAGCAGATACATGTTTGCTTACATACTGCTTGACCACCGGAAGTTTTATTCCTCTTCATGACCAGAGCCTTTTTTGCTATTCAGCACTACGCTACTTTAACTGGAAATTGCGCGGTCATGCAACACACAAAATTACATTTATATCACATTTTTAAAACAAATCGAGCTTCTTTTGGTGGTATTTGATAACCACTGGGTTTTTAATTTTTTATTATATGCAGTGCAGCCGGAAAGTATTCAAATCGCTTCACTTTTTCCGCATTTGTTATGTTCACGCCTTATTCCAAATTGGATTAAATTTGTTATTTTCCTCAAAATTCTACAAACAATACCCCATAATAACGTGAAAAAAGTTTGTTTGAAATCTTTGCAAATTTATAAAAAAAAAAAAATGTACATAAGTATTCACAGCCTTTGCTCCATACCTTTTGTTGAAGCACCAATTGCAGCCTCAAGTCTTTTTGAGGATGATGCTACAAGCTTGGCACACCTATTTTTGGACAGTTTCTCCCATTCTTCTTTGCAGGACCTCTCAAACTCTATCAGGTTGGCTAAGGAGCATCGGTGCACAGTCATTTTCAGATCTCTCCAGAGATGCTCAATCTGGTTCAAGTCTGGGCTCTGGCTGGGTCACTCAAGGACATTCAAAGAGTTGTCCTGTAGCCACTCCTTTTATTATCTTGGGTGTGTGCTTAGGGTCGTTGTGCTGTTGAAAGATGAACCTTCACCCCAGTCTGAGGTCCAGAGCGCTCTGGAGCAGGTTTTCATCAAGGATGTCTCTGTACATTGCTGCATTCATCTTTCCCGCAATCCTGACTAGTCTCCCAGTTCCTGCCACTGAAAAACCTCCCCATGGCATGATGCTGCCACCACCATGCTTCACTGTAGGGATGGCATTGACCAGGTGATGAGCGGTGCCCGGTTTCCTCCAGATATGGCGCTTGCCATTCAGGCCAAATAGTTCAATCTTTGTTTCATCAGACCAAAGAAATTAGTTTCTCAAGGTCTGAGAGTCCATCAGGTGCCTTTTGGCAAACTCCAGGTGGGCTGTCGTGTGCCTTTTTTTACTGAGGAGTGGCTTCCATCTGGCCACTCTACCATACAGGCCTGATTGGTGGAGTGCTACAAAGATGGTTGTTCTTCTTGAAAGTTCTCCTCTACAAAGAAACACTAGTCACCTCCCTGACTAAGGCCCTTCTCCCCCGATCGGTCAGTTTGACCAAGCGGGCCGCTCTAGGAAGCTCTGGTGGTTCCAAACTTCTCCCATTTACTGATGATGGAGGCCACTGTGCTCATTGGGACCTTCAATCCTGCAGACATTGTTCTGTACCCTTCCTCAGATCTGTGCCTCGATACAATCCTGTCTCGGAGGTCTACGGACAATTCCTTGGATTTCATGGCTTGGTTTGTGCTCTGACAAGCACTGATAACTGTGGGACCTTATATAGACAGGTGTGTGCCTTTCCAAATCATGTCCAATCAACTGAATTTACCATAGATGGACTCCAATCAAGTTGTGGAAACATCTCAAGGATGATCAGTAAAAAAAACAGGATGCACCTGAGCTCAATTTTGAGTGTCATGGCAAAGGCTGTGAATACATTTTTTATTTTTAATAAGTTTGCAAAGATTTCAAACAAATTTCTTTCACGTTGTCATTATGGGGTAATGCTTGTAGAGTTTTGAGGAATACAATTTAATTTAATCCAATTTTTTTATAAAGCTGTAACAAAAAAAAAATGTGAAAAAAGAGAAGTGCGGTGAATACTTTCTGGATGCACTGTAAATAAAAAAAAAAAAAAAAAGACCAAGCATTTGAAAGAAAAAAATACACAATATTTTATATTGTAAAACACATCCAGTAAAATCGAATTTATTCACAAATTTAGGCGAAAATGTATTCTGTCTTTTTGTTGTGTGTGTTTGTGTTGTGTGTGTGTGTGTGTGTGTGTGTGTGTGTGTAATATAAATAAATATATAGATACACACACTATATATATATATATATATATATATATATATATATATATATATATATATATATATATATATATACACACACACACACACACACACACACACACACACACACACACACACACACACACACACACACACACACACACACACACACACACGTGTGTATGTACAGTTGTGCTCATACCCTGGTAGAATTTATGATTTCTTGGCCATTTTTTCAGAGAATATGAATGATAACACAAAAACTTTTCTTTCACTCTTGGTTAGTGTTTGGCTGAAGCCATTTATTATCAATCAACTGTGTTTACTTTTTTAAATCATATTGACAACAGAAACGAACCAAATTACCCTGATCAAAAGTTTACATACCCCAGTTCTTAATAACGTGTATTGTCCCCTTTAACATCAATGACAGCTTGAAGTCTTTTGTGGTATATGTGGATGAGGCTCTTTATCTTCTCAGATGGTAAAGCTGCCTATTTGTCTTGGCAAAAAGCCTCCAGTTCCTGTAAATTCTTGTGCTGTCTTGTATGAACTGCACGTTTTGAGATCTCCCCAGAGTGGCTCAAGGATATTGAGGTCAGGAGACTGAGATGGCCATTCCAGAACCAGGATTTTTCTTTGCATCCCAAACAATTTTCCTGCCAGTTGTGGCTGAAATTTTAGTTGGTCTACCTGACCGTGATTTGGTTTCAACAGAACCCCCTCGTTTTCCACTTCTTGATTAGAGTTTGAACACTGCTAAATGGCATTCTCAATTCCTTGGATATCTTTTTTATATCCTTTCCTGTTTTATACAGTTCAACTACCTTTTCCCGCAGATCCTTTTGACAGTCTTTTGCTTTCCCCATCACTCAGAATCCATAAACATCAGTTCAGCACTGGATGAAAGATGCAAGGGTCTGTCAGGAGTCCAGAAACTCATTGACCTTTTATACACACACACTAATTACAAGCAAACTGATTACAGGTGAGGATGGTTACCTTTAATAGCCATTCAAACCCCTTTGTGTCAACTTGTGTGCATGTTATCAGGCCAAAATCACCAGGGTATGTAAACTTTTTGATGAGGGTAATTTGGGTAGTTTCTGTTGTCATTATAATCTAAGAGTATACACAGTTGATTGATAAAAAAATGGTTTCAGCCAAACACTAACCATGAGTGAAAGAAAAGTTTTTGTGTTATCATTCATATTCTCTCAAAAATGGCCAAGGAATCATAAATTCTGCCTGTGGTGATCAGGGATACTGTCTTGTGATCGTATGTAAAAATAAAAAAACTGTACATTTATTTTTTATTTATTTTTGTCACGTCTGTTTATTATTTATTTTATTTTACACTGTTCTTGCTTATACAGTGATCATAACCATTCATGACAGCTAAAACTATTGCTAATAGAGTGAACAGCTTGCTTATGGTTTTGATCTGTGACTGGCCACAGCTAATCACATGGTACAGGTAGCCAGGTATCATATGATTGCTGTGGGCCATACACAGATAACAACAGTAAAACCATTCATGACAGGTTGTTTACATTTGTTATCATGTGATTGTTATGACCAGTCATAGGGATCACATGATACCTGGTTACCAATTACCAGTAACAGTAATCCACCTGACCACAGCGGGCATAGAAGGAGCATGCTGTGTGCTCCTAACGGGCACAATCGCGTATATATACATGACTGAGCTTGCCCATGCTGCCCCATCGCAGTAAATGTACTGTGGGGGATGCAGCAAGTGGTAAAAACAAAAAAAAAATTATGCAAAATAAAAATTGGTGGTCTTCTCTTTTCATCTCTCCTGCTTTTTTAAAAATTTTATTTTAGGATCTGTGAGGTCCGCTCTGTGGATGGATCCCCCATTACCTCATTTACTGTCCATGAGTGTGAAGGATCCAGTCGTATAGGCTCCCGAGCACGGCGCTACCTCTTAACTGGCCATGCCAGTGGCTGTCTTCAAATGTGGGATCTAACTACTGCTATGGAGGTGGTAAACAAAGGGGAGTCGGGAGGTGAGCGGGCACCTAATTTTGTCTTTTTACTCCCCTTAACAAAACTTCAACACCCTTTTCTGGGACCCTTTCAAATTCATGCTTGGCATTTCCTTACCTCTAACACATGCCCTTGTGTGTGTGTTTGTGTAGATACTCCCATAGGTTGAAAGTTTAAAGTTCACCTTTTAAAAAATAATACACTTTTTTTTTTTTTTTTTTTTTTTTTTTTTTTTTTTTTTTGCAGATAAAAAAAATATGCATTTTTTTTTCTAAGGAGCCTGCAGAGCATTGCACCTGCGATCAGCAGCTCACGGGTGCAATCTTAGGCTCCTGCAGACTCTCATTATAGCTGCCTGCTCTTCCCTCGTATGGGCAGGCAGTGACCTGAGAGCAGGAAAATCAATGGACTACAAGATCGCTCACCAGCACCCTCGCAGCTCATTGAGGACTACAAGCCGTCATTCACAATGGCTGACGGTACATGTAGGCATTCATTCACAGAAAACTGTAAATTAATGACACACCCGTGTGGACGGAGCCCCGCACGGCCACAATGTTTTCAAATTGTGACAGCGGGGAGATCTCCCCGCTCTCACAGGGAGGTGGGGAGCGGGGGGAGAAGCTGCTGGACCATGTTACATGTTCCACCCTAAAAACAGGTGGGACATGTAACTTATCCTTTTAAGATGCTTGTTGGGTTTTTACAAAAAAACGTGCATATAAAGATCCGCTGTTGTACACTGTGGGCAGGCAGTTTTTTTTATTGCAGAAGAATCATGTACAGTCTCTCTCTGCAATAAAATTCACTTACCTGCCTGTTTGCATTGTCCCCTGCGACAATGCAATGTTTGCATTGGGCGGCTTGATCCCCAGTGTGCTGGAATGATGGCCTGCGTATTCTCAGGAGTAACATCATTCCACACCAGCAAAGATGGGTGAAAGTTGGCACACAGGAGAAGATGCCGGCGAGGGATGGGACCGTTGGAGGAAAAGGGAGTATAAGTACGCCCTTTAGTTACGCATTAAGGATAAGTTCACCTTTGGGAACATGTTACATCCTAAAAACGTGTGGAACATGCTCCCAATGCTGCAGCCACTGCCATATCCTCCCCCCCCCCCCCCCCCTCGTGACAGCAGTACGGGAAGAAGTTTCCTGTACTAGCTGTCAATTTTTTTAAATCAGTGCGGCCACATCATTTGTGTGTGTGTGTGTGTCAACTACAAGCCCCGAGCATCTATAAGCTACAAGCATCCTTTGTGGCTGTCACCTTGTAGTTTTCAATGAACTACCACGGCGATGTGGATTGCCTTGGTAGTTCATTGATACTTTCTGTCAGTGTATCTGCTTGCCCGTACAGACACACCAATACACAGAAAGATCTGCACGAGACCTGCATGGCACCAGTGATCAACATATCTCTACAGGCTCCAAAAAAAATTGAATGCAACTTCTTCTTTTTTTTTTTTTTTTTTACCTGCAAAACAAATGTGCATTTATTTTATTTTTTTTGTGAACTCTCATCTTTTAACAGCCTTTTTTGCCTTTTTATGAAGCTCTACCAAGTGCTTTTATGTGGAGTCTAAAGTGTTTATAGAAACTGCTTCATCTGCTGATGCTGTCCTATCTTTTCTCTGAGTAAACAATCCCTTCCTTTAAATCTGCCCATGGCCACATCAATGTAATTCTCTACTAATGTACCATTGTCATTGTACTTTGCAGCAGAACAAGGGGGTCTCACACAGGCAGAGCTGCTGGAACAGCTGGAGCAGTGTGACCTGGCTCTCACCCGCACCCCTGAAATAAGCCCTGCCACATCATTCAACCACAGTGCCAACTCTCGCGCATCACTAGCCAGGTACATTCTTTACCAAAAGGAAAATTATACAAGAAGAAAAAAAACTGGCATCGTTACACTCATTACAAGCCTCCTCTTGCTCTGCAAATCTTGACTGTGTCCAATTTGGAAAGTGCAGGGGTAAAAAGAGAATGTATGCCCATACTAGGCTGTCTGCTATTCCATATTTTGTTTTATTTCCTTTATAGATATGTTAACCACTTGAACTCCAGAAGGTTTTACCACCTTCATGACCAGACCACTGCACTGCTTTAACCACTTCAGCCCCAGAAGGATTTACCCCCCTTCCTGACCGGGCCATTTTTTGCGATGCGGCACCTCGCTGCTTTAACTGACAATTGCGTGGTTGTGCGACGCTGTACCCAAACAAAATTGATGTCCTATTTTTCCCACAAATAGAACTTTTCTTTTGGTGATATTTGATCACCTCTGCGTTTTTTTTTTTTTTTTTGTGCTATAAACAAAAAAGAGCGACAATTTTAATTAAAAAAAAAAACAATATTTTTTACTTTTTGCTCTAATAAATATCCCCCAAATAAAAAAAATAAAAAAAATAAATAACAAATTTCTTCCTCAGTTTAGGCCGATATATTTTCTTTTACATATTTCTAATAAAAAATCGCAATAAGCCTTTATTGGTTTTCGCAAAAGTTATAGTGTCTACAAAATGGGGCATAGATTTATGGCATTTTTATTTTTTTACACTAGTAATGGCATCGATCTGCGGTTTTTATTTTTTATTATGGGGATTGCGGCGGACAGATCGGACACTTTTTGACACTTTTTTTGGGACCACTGATGTTTATACAGTGATCGGAGCTATAAATAGCCACTGATTACTGTATAAAGGACACTGGCAGGGAAGGGGTTAGCACTAGGGGGCGATCAAGGGGTTAAATGTGTTCCCTCAGCGTGTTCTAACTGTAGGGGGATGGGACTGGGGGGGGGGGGAGGAGACCAATCGGTGTTCCTATATACTAGAAACACACGATCTGTCTCCTCTCCCCTGCCAGAATGTGGATGTGTGTGTTTACACACATCTCGGGTGCCCCCCCAATACCCCTTAAAGCGGCCCGTACTACTACAGCGACTCGCACAGGGGAGCCATTCTGCCGCCATTTGGCGGTCGGCAAGCGGTTAACTGGCAATTGTTCGATCATGAAACACTGTAGCCAATTGAAATTTATATACCGTATATACTCGAGTATAAGCCAACCCGAATATAAGCCGAGGCACCTAATCTTACCACAAAAAACTGGGAAAACGTATTGACTCGAGTATTTTCCTAGGGTGAGAAATGCGCAGCTACTGTAAGTGGAAAAGAGGGTCAAAATGCCCATTTGCAGCCTCACTGTGCCCATTTGCATTGCCTCACTGTGCCCATTTGCAGCCATAGATCCCCGAACTTCAAACTCTGTATTTAAGGGTTCCTAGCTGCAGACAAATTTTTGGGTCTCTGGACCCAAAGGGTCCCGAAATAACATTGCTGCAGATGGACACAATTGACCGAATTTTGGGCCAAAATTTGGTGTGCAAACCCAGTGGAACATGCACCACAACATATCCAAAGCTGAGGTTCCTAGCTCTAAGTGGCTGCGAGATACGGGGCCCCAAAGTTGGTTTGGAAAATTACAAGCACTTTTCTGCAGCAGAGAATTACATTTTCCGAACCGACTTTGGGGCCCCGTATCTGGGGGCCACTTGGTGCTAGGAACCCCATATGTTGTGATGCAGAATCCAGTGGGTTTGCACACCAAATTTTGTGTTCCTAGCACCAAGTGGCCCCGAGATACGGGCCTCCAAAGTCAGTTCGGAAAATGTAATTTTCTGCTGCAGAAAAATGCTTGACTCGAGTATAAGCCGAGGGGGGCACTTTCAGCACAATAAAATGTGCTGAAAAAACTCGGCTTATACTTGAGTATATACGGTACATTTTTTCACACAAATAGAGCTTTCTTTTGGTGGTATTTGATCACGCTGGGTTTTTTAATATTCTAAATGGGGGAAAAAAAAGAATTTTTAATTTCTGTTCTAAAACATATCCAATAAATAAAATTCAAATTTCTTCATAAATTTAGGCCAAAATGTATTCTGCTATGTCTTTTGGTATAAAAAAAAAAGAAAAAATCCCATTAAGTGTATACTGAATTGCATGAAAGTTATAGTGTCTACAACCATAGTGTTAGAGTGTGTGTGTGTGTGTGTGTGTGTGTGTGTGTATTGCATGCATGCATACATACATGATACTGGAATTTACGTGGCTGTGATCATTGACTTATAGTGACACTAATACAGTGATCATACAGTGCACCGACACTGTACTAATGACACTAGCTGGGAAAGGTTAACATCTAGGGGCAATCAAGGGGTTAACTGTGTGCTTAACAATGTGTAATATGTGCTGCTTTAACCCCTTGCACACTGAGGTGCTTTTCAGGCACTTTCGCGCAAAAAAAAAAGCGCCTGCAAAGCTCACGAAAACCTATTTCCATGAAAATCAATGAATGCTTTCACACTGGGGCAGTGCGCTGGCAGGGCGGTGAAAAAACTTCTGCAAGCAGCATGTTTGGAGCACTAAAAAGTGGCCAATAACAATGCGTTGGGCACAGAGGGAGTAAGGCAAGCTTTTGCAGGTTTGCCTGTGTATAACGAGCTGTTGAGCACAGAAATATTAATATAGTTGAATAACTTTCAGTGTTGGACTTTTATTTTGAATCGTTCAGTTTTGAGTTATTTACCTATTTGTATTACTATAAAAGTATGCCTTCATTCTTTCATAATCTATATATGATTTAGCTCCATAGAATTTGTTGGGGAAAAAAAAAGTAATGTTTTGTCTTTTTTATCTCAGCTTAGGCTGGTCTCTGCTACCATTTCACAAAGAAGTGCAGAAATAACCCTTTTTTTATGTTTTTGTATTTCAGCTTGCAGTCTCAGCTGGGTGACAACATGCGAGATCGATTCTCCAGGCTTATGATAACCTCCTCTCAACGCCCCGCTGCGTCTACTCGCCCCACAGAAGGCTGGGCCTCAATGTGCAGCTTGCAGCCACACATATCTGGGAGTTTCAGCTCTTTGCACAAGTCCGACTCTCTCCCTCGCTCCAGCATGAGATCTAGTAAACCACAGAGCTGCCAGTTGAGGGCAGAAGGCCAGGCATTTTCCGCAGTTTCTGATCCACCATCTCCCCGCGCCAGTGGCAGCTTTGTGGAGCGCTGCCAAGAGCTTGCTCGTAATACAGAATCACACCAGTCGGACACACGACGTTCCAGCATGGAAGTAGCCGCCACCAGGATGAAATCGCCTCGATCCTCTGCTCCAGTTAGACGGCCAGTTTCACCTGCCCCTCCTCCACCCCCACCACTTTGTGTAGCACCGTCATCGCCTTCTTTACCTTCTGCAGCAGATACTTCCTCCTCATCTTCACCATCTCCTCCCAAAGTTCCACAGAAGCCTAGGCTAAACGAGACCTCATTTTGACAGCGGCTGTAGAGCAGAAGATTACTCTGAATAATAGACTGGAGGAAGGTTAGCACAGGGGTAGCCATTTTAGCCCTGATCTTACAAAGAGTATTCCTACCCATTTCTGAGTTGCATGCTTATTAACCCATTGGCACTGGGCGAATATTTGTGTAAATACAGCTGTGCCGAGCGCGTGCACGCTCCCAGTTGAGTTACCACTGGCTAACGGAAAGCTGTCAAACTTGCGATCAGGAGCTTTCGGATCTTGTGACAGCCAGTCACGGCTGTCACATGATCATTAACCCCGCCCCTCCTCCTGGCATCCTAAACCCCTTTAAGGGCCGGGAGGTGTCGGCGCCAAAAGGTTAAAGCTCAACTGCAGCCAAACCCTTCTTGCCCTTTTTTAAGCTGCCAATAGGGAGGATATCAGTCACTACATCTGTCAGCTATTATTGCTGCCTTTGTCCTTGTTGTGGAGGTTTCACATCACTTCTTGTCCCAGTGATACCTCAACAAGAAATTAGAGGGTGTGGGATTCACTGGGACAGGAAGACACACAAAGCAACTAAAAGGTGACCGATATTCCAGCACCTCCTAACTCTTCTAAAAAAAAAAAAAAAAAAAGGGCTATTGTTGCTGTCTTTGCATCGGTCCTTGTGACACCGGGACAGGAAGTTACGATAAATCTTCAATAAGGAGGCAGTAAAAACCTGACAGATTCAAACCCTTCCCTATCCGTACAGACCTTTAAAGGTTTGACTGCAGTTGGACTTTAAGGTTAGGTTTTATAACAACATTGAGACTTGTCTCTATAGAAAGTCATTACATAATGATCCATTCCTCTATTTATTTTGGATTTTTTTATGATCTAAATGTTTACTTGCCTGTCTTGCCAAATCAGTTTGCAGGTGGGAAGTACAAGTTCTTCCTTTACAGCACTGATTCAGGAGCAAACAACAATTTCTGTGCCTTGTTACAACTCTGATCCTGAATGGGAATACCCAGCAGTGCCTTTTACAAGTGCCATCTTTGTTCTGGGCATTTTGCCAACATGACTAGCGCTTTTTTTTTTATTTTTATTACTGTTACATTGTGTGTTTGTCCATATCCCATTAGAACAAGACTTTCTTCTGTTCTCTCTTGAGTAAAGTAACACCAGGCTTGGTTTGCATATTTGTGAGCTAATCCACTTTCCAAATAATCAATTGATCCCTATAAAGCGCCACTGCCAGTCATAAAAAAAAAAAAAAAAATCTTAATGGTTGTTCCCTTCAATAGAAGAGATATACTTTTTCTCTCTGTCTGCTTTCTACACTGCATTTGAGTGCTGCTGCCCCTGTAAAACTCTTTAGCATTCAACAGCTTTGGGAGTGTTGGGTGCCTGTTTACTCTGCTGAATGCTGTGGTTCCATCCTCCAAGGCCTACATCACTGCTGTAGTGATGTATGACTTGGAGGATGGAAACACTGCACACAGTGAGGGACACAGGCCTCCAACATGTTCATAAATCAATAAGCAATGGTGTTGATTTACTAAAGCTGTAGATTGCAAATCTGGTGCAGCTCTGCTTAGAAACCAACCAGGTTTTTTTTGTCAAAGCTTAAAGTGATATTAAAATAAAATAAAAATACCTGCTCTGTGCTATGGTTTTGCACAGAGCAGCCTCGATTCTCCTCTTCTCCTGGGATCCCCCACCGGTGCTCCAGGCTTCTCCTCTTCCGCGAGTGCCCTCAAAGGAAGCCGCTTCCTATGGGAGCACTTTTGCGGGGTCGGTCCTGGGCCGCCCTGTCTGCATCTATTGACACAGACTGGGCTGCATGGCCCGCCCCCACTCCTTGTCACAGAATTTGATTGCCAGTAGCAGGAGCCAATGGCACCTGCTGCTTACAATCTGCCCAGAGCCTCATCTCATGCACAGCACTGGATTGTAAATAGGCTCAGGTAAAATGGGGGGGGGGGGGGGGATCTTGCACACAGAAGGTTGATTTTTTTTTTTTTGTTGGGGGGGGGGGGGTTGGGGTTGTAAAGGCAGAAGTTTTTTATTTCTTAATGCATTCTATGCATTAAGATATAAAAAAAAATCTGCGTGCAGCAACCTCCCTAACGCTTACCTGAGGTCCCTATCTGTCCAGCGATGTCCATGAATGTCTCAGTTGTCCGAGATTCTCCCTCCTGATTGGCTGAGACACAGTGGCGGCGCCATTGGCTCCCGATGCTGTCAATCGAAGTCAGCTAGTCAATCAGGGGAGAGAAAGGGTGAGGCCGGGTCGGGGCTCCATGTCTGCATGGACACAGGGAGCTGTGACTTGGCTTGGGTGCCCCCATAGCACCTGCTTGCTGGGAGGGCACTGAACAGGAGGGAGGGGCCTGAGAAGAGGAGGATCCGGACTGCTTTGTGCAAAACCACTGCATAGAGGAGGCAAGTATAACAGATTTGTTATTTTTATAGGAAAAAAAAAACAAGACTTTACAATCACTTTAATGCATCGAATCTGCCTGCTTCCAGTCTTCTGTAGAATGTACACTGAGATGCACATGTGCAACTCTGTTTACATTTTGGCACTGTGCCAGGATTACTGCACTCTTGTGCATGCACAGGAGTGACATCATCCCATGCTGGCCAGTCAGGATGCCACAAAGACCGGAACGCTGGAAGAAGCCAGCGTGAGAGCTCATGGGTGTCAGACCGTTGAAGCTAAGGTCAGTATTGCAAACTTTAGTTGCTCTTTAAGATTTAAATGGTTGACTGACAGTGTAGTTCCTCAGTGTGACTGACACATTTTGTTAGGTTGGTATCATCCTTTGTTAAAGGGATTTTCCATTTTAGGAATACCACTTTCCCATCAAATCGCTTTAAAAAAAAAAATCAATAAATAAAAAGTCCTCAACATTAAAAGCTATTCATATTTTTGGGGGATTTTTTTTATTTTTAGAAGCATGATGTAGTCAAAATTAGGATTACAGTCTTTCATCTACTCTGTCTAGACCCAGCTAAGTTCTTTCAACACACTAGAGTGTATGTTTTTGTTACTTTGGTAGATGCTTCCTAGTTCAGCCACCGCTCGTTTTGTTTTCTTATGTGCAAGTCTGATGTCTTTGTTGTAGACTTCGCACCACCTGTGAGTCTTGCTTCCCTTGCTGCATCAGGGGGTTCTGCTTTCTCCATCTAAAATCTCAATACAGTATGACAGATCTTTATAAAGCCAGGTTGGCCTACTACATATGGAAACCTGAAACGTCTGGCTGCTACAGTGCCAAGAGGCAAAAGAAGCCAATATGTGGTTCCGCTAGCCAGCATCTACTTACAACTTTTTTAAGTGGACTTAGGCTGCATTCACACCTGAGCGTAGCGGAACGAGCGTTTTTACCAGCGGTTTTACCAACGTTTTGTCGCGCGAATACCGTTGTTTTTTGCACATTTGCATACGGCGTAACAGGCGTTTTTCAACTTCGGCGTTTTTCTTGATAGCCAATAGGAAAAATGATCATCACTGTCATCATTTGTTGCTATGTTCTATGGGGATACAAACGCCCAAATCTGCCCGATTCGCGCGACAAAAAAGGGTCCGGAACTTGTTTGAGCTTCAGGCGTTCGGCTTCAGGCGACATGGAGTGGAGATGTGAACCATCTCCATAGAGAATAATGTATTTTATCCCCTCGAACGTTTTGTAGCTTCAGGCGTAGGGCGGCTTAGGGCGACAAAACGCTCAGGTGTGAATGCAGCCTTACTCTTTAAACAGGACCCCCATACGTTTTTTAGAGGACGGGTCACTTCTGCTGGGAGTTGGAATTCCAAATTGGGAAGTGAATACAGCCAATGCTTTTGATTGGAGTGGAGTTGGATGGTCTTTGCACATAGACCCCACACATGATATATTGGTAGTTCTCATACCCTGGAAGATGACTTGAGGGAATAGTTACTAATGAACGGCCAAGTGTACTTTTATTATGTCAGATTATTGCTTACTGTGTCCTTAGATTGCCTGTCAATCTCAACAATTTTAAAGACTGAGATAAGAGGGGATTAATGCTTATTACTGGCTGGATCCAAAAAAATCAAGTGGTATGTAGAGTTTTATGCTGGGAAATGGACATGTTGTCCTCAGACATTCCTTTATTGTCTCTGAACACTTGATGAATTACTGGATCTAATGTATTGATTTCAGCGCTCCAGCTTTTTTATGACTTTTACTTATGGCCAAAGTTCATCCTAGAGATAATAATGAAACAATTGGAAATCTTGCACTGTTCTGTTCTTTGATTGAGAGAAGTCAGAACAGTGAACAGAACTCCCTTTTTTTTTTTTTTTTCTCCTTTAGCCAACGTGTATTTATTCTTTGTTAGCAGAACATCACAAAACACATCAGTAAATTTTTCTTTTGAGTCATCGGTAAGAACAATAATGAAATAAAAGTTTCCAGTCTGATCTATTTTTCTTCCATTGCTAATGTGCAGAAGCTACATTGTGAGACTGTACCACATACCTCATCCCATTATCACTTGAAATCTTGAGTTGCTTTTTAAAGTTGTCCATTATGAGGTTGAAAACCTGAGGATTACAGTATGTATGAACCTCTACTGTATTTGTGTGTGGTGGGTACATTTAATGGGAACCTATAATAAGAGATTTACTATATGGCCAAAGGTTTGTGGACATCTGACCATCACAGCTATATGAACTTATTGAATGTTTGGTTTCAAAATTTAGAGTTAACGTTCCCATCCCCTACTACCATCCTTTTGGGGTTTAACAACCCCCATTCTTCTGGGAAGGTGGCTTTGTGCACAGGGGCAAAGTCATAATGGGCCTTCCCCAAGCTGTTGCTGTAACACAGGGCTCAACAATTTTTTTTTTTTTTTATTTATTTTTTTTTTTAATGTAGGAGCCAGCTAACAAAGGCGCCATTTTTTTTTCTTCTGCATATATGATATGGGGGTGATGGGCTGTCAGTGCTTAGCTCTCTCTGTCGCTGGTTAAAGCGGCGGCCACGTCGTCCATAAAACACGCAAGCGCGGTGACTTTTCTCAAGCCAGTCAAAGCACGACTCGTTCCCTAGCCAGTCATTGCACTTCACTGAAAACCCAGAACTCAATCATTTGGAGGGGGGTCCATATACTTTGGCCATATACTGCAGGAGTGATGGTCAGGTTTCCACAAACCTTAGAACATTCATTCTACAATTCTCAATCTCCCAAAAATGCCATTTGGCTTTGTGCAGGGAGTTCTGATGTCACCGATTTTTTTTTTTTTTTTTTTGTATGTTTTTTGTTTCTGGTTATTGACTCACTAAGGGCTCGTGCACACACCCGCTAGAGGCCCATACAGTGTCTCAAAGGTTAAAAAATTCCCTGGCACCCAAATCTGCTGCGTACAGCTGCCCATACACGGGAGTTTACAAGACGCTGCAGTTTTTGGATATGCACCAGTGGCCGCGTGAAGCATGGGCATGGATATATGCCCTAAACACAGACATCCTGCATTTGGGTCATACATCCATGCACGTTCTTTACACAACCACCAGCACATGCCCGTCTAAAGCCGCATCTTGTAATTGCAATCTATGGGCGATTGCACACAGCAGCTGCGGGTCCCGGTGATGTTTTTATGGAGGCTCTGGGTGCTGTCTGCCCCGTTTGTGGCTGTGTGTATAAGCCAAACTGCAAAGGTAAGGTCTGACACCTTATGGTCCATACTACACCCACCCCTGTAGACTTAGACATTCCATAGATTTTTTTTTAATTTTTTTTTTTTCCACTGGAAAAAAATGCCTAGATTTCTCCATAAATACAGTGAGTATTGATGGGGAAATGCCTCCCACAGCACTATTGTGTTTGTGTTCTGTTGGCAGGGTGGGGGGGGTGCGGAGAGTCTTCCCTGCCAGCAGAACACAATGATTAGTGTTGCCAGCTATAGCTGACAGCACTAAACAATCGGGATAAACCAGACAGGCTGATTGTACACTAGTCGATCGATTGACTTGTGTACAACTGGGGAGCCCATACATGGTTTAAAATGTATCCGGTCCCTTGTGAATGAGTTGAATTTCGATCCATGTATGGCTGACTTTAGTTTATGACATTGCACAGCACCGATTTACTGTAGTGTCTTCTCGACCATCTCCGCCATTATCCGTTTTAATCTTTGTTGGAGTGAGGGCTCTAAAACCCCACAACCTATTCAATAGGGATCTTCGTTTTTTTTTTTTTTTTATCATTTTGTATTGCACACCTATAATGTACTACTGTAACAATTCCCTGTTTCATTGTGTTCATGTACAGTATTTTGTTTTCATGGTTTTATGTTCCTCAAGCCAACTCTATTATATCTATAGTACGAGTGATGAAGAGCAAGTGCGGTTTAAAAGAGAAGTCCATCTTCTGACCATGTTTCATGTTACACCCATTGGGGCAGAACATCATCAAACATGATTACACTCTGCAGCCCCCCCTCCCTTCTACAGTATCTGGGGGGGGTTCCTCTCTCTGCAGCATCCTGTAATTATATAACTTGGACATAGCTGTGCATGGCTCCGCCCACACAACCACATAATTTATTCACAGTCATTTGTGAATGAAAGAACGACAAGTCTCATCTGCCACTACAGCAGAGGGACTTGTATTGATTAATAGAGCATAAATGCAGCAACGTCTTTGCACTACTAGTTGACTGATTCTTTTCTCCAGCCCCATAACTGAAGGTCTGTACTTTGGCGCGGATCTACAGCTTGAGATATAGTCTGCAGAAGCCAGAGCATTGCACCCATGATTCACTGATCACAGTTGCAATGCTTTGCACGTTCCCAAATTGCAAAAAAATAATGGCTGCACATTGTGTTATCAATAAATATAGGTGCAGATATTTTTTTGCAAAAGATTTGGCAATTTAAGAAAATTCTAAAAACTGTTATGAAACCACTTGAGAAGAAATGAAATGTAAATAATAGTATAAAACGTGTATAGAACACATGAAACCAGTGTAGGTGTATTGTATAGAGAAGCGGTAATCTGATTAGTCCCGGTTCAAACTAGAACCCGCAATCGATGCGCATTTCCTGCACTGCATTCAAAACGCACCACCCTTGTGATCTACAGTGGGTGTCAGTGCGATGTGAATGACAGTGAATTTGCCTGCACCGGATGGCATGGTACAAAACTACCATGCGATCCGGTGCTGACAAATGCAGTCATTCACATTGCACTGACACGCACTGCAGATCGCAAGGGTGGTGCGTTTCCAAATATAGTGCATGCATTACTTTCGGTGCGATGCAGAGTGATTTGAACTCTTTCAAAATGAATGGGCTCAAATTGCATTGCACTGAATTGCACAGGAATGTGCTGTGCGATTCATAGTGTGAACCTAACAGATTACTTGCTCTCTTTAAAGAAAGACCACAGTAGATAAGTAGTCATTCTGTAATAAAAGTCAAAACTGTTTGTTATTTATGTATTTTTTTTTTCCTGGCAGTTCTGGTGAAAGCACAGTGCATTAAGACATTGTAATATGTGTATGATACTATATGTAACCTGATATTATTATTATTATTATTATTTTTTTTTTGTTAATAATAAAAAAAAAATCACTTGCATAATATCTCTTGATGCCAGCTCTTGTGTCACTATTAGTGTATCTAAACCCAAGAACAAAAACAATTCTATTTCAGCATACCAGTCCTTGGATGAAGGGGCTGCATTATTATTTTTTTTTTTTTAGTGTTTTGAGTCTAAATGTAGGATTTTAGACCAAACATATATTAAAGAAAACCTCAGAAAAAAATCTAAAAAAAAAAAAACCCTGCAAGACAACGGCATAATGAGCAAATATGCATCGCATACTTGCTCATTATGAAATACTTACGGTACCTTAGAGGGAAGCTGTTGCAGCGATGCCCGCACACAGCTGACACGGCCAACATCTTTCCCGGATTCGCAAGCTCTGGCGCTGTAATTGACCGAAGCCGCGATGATGTCACTCCCACGCGTGCCCACAGGAGCCGCCGTTCACGGCACAGGGATCAGAAGGGACGGCAACCGGGGCTGTTTCTTCAGAGCGCATGCGCCAGCGATGTCACTGGCTGTATGTAATGTAAATCTTTTTATATTTACACTTGCCTATAGGTAAGCCTATAATAAGGCTTACCTATAGGTAATGTCTGCAGAGGAAGTTTACTTCCTCTTTAAGTGGAATACTAAACGCATTTCAGGGGCCATACAATGCCTGCTTCATCAGGGCTACAATGTTTTTGGAATAAAATCTTACTCTAGGACCTTAAAAGTCTGAAAGTCAGAGCGCCACACTAAACATTGCATTCATATCACGAGGCTTCTATGGCAGTTCCTTGGTGGATGGAAGCAGCCCACATATCACTTTGTTGCCCCATTTATTGATCGTCGGCACAGTTGTAAAAGAATCAGTTTCAAACAGGAAAGCTCTGGTCACTCGGGGTTCCAGTGCCATCAATTAACCACTTCGGGCATTATTTTTTCAGGCATTTCCCCCTTTGTTTACCTTGTTATCCTGCTGCTAACAAACTTCCTGTCCTAAGGTGACAATACAGCACAGTGAGGCTGCATCTATGGAGGAGCAGTGTTGTCACCCTGGAACAGCAAGTGTATTAGGATTACACTTTGGGGGGAGGGCTCTTCTACATACCTTCTAACTTTTTGAGATGGGAACAAGGGACACTTATTATTAAAGTATGTAGGCATTGGACACACCCTCTACCACGCCCCCTTAAAGTTAAAGCTTGGCTCCACTTTTGTTGATAAAAAAACATTCCCCTCTGGGTGATCTATGTACATTGCAAGGATTATAAAAAACTTTGTTGCAGATTCCTACCTCTTGTTATTCTAAAGAAATCCCTGTTTCTCTGTGCCTCTGTACTGAGTGGGTCTAATGGGAGTGGTTTCATAATTAACTGTCAGGTGTTCATCTACAGGGTACTAATGAGGAAATCTGCTGGGCCTCCATCACTTTAGACGTGTTCCTATTGACAGTATCTCTCCAAAAATGAAATTTTTGTTGCAGGGGATACCTGAAATCTGACTTGTATCTTAGGCCCCTTTCACACTAATACGACTTTGTCCCACGATTTGGGACTGCAAAGTAGCATGACAAGTCGTTTCCCATGATTTCCAATGACAGCCATTCATATTAGTCCGACTTCAAGTCGTTCCGATTTCAAAGTAGTCCCTGCACTACTTTGGTCCGATTTTGATGCCACTTACACAGGCATTCCTTGAAATCGTGGCAAAATCGCCTGACTTTGAAGTCGCACAAGTGTGAAAGGGGCCTTAGGCAGACTAATGAGGAAATTGGTGAGCCAATCACACAAGCAGGAAATGATGTTTCTGGGGAGTGGTCAGTACACACTCTGTGTACAGAACAACTCCATGTAGCCATATTGCAATGCATTCTCAGAAAATGACAGCGGCTGCAGATTGAAAAAGAAAGGTAGTTTTTAATAACATTCAATTACAATATGACCGTTGGCGCAATTATATGTGCTATATTATTTTTTCTTTTATTTGCTATTTTTTTTTCCCCATGAAAGTGGAGTTACCCTTTAACTGCTTGCCGACTAGCCGCCGTCATTATACTGTGGCAGGTGGGCACGATCCCGCAAGCCGTCGTAGCTATATGTCGGCTCGCGAGATCAGGATAGCAGGTGAGGGCCTGCTGCACAGCGGGGGTGCCGATGCTCGTGGGCGACTGTTGCGGCCACGAGCGAATGTGGGCACGAGAGGCAGAACAGGGACAGACGTGTAAGTGTGTGTGTGTGTGTGTGTGTGTAAACGCACAAATCTCTGTTCTGTGGAACCTAGCTAGGAACCACGATCTGTAATTTCTTCTAGATCAGTCCCCTCTCCCTACAGTTAGCACGTAGCAGGGAACACGGTTAACCCCTTGATCGCCCGCTAGTGGTTAACCCCTTCCCTGCCAGTGAAATTTTTACAGTAATCAGTGCATTTTTATAGCACTGATCACTGTATAAATGCCAATGGTCCCAAAAATGTGTCAAAAGTGTCCGCTAATGTCGCAGTCCTGATAAAAATCGCAGATCGTCGCCATTACTAGTAAAAAAAAAAAAATAATAATAATAAAAATGCTATAAATCTATCCCCTATTTTGTAGACTCTATAACTTTTGCGAAAACCACTGAATATACGCTTATTGTGATTTATTTTATTTATTTTTTTACCAAAAGTCTGTAGAAGAATACATATTGGCCTAAACTGAGAAAAAAATTAGCTTTTTAAAAAAAAATGGGGATAGTTATAGCAAAAAGTACAAAATATTGTGTTTTTTTTTTCAAAATTGTCACTCTTTTTTTGTTTATAGCGCAAAAAATAAAAACCGCAGAGATGATCAAATACCACCACAAGAAAGCTCTATTTGTGGGGGGGGGGGGGGGGGGCGGGGAAGGACGTCAATTTTGTTTGGGTGCAACGTCGCACGACCGCGCAATTGTCAATTAAACTGATGCAGTGCCGAATCGCAAAAAATGGCCCGGTCATTCAGCAGCCAAATCTTCCAGGGCTGAAGTGGTTAAACCCACAAGTGCTTCTTATTTTATTTTTTACCACTACTATTCCTTTATATTGGCTTTTGGAATGCACAAATGCAGCAATTTAGAAATTGGATGAAAGGTTTAGCACTGGGAAACGCTTTTTGAAAGATTAAAAAAAGTACATTTTATATACAACTATATAGATCAGACCAAAATGAGGGACAAATGAGGAGGGAAGAGGGACAGAGGGACTTTGTTCGAAATCAGAACAGTCCCTCGTAATCCGGGACAGTTGGGAGATATGGTTCTATAGTTTGGTGAATGAACTGGGTAGGGCTAATACCACTGGTTGAGATGCCGGTGTAACACAGGAAAAGTGAATAGGAAGTCAGGAGTGCATTGGCTTTCTGGCCGGATCAACAGGTACTTTTGCACTTCTACAGGTATAACAAAACTATTTCCATAGTATATTTAACAGACCAAAAGGGAGTAATTAGGATAAGTTCATTGTTAGGCTTTATATATCATTTAATCTTCACATGACAAACTACACACTTCTAAATACAGAGCAAAGTACAGTACATACAAGCAGCAAGACACCCAGTGCTAATTATCTGTAGGCAACACATTCTGTTTGACACCCGGAGTGTACTGGGCTACAACAATCCTTCAGAAGGTACATGCACACACCACCCCCAGAACCATGATGTTTCCCACCGTGGCCAGAATGGCAATCCACAAACAGACCGTATCGCTTGTCCGATGTCCCCTGTCTGTCTGATCTGACCTCTGTCCTGGTCCTGTGCTGAGAGTGGACAACGAAGTCTGGAATGACAGGTCCCCATTGTAGGAGGCATACAAAAATATTCCGCTCATTGTCGATAACTGCTGGGGACAAAAGAAAAGGAATACCAAAAGCAATCAAAATATTACTTAAAGCGGAACTTCACTCTCTCTGTCAACACTGACTATATTTTTTAATCCCTATGCTGCTAGCATTAGTAATATTTACTTTACTACATTTCCTTAGTTACTTCCTGGTTTCCAGGCCTAGGCAAATGATGTCATACATCCAAGGAGTTTTCAGGAGAGAAGGAGGGGCTTTCTCAACTAAGCTCATCCTGCATGCCTCAGCTAAGGGCAGATGGATTCCAGGAAGTAAATGCTACATGAATCATTTGCCCTTACTCAAGATGGCCATGGTCAGAAATGCTGGGGGGGTCTCAAAGTGATTTCTCAACAAAATAAAGCATGGAGACATGGATGGAGGGGGGAGTTTGCTTTGAATATTAAAAATTAATTAAATAGCATTTTTGGCTTGTGGTGCTCAGATGCAGTGTAGTTTAACTTGAAACAAATAAAGGTCAATGGTTACGCTAAAATAGTGATTTTCTATGTGTTTTTTCCTTAGTTCTACTGGTGTCTCCAGTGAGGGGAAGACCCACACACTCCTAGTTTGCAATTATTTCTCTTTATGGTCTGGTCACTGCTTCATGACTGGACTCTTTACAGCCTCACTCAGTGACTGAAACACAGCACTGAACTAAAGAGCCCACAGATTCCTCTGTTAAAAAAAAAAAAAAGAGCCCACAAATATGAATTTGTTCTCTGCTCTCTCATTTTAGCTGCCAGTGCATGAACTTCCATCATAAGCCTGATTTAAAAATTTCAGCCAGTGTTGATGATAATCCTAAGAATTTTCGAGAAAATATACCATCTCACTTCTTTGGAAATGTTTTGCACGTATAGAAGTTTGCCTGTGGAAGTGTGTGCTGGTGCATTGATGGTGAGTGTAGAAGTGTGTATCTGTGCAGTGGTGGTGAGTGTAAAAGTGTGCATCTTTGCAATGATGGGAAATGCATAAGTGTGTGTCAATGCAGTGGCGGCAAGTGCTGAAGGGTGGTATGTTGCAATGGGAACAAGTGAAAAAGTGTGCATTGGTGCTGTGGTGGCGAGTGCAAAATTGTGCGTTGGGGCTCTGGTGGTCAGTGCAAAAGGGTGCATCGGTGCTGTGGTGGAGAGTGCAGAAATGTGCATCGTTGCAATGATGCGACGTGCAGAAGTGTGTGTTGGTGCTGTGGCGGTGAGGCTAGAAGTGTGTATTGGTGCTGTAATGCAATTGCGACAAAAGTAGAAGAGCAAGTCAGTGCAGTGATGGTGAGTGCAAAAAGTGTGCATCGTTGCAATAGGAGCAAGTGGAGCAATGTGCATCAGTTTTGTGCTGGTGAGTGCACAAGTGTGCATTGATGGGAAGTACAGAAGTGTGCATCAATGCAGTGGTGGCGAGTGCTGAAGTGTGGATTGTTGCAATGGAAACAAGTGCAGGAGTGTGTGTTGGTGCTGTGGCTGCGAGTGCAAAAGTGTGCGTTGGTGCTGTGACGGCGAGTGCAGCAGTGTGCGTTTGGTGCTGTGGCCGCGAGTGTAGGAGTGTGTGCGTTTGGTGCTGTGGCCGCGAGTGCAAAAGTGTGCGTTGGTGCTGTGACGGCGAGTGCAGCAGTGTGCGTTTGGTGCTGTGGCCGCGAGTGTAGGAGTGTGTGCATGGGTGCTGTGGCCGCGAGTGCAAAAGTGTGTGTTGGTGCTGTGGCGGCGAGTGCAGCAGTGTGCGTTGGTGCTGTGGCGGCGAGTGCAGGCGTGTTCATTGGTGCAGTGGCGGTGAGTGTAGGAGTGTGCGTTGGTGCTGTGGTGGCAAGTGTAGAAGTGTGCGTTGGTGCTGTGGCTGCGAGTGCAAAAATGTGCATTGGTGCTGTGACGGCGAGTGCAGCAGTGTGCGTTTGGTGCTGTGGCCGCGAGTGTAGGAGTGTGTGCATGGGTGCTGTAGCCGCGAGTGCAGCAGTGTGTGTTGGTGCTGTGGCGGAGAGTGCAGCAGTGTGCGTTGGTGCTGTGGCGGCGAGTGCAGGCGTGTTCATTGGTGCAGTGGCGGCGAGTGCAGCAGTGTGCGTTGGTGCTGTGGCGGCGAGTGCAGGCGTGTTTATTGGTGCAGTGGCGGCGAGTGCAGCAGTGTGCGTTGGTGCAGTGGCGGCGAGTGCAGCAGTGTGCGTTGGTGCAGTGGCGGCGAGTGCAGCAGTGTGCGTTGGTGCAGTGGCGGCGAGTGCAGCAGTGTGCATTGGGGCTGTGGCGGCGAGTGCAGGAGTGTTTGTTGGTGCTGGGGCGGCGAGTGCAGAAGTGTGCGCTGGTGCTGTGGCGGCGAGTGCAGAAGTGTGCGCTGGTGCTGTGGCGGCGAGTGCAGAAGTGTGCATTGGGGCTGTGGCGGCGAGTGCAGAAGTGTGCATTGGGGCTGTGGCGGCGAGTGCAGGAGTGTTCGTTGGTGCTGGGGCGGCGAGTGCAGCAGTGTGCGTTGGTGCTGTGGCGGCGAGTGCAGAATTGTACATTGTTGCAATGATAGGACATGCAGAAGTGAGCATTACTGCAATGGTGTTGAGTTCAGCAGCGTGCGTCAGTGTAATGGGAGCAAATGCAATGCAAATGTGTGCATCGCTGCAAAAGTGCGCGCCAGTTCAGTGATGACAAGTACGATTTATGTGCCTCACAACGAATGTACTAAAAAGGTAAATGCAAACTTTGTCATAATAAGCTAGCGGCAGGCCAGATCTCATCTTCCATTGTTGTAGACCGCATAAAGCTGAGATATGCTGCAGCTTATGCAATGCTCTGCAAATAGCTATAGATCGCATTACATTGAGAGACTATAAACACGGTACTGTTGCCTAAAGCAGAACCAACCCATATTCTTCCCAGGCAGATCATAGAATGAAATCAAAGATCTGATTGGTTACAAACAATAGGGACAATGCTTTTCACATATCAAACCCATGCAGAGATTTAATAAGTGAACAGCCGGATCTGTCAATGCCACAATGTATTTAGTTATTTTAAGTTATTCGTCTTTCTTTATTTATATATTTATTTATATTTCTTTCTCCTGCCTTATAAAATGTTCCCATTAATAAAACCCCATTACCAAATAAATGCCTTCCCTTGGCTGTGACCTTCTCTATGGATTCCTTTTACCTGCTCATCCACCAGAGAGAAGTCCATTGTGGTATCCACTGCTTGGGACCTCAGCCACGGGTGAAAGAATCGTTCATCAGTCCACAATGGGTGAATGTGTGTCCATTATATCGCTCTCACATGAAGGGAATCCGTCTGCTACAGTGTAATCGTAGTCTGTATCAGCGGGGAGCAAGAGGCTCTTTAATTTGTTAAATCTCTCCAGATGTTCAGGGGCTGATTGCATTTGGTTTGTCAATAGGATTAGAAGGAATATTTCTGGCCCTGGCACAGAGTCCAAAACAGAGAGGGCACATCCCAGAGGGCATGCTGCCCGCCTAGGAGCTCACACAGTGACATGGACATCTCATGATTTTCATATGTGAGGGAAACATGGGGGGGCTGCCATCATTGGTGACCTCAAAATATTGTTGCCTGGCTGTCTCTGAGGTCAATATTTTCCGAGTCATTGGCCAAGAATGAGCATGCAGATGAGAGTCCATAGGGGGACATTTACTAAAACTATAGCTCCCAACTGTCCCTGATTTGGAACAATGTCCCTCTGTCCCTCATTCCTCCTCATTTGTCCCTCATTTTGGTCTGATCTATATAGATGTATATAAAATTCAGTTTTTATCTATCAAAAAGTGTTTCCCAGTGCTAAACTTTTTATCTGATTTCTAAATTGCTGCATTTTTAAATTCCAAAAGCCAATATAAAGGAATAGTAGTGGTAAAAAAAAGCCCATGTGGGTTTAACCAATCTGTTTTTTTTTTTTTGTACAATTCTCCTTTAAGGGGGCGTGGCAAGGGGTGTGTCCTATGCCTGCACACTTTTGCTGATAGGTGTCCCTCATTCCCATCTCAAAAAGTTGGGAGGTGTGACTAAAACTGCTGCACTCAAGATCTGGTGCAGCTGTGCATAATAGCCAATCGGCTTCTACCTTCAGCTTGTTCAATAAAGCTGGCAATAAAACCTGGAAGCTGATTGGTTCCTATGCAGAGCTGCACCAGATTGTGCACTCTCCAGCTTTAGTAAATAACCCCCCCATGTCTCAAAGTATTAAAGCCATTGGATCGTTATGACAGCGAGGATATTAGTATTTTCCAAAAGGGAAGACTGTTTTGGCCTACTTATTTTATGAGTACAGGCAGGAGGGGTGCCTAGATTAATTGCTGCCTGAACCTACTGTTTTTGCCACCCCCTCCTCCTTTGGTTGCTAGAATGAAGGCACAGCAGCCAACGATGCAATGGCCAAACCAACAGTGTCCTAGCAACCAATGATGCTGTGTGGCTGTACATCATTGGTTGCTAGGGAGCCAATGATGCAATGGCCAAGCCAACAGTGTCCTAGCAACCAATGATGCTGTGTGGCTGTACATCATTGGTTGCTAGGGAGCCAACGATGCAATGGCCAAGCCAACAGTGTCCTGGCAACTGATAATGATATGTGGCTGTCATCATCATCATTGGTTGCTAGGGAGCTGGTGGTTGGGCTCACAGCATAACCGGTTGCTAGGACGCAGGCAGTTGGGCGGCACAGTGTCACTGTTTTGATTTGGAGCAGGCAGCCCCAGTGTCCTAGAACACAGCTCAGTAAAGCTGCCCTGTGTATACAAGGCAATATTACCGAGCTGCAGTAAGGACGGAGTGTCTGCCAACCCCCACCGAGTATTGATAGTGGGACGTTTTTTTACCTTATCAAAGAGAATTCATTATGGTGAAAAAAAACGTTTAGACTTTAGTACTAGATCCAGCTGTGAAGAAATTTAGAACTGTGATGTCATCTATTTCTAAAGGGGATTCCTTAATTCCTTAAGGTAAGAAAAAAACTTTTGTGTTGCAGAAGCCCCCCCCCCCCCCCCCCCCCCCCCCAGATTTTTTTTCTTACCTGAGCCTTATCGTTCCAGCGACGGGGAGGAGCACAGCAGCTCCAGACGCTGCCTCGGGTCATTGGATAGATTGATAGCATTGGAGCCATGGATTGGAGCCATGGTCTCCCCACTGCTGTCAATCAAATCCAGTGACACGGGAGCCGGGGGACGGGGCCGAGTCCTGCTGTCTGTATCAATGGATGCAGCAGCAAGACTCGGTAGGGCGCACACATGGGTGCCCCCTTGGAATGCGGCTCTCTGTGGGGGCACCCAAGAAGAGCAGGAGCCAGGAGCGCTGCTGGGGGACCCCAGAAAAGGAGGATCGGGTAAGTAGTATAACATGTTCGTTATATAAAAAAAACAAAGCTTTACAATCACTATAACCCATTAGAGCCGGCGCTTGTCGTCCCTTTAAGGGTTTTAGAATGATGGGAGACGTGGCTTATGGTCATGTGACCGCCACGATTCGCTGTCCACGGCGGAAAGCTTTTAGTTAGCCGGGTGCAGGGCTTGCTCTCGCGGCACAGCTCTATTGGTGCTATTGCATGCAAATATGCAGCTACCCGATGCCAAGGTCTGGCTGCCGAGAGGCCGCATATTTGCATGCGCTTGCTGCAAAGAGGTCAAAGATCCTCAATGATCACAACAAAGGCTTTAGGCCCCTTTCACACTTCACACTTTCAGTGTTACTTCTGCTTTTGCCTTAACAAAAGTGGAAGAAAAATGCGTGAATCCCATGGAGCTCTTCACACTGGTCAGTCGTTATATTTTTTTTTAAGTCCTGCGTGCTGCACCCTTGGTGCATGTTTGGTACGATAAAAAAAAAACTGCACCAAAAATGCACTTGTGCATTGAAATGAATCGAAAATGCATTAAAAAACGCAGCAAAAACACACCTGCAGTTGCGTTTTTGGTGTGGTTTTTGAGTCACTTTCTTTTTCCAGTGGTGAAAAATGCATCAGAAACGCTGCAAATATGCGGTTAAAAATGCATATACATTTTTACAACAGAGCAGTGTGAAAGCAGCCAGAATATAAGAAACAGAAACTGTTCACTTCAGTTTGCAGACTGGACGTTCGATTTCATCACAGGCCGCATCAGCATTATGGTTGCCCTTACAGAGCCACGTGCATCTGTAAGACTAGATGTCCAGAGCTCCCCACCCCTACTTCCACCAGATGTCAAGAGCTCCCCACCCTCCCTTACATCACAGTGCACTCCCCCTACCTTTTGCTGCTACTGGGAAGTAGCTGGGGGCAAAGCTAAAAAGCAGAAAGTGCAGGGTCTGGAGGAGGACCAGAGGAGGACTGGAGTCAGCTGCTGCTGGAGTCTGCTGGGGACCAGGGGAGGCAGAGATGAGGGGGTGCTGCTGCAGAGAGGTGCAGGATCTGTAGGAGGAGTTCTGTCCTCCTCTCAGCTGCCGACTGCTGAGACAAGGTGGAGGTGGAGACGAGGGGGGTGCTACAGCTGCAGGAGAGGTGCAAGGGCCACATGAAATGACCTGGATTCAGCCCAGGGGAATTGTGTTTGACATGTGTAGTAAAGCCATTTTTACTTTAATCATCCAATCCTGTTCAACTAAAAGTCTGTTTTTTTTTTTATTTTTTATTTCTCATGCAGATGATTGGAGTTTCAAAGTGAACAGAGCTTCATCTTATTTGCCAAGCAGCAAACGTGAACAGCCTATGTTTCTTTAGCAAATCAGCCCCTATACGTACTTCCCAACTTTTTGAGATGGGACCAAGGGACATCTATTAGCAAAAGTATGTAGGCGTAGGACACACCCCCTGCCACGCCCCCTTAAAGGAGAATTAGCTAAACCCACAAGTGCTTCTTTACCACTACTATTCCTTTATATTGGCTTTTGAAATTTACAAATGCAGCAATTTAGAAATTGGATGAAAGGTTTAGCACTGGGAAACACTTTTTGAAAGATAAATAGTGCATTTTTTTAATATATATATATATATATATATATATATATATATATATATATATATCAGACCAAAGTGAGGGACAGGTGAGGATTGTTACTGCTACTACAGTCATAGCCACTAGGGATGAGCCCGGTGTTCGATTCGAACCCATGTTCGAATCGAACATCGGGCGTTTGCCCGCTCGGCGAGCCCAGAACTATTTGGGCCTCTCGCATCAAATTCGTGTGATGCGAGCAGCCCGCAATGCACTGCGTCAGTCGCAGTGCATTGCTGGCTGATGATTGGCCAAGCATGCACTGTGACCCGCATGCTTGGCCAATCAAAGAGCCAGCGGCGAGGAGAGCCATAATTGGCTACAGGCAGGATGCCTGTGGCCAATTATAGCTCAGGGGGTTTAGTACACGCCCCACAGTATAAAAGGCAGCCGCGCCGGCAACCTCGCATATTGTGTTGTCAGTGTCAGCATGTCAGTGTTATGTGCTGCTGACTGCTGACATTATGTGCTGTGATTCTGGGGATTAGTGTGTGCGTGCTGTTAGTACAGCATTGCTGTCACGTACCTTACAGCGGAGTCCGAATGCTGGGGGTGGCCTCGTGCACGGTTCCGGTCCCAACACCCCTGGTGGTGGGGACAGGGAGTGCTGGGGCAACGAAAGGGTGCAGGTGCCTGCGGCTAGGAGACTGGTGCTTGGAGATACCGGTTCTTCTGGGAGGCAGGTGTGAAGACTGATACCCAAAACTATATCCAGTGGAGGCCGGGCAGGTGGGTATAGGAACTGTGACGTCAAGACAGGCAGGAGTCGGCAACTGGCTGGCAAACAGGGTACAAGGCAGAAGGCAAGTTCGTAGTCAAGGGTAGGCAGAGGTTGGCAACGGGCAGGCGGTGAGGTACAGAATCAAGGAGCTGAGCCGTAGTCAAAAGTCCAAGCCGAGGTCAGTATAATAGTAGGCAGCCAATAAGTAGGGGTGATCCAGAAGAGTAGTCGAGGGAAGCCGAGTTTGTCAGGAGCAAGGTAACAGGTAATAACAAGCAGGTACTCAGGGAACAGACTGAAGACGATCCAGCACTGGCATCATGTGAAGGCCTTGTTTATATATGTGCCGAGATTGGTGGAGGTGAACGTCCGTGCGCGAGTGCGCATACACGTTTGTACTGACGTGCGAGTGCGCGCACCCGTTCGCATTGGAGTGCGAGGACGCGCACACGTTTGTGTTGGTGCGCGGGTACCCACGCACGTTCCGGAGCTCGTTCGGTTCCGTTGGGGACACTGCGCATGGGTACTGCCATCCGCAGAGTGAGGATTCGCCCCTGCTGCACGAAGACGGGCATTGGCACTGTGAGTTCTCTGACAATTGCAGTATCACATCTGGGGGGTGTCTATAGTATGCCTGTGAAGGGGCGCATGTTTCCTGTGCTTAGAACTGTCCCTGCAAAAAGTGTAATTTTTGTGGCGGTTGTGGGGGCCTACGGGCGGGGGGCTTATCGGAATCTGAAAGCCCCCTTTAACAAGGGGACCCCCAGATCCCTTTGACCCCCAGATACTTTTGTACCCCCTTACCATTTCGCACAGGGGGGGGCCGGGATCTGGGGGTCCCCTTGTTAAAGGGGGCTTCCAGAGTCCGATAAGCCCCCTGCCCGCAGACCCCCACAACCAATGGCCAGGGTTGTGGGGACGAGGCTCTTGTCCTCATCAACATGGGGACAAGGTGCTTTGGGGGTCTCAGACCCCCAAAGCACCCTCCCAATGTTGAGGGCATGTGGCCTGGTACGGTTCAGGAGGGAGGGGGGGCGCTCTCGTCCCCCCCTCTTTTCCTGCGGCCTGCCAGGTTGCGTGCTCGGATAAGGGTCTGGTATGGATTTTGAGGGGGACCCCACGCCATTTTTTTTTTGGCTGGGGTCCCCCTTAATATCCATAGCAGACCTGAAGGGCCTGGTTATTGAATTTGGGGGGACCCCCACGCTTTTTTTATTTTATTTTATTTTTTTTATTTTTTATCAATGACTTTTTTTTTATCAATGGCTTTTAATGAATGACTGTTCTCTGTGTTACGGGAGCCGTCAATTCATTAGCCGCGAGTGATTTTAAATAGCTTTTTTTCCTGCAAAAATGACACTTTTTGCAGGGACAGTTCTAAGCACAGGAAACATGCGCCCCTTCACAGGCATACTATAGACACCCCCCAGGTACGAAATTTAAAGGAATATTACACTTTTATTGTTTCACTTTAAGCATTATCAAAATCACTCCTGAGAAAACATCCGTTTTAAAAAAAAAAAATTTGCATTGATACATGTTCCCTGGGGCAGGACCCAGGTCCCCAAACACTTTTTATGACACTAACATGCATATTAGCCTTTAAAATTAGCACTTTTGATTTCGAACGTTCGCATCCATTGTAACTAATAGGGTTCTTATGCTCGCACGGACTTTAGGTCCGTTCGCGGGTTCTGGTGTGAACCGAACCCGGGGGTGTTTGGCTCATCCCTAATAGCCAGTGCCACTAGCTATCGAATTTGTGCCGAACAGCTGCCCTGCTACTTAATGAACACAGGAGGGCATGGGTGCCATTCAAGGAACACTTTTCTCAATAGATGCAAAACACTCTCAGATTGGATGAGGTGGAGAAGTGGGGTGGTGACATCACAATCTCCACCTCGTCCAATAAGAAAACGCTTTGCATTCATTGAATAATGCAAAGTGTTCTCTGAATGGCGCATGTGCCAAGCTTCCTGTGTCTACTAAGCAGCAGGACAGCTGCACAGCATGGGTTCAGAAGGGAACAAATATTGTCTTACTACAAGAGTCATGTGTATTCTTCCAGATCTGTGCAGAAATCCAGTGTGAGACTTTCCCTCTGTGTAGGAGCTTCCTGTAATAAAGGCCGCTCACTGCTGCTCTCTCTCCTTGTACAGGGTGACTGGTCTTCAGTGGCGTCACTAGGGGTTGGTGTCACATGGTGCGGTAAAACATGGTGTCACCCCCCTTCGCAACCTTGCAGGATAGTGCATTGGTGCGGCTCTCCCCCCTTAACCTGCCACAATGGATGGAGCCAGGATGGGATTGGAGGAATGGATGGAATGAATGATTTGTATAGCTCTGCAAATGCGAACTGAATCGCCTCAAGGTGCCGGAATTGGATCGCGGGGCTGGATAGATGGAGCTGGGATGGGATCGGGGTGGATGGATGGAGCCGGGATGGGATCAGGGTGGTGGATAGGCGGAATGGGATTGGGGGAATAGATGGAGCCAGAATGGGATTGGGGGATGGATGGATGGAGCCGGGATGGGATCGGGGGGTGGATGGATGGAGCCGGGGTGGAATTGGTGGAATGGATGGGGTGGTGGATGGGATTGGGGTGGTGGATGCAGCCAGGATGGGATCGGTGGGGGGGGTTGATGTAGCTGCGATGGGATTGGGGGGAAGTGGATGGAGTCGTGATGGGGTCGAGGAGGGGGGTGGATGGATTTGGGATAGGATCGGGGGGAAGTGGATGAAGTCGGTCGTGATGGGGTCGAGGGGGGGTGGATGGATTTAGGATGGGATTGGGGGGGGTGGATGGAGTCGGGATGGGATCGGGAGGATGGATGGAGAGGGCAGCTGCTGTAGCACAATGTCCCTCTTCCTCCTCCTCGGCTCTTCCTCCTGGACTGTGTACTTGAAACGTCAGAGCGGAGGAGAAGGCGGCAATAGTCTGGTCTGCAGTAAGTGCAGCCAGCGGGGAGAGAGATATGATTGTGGTGTATGGGACAATTGGAGCCCGGGCACCCTGTCTGTCTCGGCCTCACTCCCTCCTCCCCCACTCTCCCCGCACATCGTGTGCAGCTGAGGAGATCCCAGAAAGGAAGGAGGGAGCTGCGGCGCCGGTGCCACTCTGAGCCTGGTGTCACCCTGTGGTGGGTGTCACTTGGGTGCGGGCCGCAGCCTCCACACCCCCATAGCAACGCCACTGCTGGTCTTGTCTCCACCCCTTCCTGTAGCTTTCTGCAGGTAGCCAGTAGTGGGTGGGGCTTTCTGGGTCCCTCCTATATCTCTGCTCTTTACACAGGCTATGTACAGCATGGCGATAATGTCATCAATACTTTTGAAAGATAATATCTGGGTTTGTAAAGGTATTTGGTGCACACAAAGTGGATTTCTATTCTTTGTGGCTATTGAGGAATACATTTCAGTGAAAAATGTCATGCTTGGATTTCAGCATTAAACAAGTACTCATAAACCTAATACTTATCGCAATCAATAGGAAATAAATAGGAAAAATAAACAATTTGATGCAGTGCATATTCCTCAAACTCAATTCCTGTATCAATAAATCCGTTATACAGTATCTCACAAAAGTGAGTACACTCCTCACATTTTTGTAAATATTTTATTATATCTTTTCATGTGACAACACTGAAGAAATGACACTTTGCTACAGTGTAAAGTGGTGAGTGTACAGCTTGTATAACAGTGTAAATTTGCTGTCCCCTCAAAATAACTCAACACACAGCCATTAATGTCTAAACCGCTGGCAACAAAAGTGAGTACACCCCTAAGTGAAAATTCCAAATTGGGCCCAAAGTGTCAATATTTTGTGTGGCCACCATTATTTTCCAGCACTGCCTTAACGCTCTTGGGCATGGAGTTCACCAGAGCTTCACAGGTGGCCACTGGAGTCCTCTTCCACTCCTCCATGAAGACATCACGGAGCTGGTACGCTCCTCCACCTTCTGTTTGAGGATGCCCCACAGAGGGTTTGGGTCTGGAGACATGCTTGGCCAGTCCATCACCTTTACCCTTAGCATCTTTAGCAAGGCAGTGGTCATCTTGGAGGTGTGTTTGGGGTCGTTATCATGTTGGAATACTGCCCTGCGGTACAGTCTCCGAAGGGAGGGGGTCATGCTCTGCTTCAGTATGTCACAGTACATGTTAGCATTCATGGTTCCTTCAATGAACTGAAGCTCCCCAGTGCCGGCAGCACTCATGCAGCCCCAGACCATGACACTCCCACCACCATGCTTGACTATAGGCAAGACACTCTTGTCTTTGTACTCCTCACCTAAATTGCCGCCACAAACGCTTCACACCATCTAAACCAGATAAGTCTCATCAGACCACAGGACATGGTTCCAGTAATCTATGTCCTTAGTCCGCTTGTCTTCAGCAAACTGTTTGCAGGCTTTCTTGTGCATCATCTTTAGAAGAGACTTCCTTCTGGGACAACAGCCATGCAGACCAGTTTGATGCAGTGTGTGGTGTATGGTCTGAGCACTGACAGGCTGACCCCCCACCCCTTCAACCTCTGCAGCAATGCTGGCAGCACTCATACATCTATTTCCCAAAGACAACCTCTGGATATGATGCTGAGCACGTGCACTCAACTCCTTTGGTCGACCATGGCAAAGCCTGTTCTGAGTGGAACCTGTTCTGTTAAACCGCTGTATGGTCTTAGCCACAGTGCTGCAGCTCAGTTTCAGGATCTTGGCAATCTTCTTATCACCTAGGCCATCTTTATGTAGAGCAACAATTCTTTTTTTCAGATCCTCAGAGAGTTCTTTGCCATGAGGTGCCATGTTGAACTTCCAGTGACCAGTATAAGAGAGTGAGAGCGATAACACCAAATTTAACACACCTGCTCCCCATTCACACCTGAGACCTTGTAACACTAACGAGTCACATGACACCGGGGAGGGAAAATGGCTAATTGGGCCCAATTTGGACATTTTCACTTAGGGGTGTACTCACTTTTGTTGCCAGTGGTTTAGACATTAATGGCTGTGTGTTGAGTTATTTTGAGGGGACAGCAAATTTACACTGTTATACAAGCTGTACACTCACTACTTTACATTGTAACAAAGTGTCATTTCTTCAGTGTTGTCACATGAAAAGATAGAATAAAATATTTACAAGAATGTGAGGGGTGTACTCACTTTTGTGAGATACTGTACATCCTCTATTTCTATGTTGTGCATTCCTTTAATTGAAGTACCATTCACTTGTAATTAGGAAAATGCCCACAGGGTGGCAGAGCTTGCTATACGACTTGTGTTTAGAAAGATGGGACTGGGTCCCTCCTGTGGATTTCATTACCAGGAACACCTATTTGGAAATGTATATGTAGGACGACTAAAAAATATTACGTATATATTGTACATGGTGCATGTAAAAAAGTGCCGGCCGGCAAATGTAGGAGCCCGTCCTCCTCTCTGTAGTATGGTGGCGTCACTGCGTGCCCTCCCAAACCAGTTTCGACAAATGTGTCTTTCTCGAGAGAAAGAGAAAGACACATTTGTCGAAACTGGTTTGGGAGGGCACGCAGTGACGCCACCATACTACAGAGAGGAGGACGGGCTCCTACATTTGCCGGCCGGCACTTTTTTACATGCACCATAGCATTTGAATAAATGTAAGTGCTTTCTATTTTGTTTTAATAAATTGTTTTATCGGATTCCCGCTATGGGCTTCCTTTTTTAAACACTAATGTCCCCTTGGACTGACAGTCTCTGGTAGCACAAAGTCCTAGGCATAGAAATAGGGACAAAGGCAAACTATTCCCCAATCTCCGGGAGAAGACATAAAGAAATAATGGTGAGGGAGATGATCCTGATGTTCTCAAGTAAACAGAAGAGGCACCCGGTGACTTGTGAATGGCGATAGTGTTGAACACAGTGCCCGACACCCTTAAAAAGTGGCTGCTTACCGGAAAGCCAAGGTAAGAAGGCTCAGCTAATAAGTTGGACGACCAAAGGATGCGATTCTTCCTATTACTATAGGGCGACAATCGATACTCCAAATGGCATGGGTATAAGGAGACACTTGTTCACATGGGGTCCATATGAGAAGTAGAGGAAAAAAGGAAGCCCATAGCGTGAATCCGATAAAACAATTTATTAAAACAAAATAGAAAGCACTTACATTTATTCACAGCTCTTATGCAGCTGAGAACAGAGGAAATGTAATCACATATTAAAAAAAAAGGGAAAAAAGGTATTTATAATGTTTTTCATGTCTATACAGAAATGTTTTTGCCTTTCATTTCTATTTTAAACTGAAAGGGTTGTTTTACAATCACTTTAATGCCCACATGCTGCACATTAGTGTCACTGGCTATCTACAAACAATACCATCTAGGATTGGGACTATATCGGCACTTCTAGTCGTCAAAAATAGATAAAAGTATTAAAATGTAAAAACGTGTATTGACAAATACAGTGAAGCCATAAGAATATAAAAGTACAAATATAGTGAATATATATTGCCGGAAAAATGTACAAAGATGATGACTACTAACGCGTTTCGAGAACTCTTCTTCAGAGGCGTCAAAATAGAGTAGGGTGGACCCATGTATGCGAGCCGCCTGTGTACTAAGTGTTTTAGATTGCCTGTGTGGTGAAGCACACCTACATATATTCTAAAGGACCTTCAGCAACTGACTCTTATTTGCTTTGCTGTTAACACCCCTGAATGACCAGGCCACTTTTTGCGATACGGCACTGCATTGATTTAACTGACAATTGCGCAGTTATGCGACTTTGTACCCAAACAAAATTGACGTCCTTTTTCCCCACAAATAGAGCTTTCTTGATCACCTCTGCGGTTTTTTATTTCTTGTGCTATAAACAAAAGAAGAGCGACAATTTAAAAAAAAATATATATTTTTTTTCTTTCTGCCATAAAACGCATCCAAGAAAAAAAAATATATAAAAAAAATAATAATTTCTTCAGCAATTTAGGCCAATATGTATTCTACATTTTTGGTAAAAAAAATCCCAATAAGCTTATATTGATTGGTTTGTGCAAAAATTATAGCGTCTACAAAATAGGGGATAGATTTAGGGGCTTTTATTTTTTTTTTTATTGTTTTACTGGTAATGGCGGCGATCCTGCGTTTTTTTTTGCAGGACTGCGACATTTCAGCGGACAAATCTGACCCCAAGTGACGCTTTTTGGGGACCAGTGACACCAATAAATACAGTAATCAGTGCTATAAAAATGCACTGATCAATGTATAAATGACGCTGGCATGGAAGGGGTTAACACTAGGGGGGCGATCAAAGGGTTAACTGCGTTCTCTGTGTAATCTAAAGGCCTCGTACACACGGTACGAAAATCAGATGTAGTTATGCCAAACATATTTTAAAAGGCATTTGTTTTGTAGTGATATAAATAATATTAATATTATGAGTGTTGTTGTTTGATTTTTTTAATTACCACAACACCATTATCCCATTGTTTTTAAGATCAAAGATACAACTATGTTGGTGTCCCTTGTTAATACTCCATTGTGTTGTTTTTAACTCCTTCATATCCGCGCTATAGCCGAATGATGGCTACAGCACAGATCTACTTTGCCGGGAGTCCATCAATAGACGTCCTCCCCTTTGCATGCACCCCGCGCACCCCTGGCCCCTTACCACGTGATCAGCTGTCAGCCAATGACAGCTGATCATGTGATGTAAACAGAAGATCGGACAATCGTTTTTTTTTTCCTCCTCGTGCTGATAGCATGAGAAGAAAAAAGCACTGATTACCGGCTTCAGTGCAAGGGACATCAGTCCGAAGAGGAAGAGGCGAAGCCGCCTCATCTGTGCCCACCAATAACACCTTCCAGTGCCACCTGCCAGTGCCCACAAAGTGCCAGCAATCAGTGCCACCTATCAATGTCAACGAGTGCCACCTATCAATGCCCACCAGTGGTGCCAATCAGTGCCACCTAGCAGTGCTGATCAGTGCCCATCACTGCCACCCATCACTGCCACCTATCAGTGCCACCTATCAATGCCCTTCAGTGCCACCCATCAGTGCCCACCTGTGCCACCTCATCAGTGCCCTTCAGTGCCACCTCATCAGTGCCACCTATTGGTGCCCATCAGTGCTACCTTATCAGTGCCCATCAGTGCAGCCTCATGAGCGTACATCAATGAAGGAGAACTTTGTTTTGTTTGCAAAATGTATTAACTATAATTATTATATAAAACGGTTTTGTATTTATTTTTTTTTAAAACATTTCGGTCTTTTTAATTTTTTTTTAACAAAAATAAAAAACCCAGAGGTGATCAAATACCACCAAAAGAAAGCTCTATTTGTGAAAAAAAAAAATAATAAAAATGTCATTTGGGTACAGCGTTGTATGATCGCGCAATAGTTGTTCAAAGTGTGACAGTGCTAAAAGCTGAAAATCGGTCTGGGCAGGAGGGGGGTTTAGGTGCCCAGTAAGCAAGTGGTTAATGTAACTGCCTGCCTACTCCCAAACTGTCATTTGAAGAAAAACATATAGCCAAGTATTATACTCCACAATTGTGCAGAATAAAAACAACAGAAATTGAATTAGAGATGCCATCTGCCATCCAAATAAAAATAGCAAAAAAGTGCGACTCAACACTCACCAAACTTCTACTAACATGAAATTATTAGAAGGGGCCCAAAGGGTGGCGCTTGAGAAATGAACTTCCTCTTTATACTTTCATAGTACGTCACTACGTTCGTGTTTGTCGAAATTGCGGATAGACAAAATCCTGCACACGCGCTTTTGAAAAAAATCAGACGCTCGGTCGTACAACAATCAAACCGTGTATATGAGGCTTAACTGTGTGGGGGATGGGCTCACTGGGACAACACAGAGATCGCTGTTCCTGTTTACTAGGAACAGCAGATCTCCAAGATGTCCCATGTCAGAACAGGGATCCGCCTTATTTACATAGGCAGATCCCGGTTCTGCCTCTCTGTGGAGTGATCGCGGGTGGCCGGCGGACATCGAGTCCGCAGGACGCGCGCACGCTCCCCCGGCGTGCAGCAGGCGGGTCCACTTGCCCACCCACAGAATCTCATACACTACGTCGTTTCGTGCATCCGGGCTGCCCTGTCGCAGTATATGTGCGGTGGGCGACCCGGAAGTGGTTAATCTACTGTATCTGCTACTTGAACATTTGGCCTTTTCCTGGCCTGTCAGTAATCCTCATCATATATCCAGATCCCCAGTTCCCAGCAACTCCAGGGAGGTCTTTTGCCCGTTCGATATCCTGATTTGAGTCATGTGGTCTGGTGATGGGCAATCATCATGGTGTAAGCATCAGCACATCCAACCCCCCTTTCCTGCCTTGATTTCAATGTATAGCGGCATATGTATGTGACATAACCATTACTACTTGACACTACTCTTTTTTTTTCTCGAAACGCGTTAGCTGACATCCTTTTCGTACATTTTTCCGGCAATATATTTGTTATATTTGTACTTGTATATTCTTTAGGCTTCATTGTATTTGTCAATAAATGTTTTTACATTTTTGTACAAATAAATGATACTTTTATCTATTTTTGACTACTCGTAGAGCCGATCTAGTCCCAATCCTAGAGGGTATTGTTTGTAGATATCTATATTAGGAATGATGGCACTCCACCAACTATAGCCAGATTTATTTTCTAATTAGTGTCACTGGCTGGCCAATGTTTATATGCTGAGAGTGTGCTTACTGCCTGCTCCCAGTACTGAGACCGTGCCTGATGTGAAACGCGTCAGTGGCTGCACAGTTAGTCTGTACCCATTTGTAATGCTTTGATATTCATTTTTATACCATATGAATTTTTTGGAGTGCGGCTATCCAGCTATTTATTTTTCCTACTGAGACTGAGCTGTCAGAGACAGCTCTCTGTTCACTCCAAGGACCGGCTTGTGATCCTGTGACCACTCTGACAGCCAATCACAGTGATTACAGAACCCCAGGGAGGGGCTAAAGCTGCCCATACATAGATCGAATCTTGCTTATTTCAGGGACCAGCCGAGATTTGATCCATCTATGGGCAGGCTGGTTGTACCCAAGTGGATCCATCGATCCACTTGGGAACAAGTCTATTGGGTTTTTTACATTCAATTCCTACCGGAGGCTATAGCTGCCGGCATTAGTCATTGCGTTCTGCCGGCAGCCAGAACACAATAGCACTGCGGGAGGCATTACCCTGTCAATACTGATGGTGTTGTTGGGGGAATTGAGTCGTTTTCTTTCCTTCCACCTGTGGTAGAAATAAAGAAATTTGCATAATCTATGATCTGCTTAAGGAGATCAGATGATGGAAAGTAAAACTGCAGCTCAACTGCCTATTTTTTACCTCCCTTCGGCCATCCTTGAGAACGAGCCTTCGGGATTTTTACTGATTTCTTGTGATCGAATGAATCAGAAATGTTACCGTATATACTTGAGTATAAGCCGAGTTTTTCAGCACATTTTTTGTGTGCTGAAAGTGCCCCCCTCGGCTTATACTCGAGTCAAGCACTTTTCTGCAGCAGAAAATGAAAATTTCCGACCCGACTTTGGGGCCCCGTATCTCGGGGCCACTTGGAGCTAGTAACCCCAATTTTAGTATTCAAACCCAGTAGAACTAGCACTACAACATATCCAATTATGGGGTTCCTAGCATCAAGTAACCCCGAGATACAGGGCCCCAAATTCGGTCAACTGTGTCCACCGACAGCAATGTCATTTCGGGACCATTTGGGTCCAGAGACCCCAATTTTGGCTTCAACTAGGCGGGCATTTAGGAACCCTTAACTACCAAGTTTGAAGTTTGGGGGACCTATGGCTGCAAATGGGCACAGTGAGGCTGCAACTGAGCATTGTTGACCCTCTTTTCCACTTACAGTAGCTGCGCATTTCTCACCCTAGGCTTATACTCGAGTCAATAAGTTTTCCCAGTTGTTTGTGGTAAAATTAGGTGCCTCGGCTTATATTCGGGTCGGCTTATACTCGAGTATATACGGTATAAATTGTGTGTCTAAAGCAGCCCATAGATTATGCGATTTTCCTTCCTTCCACCGGGTGGTCACAGGGGTCAAATGAGCAAATGAATACCCTCATTCACGATCGTCCATAACTAACTGAATGTTCTGACAAATAGATTTTTCTGAATTTCTGTAGGAATGGAACTTCTGCTGGTGTGTGGCCAGTCTACAGTATGTCGCTCGGGGTGTCCTATGCCATGTTCCTCAGCTGATAGCGAGGTTTATTGGGGGGCATCGTGTACAATGGAAGCTTTAATCGGCATTCAGGTTTATTCCTGAACAGGTGGCCCCCATGCCGCTCAGGAATGGCAAACGTCATGTTATTATTCCCGGCCCCTCACACCGCAGTATCCATGGCTCTCCAGCTCCAGTAATGATTAGCGCCCGGCCTAACGATCCCTGCTAATTAACAAACGCATCATCTTCATTTGGGGCCTTCGATTTTCTATCAGTTTTCACTCTGATTCTTAATGCTTGGCTCTCCCCCACCCGCTGTTACATTGTTCCGCTATGGGCCACTGTGTTACCCTCATGTCATATTTAATTCACATGACCAATTATCTAGATGCTTAGAAAACACCCAGATTTTTAAATAGTCTACAAAGAACAAAAATAACCCACCAACATGTATAATAAATGCAGCTTTCTCCAAACAGAAACCACCATAACCAATGTTTCAGATATAGGTGGTAACCAGTGAGATAATTCACCAATTAACTTGTTATACCCAGCTCTTCATTTCTATCTCACAAAGCAGAGTCTCAGTCCTCTTGCTGCATTCTCCATAGCCTACAATCAACAGAACACCCAAGCAGTTTAACCACTTCAATACCGGACCTATTCTGGCACTTCTCTCCTTCATGTAAAAATCATACATTTTTTGCTAGAAAATTACTCAGAACCCCCAAACATTATATATATTTTTTTAGCAAACACCCTAGGGAATAAAATGGCGGTCATTGCAATAATTTTTCAAATGCCTTTTTTTTGAAAAAAAAAAAACGGTTTAGTGAATTAAAAAATAACAAAACAGTAAAGTTAGCCCAATTTTTTTATATAATGTGAAAGATGATGTTACGCCGAGTAAATAGATACCTAACATGTCACGCTTTAAAATTGCGCACAATCATGGAATGGCGCCAAACTTCGGTACTTAAAAATCTCCATAGGCAACGCTTTAATTTTTTTTACAGGTTACCAGTTTAGAGTTACAGAGGAGGTCTAGTGCTAGAATTGTTGCACGCGCTCTAACGCACGCGGCGATACCTCACATGTGTGGTTTGAGCAGCGTTTACATATGTGGGTGGGACTTAGGTGTGCGTTCGCTTCTGAGCACGAGCTACCGGGGACAGGGGCGTTTTAAATTTTTTTTTATTATTATTTATTTATTTTATTTTACTTAATTTTTTTATTTTTACACTTTTTTTACAAAATATATATATATTTTTTTGATCACTTTTATTCCTATTACAAGGAATGTAAACATCCCTTGTAATAGGAATCTATGTGACAGGTTCTCTTTATGGAGAGATGTGGGGTCAATAAGACCCCACATCTCTCCTCCAGGCTGAAAAGCATGAGATCGGTAAAAAAAAATTCACCGATCTGATGCTGACAGCCAGCCCACGATCGCGGCTTTGTTAACTTCTGGGTACCGGACGTGACGTCATAACGTCGTGCCCGGGCCTCCGACGGTTATAGAGATGACTGGAAATCTCTATGCTCGTCATCCGGCGGCAGGCGATTCTTTCTCCGGGCCCCCGATGGCACGGGAGAGCCCGGAGAAGCACCGGATGGTGGCGGGAGGGGGGGATGTCCCCTCCCATTGCCTATAATAACGATCAAGCGGCGGAACTGCCACTATGATCATTCTTATCATGCACAGAATCGCCGGCCGGAAGGATTGATATCTGAATGGTGCCTGTAGCTATAGGCATCATTCAGATATCCCCCCACAAACTAGAGGACCTCATTTTACTATGGTCGGGTATTGAAGTGATTAAAGGGTATCTACAAAAAAGTAGCAAGAAAAAAATGATAAAGCATATACAACTGATACCTAAAGTGGAACTTCACTCTGCCAACCAACATTGATTATTTTTAATCCTTATGCTGCTGGCATTAGTCTAAATACAGTCGAACCTTGGATTACGAGCATAATCCGTTCTAGGAGAATGCTTGCAATCGCATATCAAAGCGAGTTTCCCCATAGAAGTTAATGGAAACTAAGATAGTTTGTTCCGCATTGACTTCTATTACATGCAATACCGCATGTGGCCAGAGATGGGAGTGGGGCGCCGGAGAGCATCTGAAATACTCAGAGACAGCTCAGCTGAACTGATTCCAAGTATTTCCGAACGGCTCCAAACCGTTCCGAGTGTCCTCGGCGCCCCCCGCGCCTCTGGCCAAATGCGGTACTGCACACCCCATTAGCTTGTTTTGTGAGACCACACTCGCAAACCGAGTCATAATTGAAAAAAAAAAGTTGCTTGTTAACTGCGTTACCCGTAAACCAATGAATCGCTGTAGATAGGAAGGTATATCATATTTACTTCTTTTAAACAAATTCTTTTTATTTATTTTTTACATTTTTTTCATTTCTTCAGTTACTTCCCAGTTTCATGCCTAGGCAAATGAGGCCATACATCTCTTCAGGATGGGAGGAGGTGTTTTCTCAGCTAAGCACACCTTCCAGTCTGCATGCCTGAGTTAAGGACAGATGGATTCCAGGAAGTAAATGTTACATGAATCATCTGCCCTTACTCAAAATGGCCACAGCCAGAAATGCTATCAGGGGTGTTTTTCAATGTGATTTCTCAAACAAAATAAAGCATGGAGACATGCATGGATGGGGGAGTTTGCTTTGAATATTAAAAATAAATAAATAGTGTTTTTGGTTTGTGGTGCTCAGATGCCGTGAAGATTTAAGTAATATTATAATTTAAAGTTATTCTAAAGGCATTTAAAAAAAAAACAACAAACATGTATATATGTATGAATGTGAGTTAGGGATTTTAGATTGTAAGCTCCTTGAGGTAGGGACTGATGTGAATGTACAATGTGTATGTAAAGCGCTGCGTAAATTGATGGCGCTATAGAAGTACCTGAAATATAATAAATGTTATAATTACCTGCTCTGTGTAATGGTTTTGCACAGAGAAGCCCTGTGCTGCCACTTCCTGGGGTCCTCTGCTGGCACTCCTGCCCCTCCCCCCTGCCCAGTGCCCACACAGGAACCCGCTTGCCATGGGGGCACTTGCACAGGCTTGATCCTGAGCTGTATTCTGTGTGTCTATTGACACACACAGAGCATGGCTCAGCCCTAGGGATTGCCACCTTTTCTTCAAGCCAAACCCAAACACTTTAGCGGCGCACGGCATGTTTTCTTTTTTTAGTATACACTATAAGATTGTTTAAGACCTGGGACACTTTTGGGTGGCCCAAAGAGAGTAGTAATATAGCTCAGGGCGCCACAGTGAACAGTGAGTGAAGCCAAATTGTGGCTCCATTCACACCTATGAGTTCCGGATCGCGATTCCCGATTCGTTGCAAATCGTGGGACAAGCTTGTGATCCTGTAACTTTCAATGGCACCCCAAATCGCAGTGCAATTTTGCAGCAATTGTCGCCCGACAAATCGCTGCAAAATCCTGCAAACAGGATGCCTGTCGCCCAAAAGAAGTTTCTATTCCGCCTGCGATCTGGAACACTTTGGTGTGAATGGAGCCTGTGAGTCTTATGCACAGAATGCAGGGAATAGGAGTGTATAATGCATATTAGAAGTCATGAGTACAAAACAAAAAGAGTACAGCAGTCAAGGGTGTGTAATGCCGCATACACACGAGCGGAATTTCCGTCAGAAAAATCTTGGATGGTTTTTCCGACGGAATTCCGCTCAAGCTTGGCTTGCATACACGCGGTCACACAAAGGTTTGCTGAACTTTCGACCGTCAAGAACGCGGTGACGTACAACACTACGATGAGCCGAGAAAATTAAGTTCAATGCTTCCGAGCATGCGTCAAAATTGTTTCCGAGCATGCGTAAGAATTTTGCGCGTCGGAATTGCTACAGACGATCGGAATTTCCGATCAGAACTTTTTCCAACCGAAAAATGAAGAACCTGCTCTCAATCTTTTGCTGGCTGGAATTCGGCCAGCAAAAGTCAGTTGGAGCATACACACGGTCACATTTTCCGACCAAAAGCTCTCATCTGTCTTTTTCTGGCGGAATTTCTGCTCGTGTGTACGCGGTATAACGCACAGTGTAGGTCTAATGCCACGTACACACAATCGGAATTCTCGTCGGAAAAAGCTCTGATGGTTTTCCCGTCGGAATTTCGCTCAAACTGTCTTGCCTACACACTGTCACACCAAATTCCGACGGTCAATAACACTGCGACATACAACACATTCGACGGCACTATAAAAAGGAAGTTTAATGCTTCTGAGCATGCGTCAAATTGTTTCCGAGTATGCGTCGGAATTGCATACACACGATCGGAAAATCCGATAGAAAGGTTTTCCGTCTGAAAAATTAAGAACAGGCTCTCAATCCAAAGTCCGTCGGAAATGCCGACAGAAAAAGACCGATGGGCATACACACAGTCGGAAAATCCGATGAAAAGCTCCCATCAGACTCTTTCCAATCGGAAATTCTGACCGTGTGTACGCGGCATAAGAAAAGGTGCAAAATTTTACCCTTTCATCAAAAAGCCCCACTCCCTCTCCTGCAAAAAAAAGTCCAGCATTATTCTTTATGCTCACCCTCCCATACCTCCCAACTTTTTGAGATGTAAATGAGGGACACCTAGCAGCAAAAGTATGCAGGCATAGGACGCACCCCTTGCCACGCCCCCTTAAAGGAGAATTGTACAAAAAAGATTGGTTAAACCAACAAGTGCTTTTTTTTTACCACTTCTACTCCTTTATATTGGCTTTTGGAATTTATAAATACAGCAATTTAGAAATCAGATGAAAGGTTTAGTGTTGGAAAACACTTTTTGATAGATAAAAGATACATTTTATATACATCTATATAGATCAGACCAAAATAAGGGACAAATGAGGAGGAATGAGGGACAGAGGGACATTGCTCCAAATCAGGGACAGTCCCTCGAAATCAGGGACAGTTGGGAGCTATGCTGTGGGGAATGAGCTGATGGAAATGATAACAGATTAGTTGGAGGTGTGATAGGCTTCACTGAAGAGATTTGTTTTTAGGGATTGCCAGAGTAGGAGATAGCTGGACAGATTGAGATAGAGAGTTCCAGAGGACGGGAGAGTCTCTGGAGAAGTCCTGGAGACGAGCAAGGAGACAAGAAACCTTGAGAGCAGGAGGTCTTGAGAGGAGCGGAGAGGACAGTTTAGGTGATATTTATATTTATATGGGAGCTATGCCCTCCATCCACCACCAGCAAAATTCAAGTCTCCCCCTCCCAGAACAACCCCCCCCCCCCCCCCAAAACAAATCTTCTTCCACCTTCCACAGCGCAAGTCCCCCTCCACTATCCCCTAAATCCCCAGTCCTAGCACAATCCCCCCTTCCTCATTCCCTCCTATTACAAATCGTCTTCTTCCCCTACCAGCACAAATCCTCCTCCCTACCCCCAATACCCCCCGGGCTGCTGACAGGGGTTACCACCGGGCCTCCTGTAGGGGGCCCAAGCACATAGGGGGACCCGAACAGCAGGGGGATCGGATCGGCGGTGTGGGGGACAATTACAGAGGAGACAAACTGGGAGAGAGAGGCGCCAGGTAGCTGCTGGTACAGTAATTTTTCCTTTAATTAAATGTTTAAAAACAAACAATCTGCATTGGACTCACACATGTCAGAGCGGTCGGCATATCACAGTCTGTGAAGTCCGCTGTCAGCATTCTCCCGATCCACGCTGCTCTGATCGCTGAATCACTGGAGGAAACCGCTACAAGGATAGAGCCGTGGGGGAACTCCAGTGACCTGTCAGCCTCTGATGATGGAGGCTTGGTTAAGCCTCATAAACGCTCTGATTGGTCACAGTGTCCCAGGCTTGACAGGTGCAACATGCAGTGGGACTTTTTTTTTACCCTAATGCACTGAATGCATTAAAGTGATACTAAACACCCTTGGTTTAATTTAGATTGTCCCTTCTTTTTCTGTATATAAATGATAGCACTGTAATTATTTTAATAAAAAAAACATCTAAGTACCTTTTTCCTAATCTGTATAAAGCTGTCACATGACCCAGCTCTCTCCCAGCCTGTCTGCAGGGAAACATAATCAGGAGGAGCGTCTAGTCCTCTGCTGCTGGTCACACGTTCAAAATAAAAAAACGTCCAGAATACAGAGTAAAAATAAGTAATATCAATAAACTGTTTTAAATTGTCATACAAATACATATTTTAAATAAAATCTTTATTATTTTGCAATAACATGGTGTGGGTGGATTTCTGCCAGTCACACGCCCCTCCAGCCTGTGTGTTAGAATAAGAGGGAGGCGAAGCCTCCAATAATCTACATGTAATGTTTTGTTTAGCTGGTTAGTGGGCATGGAGGAGGAGGGAGGGAGTGGGCTGTAATGTAGCACTGTATATACGCTCATGTGCGACTCTATATTTACATGGACTGCTCAGGTGAGCTAGGGAAGAAATTCTCAGCATAGAAACTCACTGAAAACTGAGCATGTGCAGAGTTGCCACCACAGCTGCAAATTCCCTAGCTGCATTGGGGACATGAACAGAAGGGGGAGATAGAGAGCAGCAGGATCAACCAGGTTTTTTTGCAGAATACAGACTGAGTATGAACAGCATGTAATACACCATTTACTTTTAGTTTTTTGTGATGTGGGTTTAGTGAAACTTTAAAGTGAAAAATGATTTGACTTCATAGCCACATTACGGTAATTTACTTCTTGTTAAGAATATGTAAATCATCCATGGTCTGGCCACAGAGCTATTTTAAAGAGGATTTGACAGAAGGTAAAATAGCTGTCAGAAACCTTTTATGGATTTTACCATCCCTCAATACCTCATAGTACCTTCAGGTTGTAGCTCCACATAGTAGTTCAAGGACAGTGACCTCACTGAATTAGTTCAGCTTCACTGCTCTGGAACCGTTCTTTGGCTTGTCTGTCATATTGGTATTTTGCTTTGTGAAATATTTTCTTTAGATTGTATGTAAGGGCGATTTTCTTCTAGTTTTGGATAGGGTGAGGAAGGGTTAGACCCTCTGCCGTGTTTTTACTGTCATCTTGTACTCCCTGGGGAGAGTCACCTCTCTATTTGGCTTGGTGACTAGTATCACTGTGTAAGACAGGAATTCCCCTCCCTATGGGGAGATTTTCTTTCACTTCCTGTTGCATCGCCAAGACAAAAAGTAAAGGAAAATCTCCCTAGCAGAACAGAGGCAGCAAACAATATTCTGATAGGGGGGTGTAACTCTTCCATAATCTATCCAGAAGTTATTGCTATAAACACACATTAGACCCAGACTACACAGGCCATTGTTCACTGTTTCAGTTGGTTTTAGTGCCTTTAAAGCAGAACTTTACCCTCCCTAAAAACTTTACAGGACAAGGGGTGGGCAGGAGGGACGGCTGCCTTGGGCGCTGTGGTATCATGAGAGGCGGGGCACCACGATGAGACTGAGGGTAGGGGATTTGTGTTGGGAAGGGGAATCAAGGGGGCGGCAGGGGGTATGAATTGTTCTAGATGGGGAAATTAGGGGAGTGCTAGGATTTGTGATTTGGGGGGGATTTGTGTTGGCAGAGGGAATGGGCGGAGAGGATTTGTGCTAGGAGGGGGAACTTGGGGGGTTTGTGCTGGAAGAGGCGATATGGCGAGGGGATTTGTGCTTGGAGGGATCATTTTAGTTTTTTTTTTGGTGGGGGTGGGGGGGATTTGTGCTAGTAGGGATGAATGGGAGGAATTTGTGCTAGGAAGGGAAATTTGGGGGGAGGGGGGATTTGTGCTAGTAGGGATGATTGGGAGGTATTTGTGCAGAATTTGTGCTAGAAGGGGAAATTTGGAGGGAGGGGGGATTTGTCCTAGGACGGTGGAGAATTTGTGTTGGGAGGGTGCTTTGACATGGGAGGGAGAAGATGTGTACTGGGAGGGGAAATTTGAGGGGTAGAGGATTTGTGCTAGGAGGAGCGATTTTTTTTGTCCATTTGTGCAGGGGGGATTTGCGGCAAGAGGATTTGAGCTGGGAGGGGGGATGGGGGGGCAAAGATTTGGGCTAGGAGGGGGGATTTCAGCAGGGGAGTGGATTTATCCTGGGAGGAGTGGGATTTTATGCTTATGGGGTAAGCATGCAGATTAGTCCCCACTTTTCTGGGGGGGGGGGGGGGGGGGGGGTTGCTGACATATTATAATGCTCATACATCTTTGAGGGGCGCAGTTTGGCATGTTTTCCCTGGGCTCTAGATGACCTTGCTTCTGCCCCCTCCTGCCCCTCCTGTAACAGGATGGTCATTTTTTGTGGGGGGGGGGCAGAAATAACTTTTTTGGGGAACCACTAATTGCACTTACCTATTTCTGTCCTAGGCCGGAATGATGCAAAGATTGGCCTACAGCCACCTGGAAACCCTTATCGTGGGTACACTACGGTGCATGTGCCAATAAGGCAGGTGCAGTTATCCATTTTGCCACTAGGTGGCTCTGTATCAGAATAGTGTCTGGTACAGCAGGTAGTGATGCTAGGTACTAGGCCCTTTTAGGTAGAGTCCTCCAACAAGTGGTGTCAGGGGTGAGTCAGCACCCATATATTAGCTAGATGCGGAGGAACACAGAGAGGGAGCCATTCACCCCACATCTGTGAGAATGTAACCTACACATGTGGGCCCTAGACAGGGCAGGAAGCTGGGTGGCGTGAACCTGCATGCAAGAAGAGCCAGCTGTGGACAATCTGTCCCTTAAGGGGGATAGGGCATATTGCAAAGGGCCTTTTAGGATGAGGCTGCTTCCCTGAAGGGTTCTTAGGGAAAATGTATCCAGCTAGGAGGTGTCTATGGAGAACACAGTCCTGTGAGTACTAATGACCCTGGGCAAAGGAGAGACTAGAGGAAGATGGCTGTGAGGTGCTGCATGTTCTTTCACTTGTGACTACTGTGGATCGTCCACTTTCTGTGATTGACTGTGTATGTCAAATGACTCTACGAAATGTTCCTAGTGATGGGACTGTCTTGCCATTCCCCGTACAACACCAGTAAAGTACAGTGAAGCTACCTATTATGTGGACATTCCTTCTTCTGGCTATAAAAGTCTACGACCAGGAATGTCGTGAGGAGGCCTATGGTGAGGAGCAGGGCACAAGATGGCGGAGGGGATGGCCTCAACAGGTGGGATTGTGTTCTAGCAGGGCTAGAGGGGGGTTAGGGACTTGTGCATGGTGCCAAAATCTACCGCAAAGCCCCTCTTACGGCCATGCCATGGGGGGGGGGGGGGGGGGGGGGTCTATCCATGGTTTTTGCTGCCAGCCCCCTAATGACACAGTATATCCACGTTATCACAGGGGTGCTGCACAATTTGGAAGAGGCAGTCAGATCTGTTGATGTCCTAAGAAGATGGTGGTGTGACACCATGTATGTTCTGGCATAGAGATAGGTTTTTGGGCAACATTGCTGGATCACCAGGCCTGTGAGTATGCTTTTGGGGAAATACCTGGCTATACAGGTGGGAGGGAAGGGAGAAAAATTTGGGAGAGGGGAGCCAGGTTCCTCTTTAAAAATATGTGAGACAGAAGCTCAGATTCAGCTTTTTGAAGGAATATAATATTTATATACATTATAAACATTAGTATTCTCTGCTTACACAATGGAGATCTCACAATACAACACACATGTTTACAGCTTTCATTATGTGTTTGTGGCAGCAGCTGAAATCCATTCTTCAGGGACCACCGTCCTCATCGAAAAAAGACTGACAGCATTATGTTCTGTAAACTAATCTACGTTTGGACGATGGGGAACGAGCATGTGGTCTTCTCACTTCCTGGAAGTAAATCATTTTCTACAGTGTGCTCCTTGTATGTAGACTATATGGTCCAGACAATGGCCCATCACAGCCCTAGCACCAGCCCAACAGCAGATCTCCAAATGTTACCAATGGCTGAAGATTCAATCATCAAGACCACTCTGTAAAATCCCAATGGCCAATGGGCATCTAATGAGAGTTTGCGAAGAGACCCCTGGTTATTTCCATTACTGGTACATACAGAAGCTGCTGTACGGTGTCCAGATATTTAGGGTTCATGGCTCATCCATTGGGGCTCCTGTACAGTAGATGGAGCTCCATCAGTCACATCTTGGCCTCCAACATTTCCAGGAAAAGTTTGTGCATTGGGATTCTCCCCTCCAGTCTTATCTGGCAGAAAGTGCGCACGGCTTCGTTTGCTGTCTGGCGGAGTAGCGGCAAGGTCATGAGGAGTTTGCCAGACCGGTGCGGGTCCTCGGCGTGGTGCTCCCTCTCAAAGTCCTGAAGGGCCTCGTGAAGACGATCTTGTAGGTTCAGAACAGCCTCCACATTCTCGATGCTGTTGGAATCTGGGCGACACAAGGAAAACCAATCCGTTATGTATTTGAACAAAAAATAAAAATTCAGACCAGAACAAATCTTTGACCTGTGTAGCCTATATAATACCCCCAGGCTTATACAGCCCATAATACCTTTTACTTAACCTAAAAATGATAGACCACACCATACTTTGGAGTAAATGGCCGACAACGGCCTTTTATTAAACATAACTCCAATTTAAAATATAAATAACATAAACACATAAACCATAATGATAATGATCAACACATACAACAACTGTAAACAATCAGTTACATCCCTATTTTGTTGGTCAGTGACGGAGCTAATAACCAAAAAGGCATATATATAAACTGCATCTATATATATGAACACCAGGGGGCACTGCGGGATCCTCGTGTCTTCACTTTTCCGACTGAACTCCTACGGCCACGCCCCCTGTTTATACGGCCTCGCCCCCCCTGCGGCTATTGGCCTGCCTCCTACAGCCACACCCCCCAGATTACTTCCCTGTGTGTCATAGACACACGGTCATGCCCGGCCCTCCTCTATCATTCCCCTGCTGTCCATTGCGATCCAGCCCTCTCTTTCAACTAGTTTTATTTCCACTGCTACAGGCATGTTGGTAAACCAGTATTAAACCCAAAAACCAAACATGTAATATAGTGCAGCTTACCAATCATTAGATGTGGTGGCTGCATCAGTTTTATTTGTTTAGGCTTTTTTCCATCTGTTTTCACCTGGTGATCTGGCTAGTAACACACCTTCCATATTAGAGTGCCTCCACTCTGGATGAAGGAGTACAGGGGGCACAGCAGACAGCAGCATTGTAAGCCGCCGTACACACGGTCGGACATTCCGACCACAAAATCCATCAGATTTTTTTTAGACGGATTTTTTCCGAAACTGGTGTTGCATACACACGGCCGGACAAAGTTGTCAGAAAATCCGATCGTTCGGAACGTGATGACGTTGCGTTACGATGAGACTACGTAGAGGCTAGTAGCCAATAGCTTTGGTCTCGTAATTTGATCTGAGCATGCGTGGCACTTTGTCCAATCGGAATTCTCTACAAACAATCGGACAAAGTCTGATCGGATTTTGTTGTCGGAAAATTTGAGATCCTGCTCTCAAATTTTTTCCGTCGGAATTTCCGACGGAAAAACTCAGACAGAGCCCACACACGATCGGATTTTCCGACAATATAATCCGATCGGACCTTTTCCGTCGGATTTTCCGACCGTGTGTACGGGGCATTAGTCTGGGGGGAGGGGTGTGTTAGATGTACTAGAAGAATTAAATGCACTAACAAATGGAAGCTGAACCACAGCTCACACTTTATAATCAGTTACAGCAAACTGTTTTTCTTCCTTTTGGATAAAGATTTTACATGAGTAAATAAAAGTTGATGATTTTTAAGCTCCCCTGTCAGTGTTAAATGGTCTGTCTCACCTCTGTAACTAAAAGAGTGCTTTTCTTTTGAAAAACAACAGACTTACTGTCCAGATCACCAGATGAAAATAGAAGAAATAAAGCCTAAAAAAGAAAACGAATGCAGCCATCACATCTAAGAACTAGTAAGCTGCAATATAATAAATGTTTGCTTTTTGGGTTTTGCTTTTTGTTTTTGTGTTTACTACAGCTTTACATATTTCTTATTCTTTTTACATATTTTTAATAACACTTTTCTTTATTTCGTGGTCATGACAAAAGAGCAGTGTTATGGTCATAAATCCATTTTAAATACAGTAATTTGCAAGTTCTTTGTTGCCCTGTCCCAACTTTTTTTGAGATATGTTGCTGCCATCAGTTTTAAAATTATCTTATTTTTTTCTTTTCTTTCTTCCCTTTAGTGGGCATCATTTGTCCTGTGTCCAACACTAGTCTGTTCTAGGGCACTAGAACCACGAGGCACTGCCCAGCTTGCTTAAAGTGTTACTAAACCCAGGAGCCTGCATTCACTATATCTGGTCTCCCACAGTACACAGAACACAGAAGTGCAATTATTTTAGTAAATATAAACTGCTAAATACCTTTTCTCATCAGCAGTATATAGCAGTCTTGTGACTTCTATCAGTGTCTGGTTAAAGCTTGGAGGATGAGATTTCATTCTGCTCTGACTGTCCTATGAGGCTGCAGGACCACTGACCTTCTGTCTGGAAAGTGCTGATTGGCCCTGTGCTGATCACATGCACCCTCCCAGGAAAAAAAACTCTCTAGCAATACACACCAAACTGATCATGTACAGCTTGTCCATTAATGCTCTGTTATACTATCAAGGGGATGGATTGGGAATAGTGAAAGAAGGGGAGGATCAGAGAAGACAGGATCAAACAGTCTTTTTGCACAATGCAGAGGATTAACCACTTAGGTTCCACAGTGAGTATATCAAGCATGCTTTACTGCATATACAGACTGATTTTACTGTTGTGGGTTTAGTAACACTTTAAAGGCTACATCATTCCTAGAAGAGCCCCGTCTACACCCATAGGGACCAGCTCAACCTCTGTCTCCTCTCTTCTCAAACTTTCCGCCTGCACTCCCTTTAATTCTACACAACCCAATATTTATAGCTTAGGGGAGGGCGCCCATTAGTGGCAAAACTATAAACTGTCCTAACACCTTTCTTACAAGCCTGTAATGGGTGGAGCTCCTAAGCCCCTCCCACAGCTCTGCTCTCTGCACAGGCTATGCACAAGTGTGTTTACAAGGTAATATTTGGGTTTGCAAAGGGATTTGTCAGTTTATATCCTTTTTGGTTATTGAGGAATATAAATGAAAGCTTTTGTGCCCGGAGTTCAGCTTTAATGATTTTTAAAAGAAACCTGTACTAAGAAATAGGCAGGCTGCCATTGAAGAATACCTCCTGCTATTTTCCTGGTGACTCCTAGCTTTAATATCCTTTGGGGCATTGACCTGTGAAGTCAGAATTCCTGATCTGAATTTTGTTCAGTAACTCAGAAAGAATTGAAGCTATTGGATCAGGATGACAGCCAGCCTGCTAGCATTTTAACCCCCTCCCGCCCGTGCTATAGCTGAAAGACGGCAATGCTTTTGATGATGTCCTAAGGCCGAAACGCGTCAGCTTTTTGGATGATGTTATTGCTGTAATGCTTAAATAAATATTTTCTATGGAGAAGCTGTCGAGTTGCTGGCCTGTACTTTCTATGGATCTTTTGTGAGCTTATTTAGCCAGAGCACCGACTACTCTACACACCAACTATACTATATAGCGGTAGAGCTTGGGTGAGTTTTTCTCTCAGCTAATCATAGATCGGGGGAAAAGGGCCAATCACAGCGGCCCTTTACCACGTGTTCAGCTGTGTCCAATGACAGCTGATCACAGAAGTAAACACAAGCCGGTTATCGGCTTTTCTTTCCTTATGCTGACAACGTGAGGAGAGAAAAAGGGAGCCAATAATGGGTTTGTGCTAAAGGGATATCGGCACTGATAATCAGGGCATTGATTATCAGTGCAGTCCCAACAGTGCCCACCAGTGTTGCCAATCAGTGCCCATCAGTGCCTCCCCATCAGTGTCACCTATCAGAGTCCATCAGTGTAGCCTCATCAGCGCACATTAGTGAAGGAGAAAAATTACCTGTTTGTAAAATTTTATAACAAGCTATGAAAATTTTTCATTTTTTTTCAAAATTTTCAGTCTTTTTTAGTTTGTTTAGCAAAAAAATAAAAAACCCAGTGGTGATTAAATACCACCAAAGGAAATCTCTATTTGTATGGAAAAAATTCTAATAATATGGGTACAGTGTTGCATGACTTGTCATTCAAAGAGTGACAGCGCTGAAAGCTGAAATTTGGCCTGGTCAGGAAGGGGGTATAAGTGCCCAGTAGGCAAGTGGTTAAAGTCAAACACTTGCAGCTTACATAGTTCACTCACTAGTAAACTCCTTTAACCACTTCCCGCCCGGTCTATAGCAGAATGACAGCCGGGCGAAGGTTCAGTTATCCTGACTGGGCATCATATGACGTCCAGAAGGATAACAGCCGCCGCGCACACGATCTCGGTAAAGACCCTCTGAAGGAGGCTCTTTACCATGTGATCAGCCGTGTCCAATTTTGGCTGGTAACGATGTAAACAGGAAGAGCCGCTTATCGGCTTTTTCTCACTCGCGTCTGATAGACACGAGTAGAGGAGAGCCGATCGGCAGGTCTCCTGACGAGGGATCTGTGCTGATTGTTTATCAGCTCAGCCCCCCCCCCCCCCCCCCCGCGGATGCCCACACTGGACCACCAGGGATACCACCAGGACAACCAGGAAAGCCCACAACAGATGGATGACCAGGGATGCCACCTTGGACTGCCAGGGATGCCAGTAAGTGCCCAAATAATGCCAATCAGTGCCCACACATCTTGCCAGTCTGTGCCAGTCAGTCAGTGCCTGCCAGATGTCTCCTCATCAGTGATGCCCAGCAGTGCCATCTATCAGTGTCCATTAGTGCCACCTATCAGTGCCCATCCGTGCCCACCTATCAGTGCAAAAAATAAAAATGCCAGCAGTGATCAAATACCACCAAAATAAAGCTCTATTTGTGGGAACAAAATGATAAAACATTTGTTTGGATACAGTGTAGCATGACCGCGCAATTGTCATTCAAAGTGCGACAGCACTGAAAGCTAAAAATTGGCCTGGGCAGGAAGGGACAAAAGTGCCCAGTATTGAAGTGGTTAAAGTGTATGTACAGCCAAAATGTTTTAATTAAATCTGGGTAAGAGGGTAACTAGGGAAGAATTGGAAGTGCTGTCGGGTTTATATTGTTGTCTGTGCCCTCACTAGGAAGACTCCCCCTTTATTCATCCTGGTGACCATTTTTCCTGAGACAGAAAGTGGGGGGGCAAATCCAACTCTTTACTGTCATGATCACAAGAACAAGAGGTAAAAGGAAACATCTAAGAGAGAAATACCCACATTTTGGCTTTAAACTGGGCACAAAAGCCTTCATTTAAATACAGTATATTGCTCAACAGCCCCAAAGGATATAAATCCGCCTTTACAAACCCAGTTATTACCCTAATAAAGCAGCAGTGACATCATCACTGTGCTGTACAAAGCCTGTGCAGAAAGCAGAGCTGTGGGAGGAGCCCAGCAGGCCCCACCCACTACAGACTACCAGCAGAAAACTACAGGAGGAGGCGGAGACAAGACCAGTCACTCTGCACAAGGAGAGAGAGCAGCAGTGGCCGGTCTTTATTACAGGAAGCTCCTACACAGAGAAAAATTCTCACACTCGATTACTGCACAGATCTGGAAGAAATATACAAAGCACACCAAGATTCAAGGGAGAATACACATGACGAATGTATTTAACTTTTTCATTCTTTTATTTATTTATTTTGTACCGCTTTTTTGAAAGCTGATGAAAAACTAAAAATACAAAGCGAGTAGGCTGTACTCCCTGTATGCATCCTAAAGCTGAACTCCACCTTCGTATTTTTGTACTGCACAACTTTTTCCAATAAAGCACTCCTGATTGTTAAAAAAAAGCTGAACTCCACCCAGATATAACATTTTACTAATTAGTGCAGCTCTGTAATTATTAATACATCATTAAGGCCCCTTTCACACTGGGGCGTTTTTCATGCGGTACAGCGCTAAAAATAGCGCCTGTTCACCACATGAAAAAATCCGGCCCCTTTAACTCCAGTGTGAAAGCCGGTGGGCTTTCACACTGGAGCGGTGCGCTAGCAGGATGAAAAAAAAGTCCTGCTAGCAGCATCTTTAAAAAAACACGGAAAATTACGAATCGAAAAAAAAAAAAAAAAAAGTTACTAATGTACGAATTTTTTCGTTCAATACATTCGAGGCACGTTAAGCAGTGCCATTGTAAGGGACACGGAAAATTACCAATTCAACAAAAAAAAAAAAGTTACGAATGTACGAATTTTTTTGTTCATTTTGATTTTCGTTGTTCCTGTTTTCCTTTTTTTCGATTGTCTTCTTTCGTAGTTTCGTTGTTTCTATTTGGTTATTTTGGATTTTCGTTGTTTTCGTATTCGTTCAATTAGAACGATTCGTTATCCGTTAACATTTTTAGCAAATCGTTTGTTCATTCGTATGATAACGAATGAACGAAAATAAGGAAAAAAAAAAAAAAAAAACGAAAAAAAAACGAATTGCACATGTCTACTCCAAAGCGCCGCTACGGCGGCCGCTCTGCGGGGGGTCTTTCACCCTTTTTCAGCCACTCGCGGGGGGTAAAACCGCACCGCGAGCGGCCGAAAACCGCGGTTAAAACGACGGTAAAGCAGCGCTAAATATAGCGCTGCTTTACCGTCACCGCGGCTCCCCGCCCCAGTGTGAAAGGGGCCTAAATGTGTGTGTGTTTTCTTTTTTTTTTAATGCAAGCAGTGTTAGTAAACAAATTTAAACTGGTATCAGCGTCTTGCAGTCCACTGTACAGCAGAGCTTAGCTGGGAGAGGGAGAAGCAGCACAAGAAGCCAGCAAGTTGTTGTGCAGTACTCATGTGTTAATAATGAGCATGCTGATAGGAGGAGCGAGCAGAGGAAAATAAGATGAGCTCATCAGTCATTGCATTTGCAGTACTGCCAAGCAAACATGACCCGTTGTATAATTTTTGCTGTGCAATGTGTACCACTCCCTCCGGCCTCTGTGTTAAGTTAAGAGGGGCGATAAAACCTCGGATCAACTGTTTATACCGTTCCCCCCGGCTGCATGTGTAAAAGAGGCTTTACTGTTCAGTCACAGGTGGACAAGACACGCAGCTAATAAAAAAACAGGCCTCCTACCCTGTCACACAGAACTGTGCTGTGTGGCAGTGCTGTGTAAATCTCAGAACTGTATGGACAAAATAATCACATATGGATGTGCTTCATCTATGTGTTTAGCTGTGTGCCCGGAGTTCAGCTTTAAGGTTTAATTTCCAGTTTTGATTGGAGTGTGCTGTTAAAGAGTAAGCCATTAGAAATTCCCTGATCAATACATGTGATGGATTATTTAATAATGAGATGATCAGTCTTGTGGCTGTACAAGCAGTAATCACTTGTGCAGCAGGACAGACGCAGAGCTCTATTGTAACATGACCACAAATCTCTCTCGGATTTTCCTATTCAACCCACAAATCTTACATTCAGACAAGCCATGTACAATATGACATCAATTATGTTATTAATTGAGGAAACCCGGCCATGCAAAGCACATCGACACTGATGCCGGGAAGATGCTTTCATCTCTGCATCTCACAATTAACATGACAACGAACGTTTTTAAGGCCATGTTGTGAATGAGAGGTCCATGGGCCTACATAACATCCAATGAATAAGTACTCTTCCTGCCCCTGTGATAAGATGATGACCATTGGGTATGATCTCCATAATCATCACCACAATACAATAGAAATAAATACACTATATTGTCAAAAGAATTGGGACGCCTGTCTTTACACTCCCATGAACTTTAATGGCATTCCAGTCTTTGTCCCCTTTCACACTTATACGACTTGTCCCGCGATTTGGGACTGCAAAGTAGCATGACAAGTCGTTCCCCATGATTTCCAATGACAGCCATTCATATTAGTACGACTTCAACTCATTCCGACTTCAAAGTAGTCCCTGCACTACTTTGGTCCGATTTTGATGCCACTTAAGCCTCATACACACGATCGGACCGTGGACCAACTTTCCCGTGGATTTTTGTCCAAAGGGCGTTGGCCCCAAGTTGGTATTGCATACACACGATCTGACTTTTTAGGCAACAAACACGAACGTAGTGACGTTTCAACGTACTGACGACACTTCAAAAGAGGACGTTCGAATACTCCAGCGCCACCTTTGGTCTACTTCTATATTGTTGTCTGATCTTTTGCATTGGTTCTGAGCATGCGTGTTTGTACTGTGTACAAAAGTCCGTTGGTTTTGTGTACACACGGTCGGACTTTGCTCCATCGGACTTTTGTTGGCAGAAAGCACAGCCAACAAAAGTCCGATGAAACCTGAAAAAAGTTGGTCCGATGGAGCGTACACACGGTCGTATGTTGGTCCAAAACAGCTAATTTGCATGTTGGTTGTCAAAAAGTCCGATCGCGTGTACGGGCCTTTAGACAGGCATTCCTTGAAATCGCGTCAACAATTTGTGGCAAAATCGCAGTAAAATCGTGCGACTTTGAAGTCGCACAAGTGTGAAAGGGGCCTTAAGCCTCGTACACACGATTGTATTTTCGGCAGGGAATTGTGTGATAACAGACTGCCTAAAATCCGACCGCTAGTACGCTCCTTCAGACAATTGTTGTCCAACTTTCCGCCAACAAATGTTGGATGGCAGGCTAGTAAATTTTTGGCAGATAACGGTCTGTTGTCAGATTTTCGTATCGTCTGTACACAAATCCGTCACACAAAAGTCCAAAGTACAAACACGCATGCTCAGAATCAATGCTCACCAAACACAACATTAGCAGAAGGGTGGCCCTCAACAGCTGGAATTCCACGTAGTACTTCACTATGTTGGTGTTTGTTGGCCTGAGAATTGTGTGCCATTAGTATGCAAGACAAGTTCCTGGCACACGCCCTTCGGACAAAAGTTTGACACTCTGTTGACCAACAATCAGATCGCGTGTACGAGGCTTTAGTCCGTAGGGGTTCAATATTGAGGTGGCCCACCCTTTGCAGCTATAACAGCTTCAACTCTTCTGGGAAGGCTGTCCACAAGGTTTAGGAGTGTGTCTATGGGAATGTTTGACCATTTTTCCAGAAGCGCATTTGTGAGGTCAGGCACTGATGTGAACGAGAAGGCCTGGCTCGCAGTCTCCGCTCTAATTCATCCCACAGGTGTTCTATGGGGTTGAGGTCAGGACTCTGTACAGGCCAGTGAAGTTCCTCCACCCCAAACTCGCTCTTCCATGTCTTTATGGACCTCATGTTGGAACAGGAAGTAACTGTTCCCACACGATTGGGAACATGAAATTGTCCAAAAAGTCTTGGTACGCTGACGCCCTTCACTTGAACTAAGGGGCCAAGCCCAACCCCTGAAAAACAACCCCAAACCATAATCCCCCCTCCACCAAATGATTTGGACCAGTACAAGGTCCATAAAGACATGGAAGTGTGTATAATCACAGTGGGTCACCGGCAGCGTCCATGCGCACCCTAGACCCAGAAGTGCAGGATCACGTACTAGGTACGTGATCCTGCGCAGCAGAGCTGCCTTGCTGCCGTATATGTAAGTTATACGGTCGGCAGGCAGTTATAGTAGGAGCGATTGGAGGGTGGTAAAAAAACTCCTCCCTCAATCTCAAGTGTAAACATAGCCTTACAGACAGTTAAAAAGGTGAATGGTCCTTGCTTGATCTATGTTTGTCTACCATTTGTTCATATCTCTGTATATCTTACTTTATAAAAATGAATAAAAATCTATTGAAAGAGAAAAATGTAAATGGTCGCTCAGACGCAAAAGATCATTAGGTTAACAGATGTCTCATCTAGCTGTACTAGAATGTGTAGCACCCTCTACTTTAGGTAGGTGCTAGAAGTAGTTTTTTTTTTGTAGTGCAGGTAAATTTAATCAGGCCTAGCTGTAAACTAGGCCTATTTGTTTTGATCGGTGTGGGCTGGGAGTGGCTCAGAATAGGCTGGTGACTCACAGATAGCATCATCTTTCAGTTACCTCCCTTCTGCTTCTAGAGGATTCTAGAAGGAAGGAGGGGAAGAGAGGTGGAGCTGCCTGGGGTATTCTAAGGAGCCCTGACCAATCCCCAACCTGGATTGGCAGTGGGCAGGCCTCCTTAAAAACCTGGAGTCAGCCCAGCAGGGGAGGAGTTGTCGGATGGAAGAAGTTGGAGATGGAGCACTAGGTTGTCAGGGGCCTTTGAGGGACCCCCCAGTCTGGGGGGGGGGGGGGGGTGACCTTGGGCCTGTGGGGTTCGGGTGCAAGTCGGAGCCTTTCTGTGTAACAAAGAAGGTTCTGGACAGGAGGTACAGAGAGGGGCCGAGAAGGTAAACGGGAACTAGTGTTGCCGGGCAAGTCTCCAGGAGGGTTCCACCAGAGTGCAGCCAGGAGGACTGGTGAATGACAGGCACAGTTGGGAGAGCTGGGGAGGCATGCCAGAGCGCTCTGGGAGAGTGCAGTCCGAGGTGGATGTAGAGCCAGCAGCAGAGAGCCTGGGATGTCATGGGCAGTGGAGTCAGGCAGCTGCAACCAGAAGGGCTGGCAGGGCCTAAAGAGGACTGACTGGGAGCAGTAGTCCACCAAAAGGTAAGTTAGCTCTAAAGACTTTCCTATTGTTGTTGCTACACTAAAGGGGCCTATGATCCCTGCCTGCAAATGGCAGTTGCTAAGGCCTGACAGAGTCAGAGTTGGGCCTACCATGTGCTAGCTGTACCAGGAACCAAGTATTGTACAGGAGAGAGAGAAACAGTCTACAGATAAGCGTTGTGCTGGAAGAGACTGGAACTATAGAATTGTAAATAGAGGTTCCATCTGATCATCTTATTGATTCCATTATTGATTCTAGGCATCCCATAATTTCCCTTACCCTATCCAAGTTCAAAATCCCTCAATAAAATACAAAACAAACATACAGACTGTTCATTGTCTCAAGGGTGACTGGGAAATGAATGCTGGGCTGGGCAGGGTGACAGGTGGACTACAATATCCAGCAGCCCTTACGGGGGTACCGCTACAAGCACAAGAATACTGCTACAAATTTCTGTCTAGGGACTCCCTCTCAACTGAAGATTATGAACCTGGTCACTTCCCTCGGGTCAGGAGTAAGTCATGTACAACATGCAGGGGTCAAGAGTATGTAATGTACAGGGGTCACGAGATTGTATTGTACATATTTCAGGGGTCAGTAGTATGTCATGCACAGAATGCAGGGGTCGGGGTATGTAACACACAGCACATAGGGATCAGGAATATACCATACACAGAGTGCAGGGTTCAGTAGTATGTCACGCACAGAATGCAGGGGTCGGGGTATGTAACATATGGAGCGCAGGAGTCAGTAGTGTATAGTGTACACAGTGTCGCATGTAATGTACCAGGGTCAGTGCTGTGTAATGCAAAGAGTGCAGGGGTCAGTAGTAGGTAAGGCACCAAAATCCCAGCAACCCAGAACAGAAATGGTCACTCCCACAGCACCGACATCCAGGGCTGGTGCAAGGATTTTTGACACCCTAGGCGAAACCTAATTTTGCCGCCCCCCCCCCCCGGCTGACTCCACCCCTTTTCCCCATGTAAATCCCACCTTTTTAATAAAGCGCCCATCAAATGCAGCCTCACCAGCGCCCAACAAATGCAGCCTCACCAGCGCCCATCAAATGCAGCCTCACCAGCGCCCATCAAATGCAGCCTCACCAGCGCCTATCAAATGTAGCCTCACTAGCACCCATCAAATTCAGGCTACCAGCGCCCTTCAATGCAGCCTACCAGTGCCCATCAATGAATGTTTGCTTGCTTTGGGAGTCGGGACACAGACACAGTCCTTCACTACTGCTGCGCCTCTGACACTATGTGTGAACGGAGAGGCGGCTGCCTGCTGATGCTGAGAGTTAGTTGCTTGCTGCAGAGAGAAGAGAGTAGGAAAACCAGTGTCCGGGCGCCCTAGGCAGCAGGGCGCCCTAGGCGGCCGCCTAGTTTGCCTAGTGGTAGCACCGGCCCTGCCGACATCACCCCCTAGCACAAAGCTCCCCATTTCTCCAGCATCCCTCTGTCATATACTCACCAGATCTCATGCAGAGCAGTGCTTGTGCAGAGTGAGGTAAGCTTCTCCTCGGCTGTCATATGACACGTCAGAGCTGAGGAGGAGCCTAGGTGTTCACTTGGCATTGATCTGACATCTGATAGGAAGCAGGGCAGGGCCGGTGCAAGGATTTTTGTCTACACAGGCGAAGGTGCATTTTGCTACCTCCTACCCTGCCCCCCCCCCTCTACTCCATGACAGTTTGTAATGAGGATGTGGGGTTATGCATTCCCGCTTCCTCTCACTAGCTACGGGCAGCTGACAGGTAAGGCAAGCTTAAGAGAGCCTTTCTTTTGCAAAACCCCCATACCAAAATCAACTGTGCTGGGTTCCATGTGCTAAAAGTCTACCATGAATGCTGTTGCCAGACTCATCTACCTTACCAACCGCTCAGTGTCTGCCACCCCTCTCCGCCAATCCCTACCCTGGCTTCCGATCGCCCAGTGAGTTAACTTAAAAATACTAACTACAACATAAAAAGCCATTCACAGCTACATCACCAATCTCATCTCCAAATATCACCTAAACCGTCCTCTCCGTTCCTCTCAAGACCTCCTTCTCTCAAGGTTTCTTGTCTCCTCTACCCTTGCTCGTCTCCAGGACTTCTCCAGACCCTCTCCCGTCCTCTGGAACTCTCTATCTCAATCTGTCCAGCTATCTCCTACTATGGCAATTCCTAAAAACAGATCTCTTCAGTGAAGCCTATCACGCCTCCAACTAATCTGTTATCACTTCCATCAGCCTATTCCCCACAGCATAGCTCCCAACTGTCCCTAATTTCGAGGGGCTGTCCCTGATTTGGAGCAATGTCCCTCTGTCCTCTTTCCTCCTCATTTGTCCCTCATTTTAATCTGATCTATATAGTTGTATATAAAATGCACTTTTTATATTTCAAAAAGTGTTTCCCAGTGCTAAAACTTTCATCCAATTTCTAAATTGCTGCATTTGGAAATTTTAAAAGCCAATATAAAGGAATAGTAGTGGTTAAAAAAAAGCACTTATGGATTTAATTAACCTTTTTTTTAAATTATTTCCCCTTTAAGGGGCGTGGCAGTGGGCGTGTCCTATGCCTACATATGTTTGCTAATAGGTGTCCCTCATTCCCATCTCAAAATGTTGGGAGGTATGCCACAGTTACAACTTTTTGTACCACTTGCTCCACCCTATTAGATTGTAAGCTCCTGAGCAGGGCCTTCTTAACCCCTATTGTATTGTAACTGTATTGTCTCCCCTTTTATATTGTAAAGTGCTGCGTAAACTGTTGGCGCTGTATAAATCCTGTATAATAATATCAATAATAATAATAATAATAAAAGCTATATTGTGTCAGTGCCTGGGTCTCCACATCACATACCTCCCAACATTTTGAGATAGGAATGAGGGACACCTACTAGCAAGCGTATGTAGGCATAGGACATGCCCCCTGCCACGCCCCTTAAAGGGGACATAACCACAAAAAAGTTAATTAAATCCACTAATATTCCTTTATATTGGCTTCTAAAATTGACATATGCAGCAATTTAGAACTTGGATGGAAGGTTTAGCACTGGGAAACACTTTTGGAAAGATAAAAAGTGCATTTTTTATATACAACTATACAGATCAGACCAAAATAAGGGGAAAATGAGGGGGAATGAGGGACAGAGGGATATTGCTCCAAATCAGGGACAGTCCCTCGAAATCAGGGACAGTTGGGAGGTATGACATCAACCTCATAAAATCATGACTGATAGATTTTAGACCCCTTTCACACCGCACCGGCCATAGCGCCGGCGGTAAAACGCCGCTATTTTTAGCTGCGTTTTACCCTTCGGATTTGTGGAGCATTTCGGCCGCTAGCGGAGCGCTTTTACCCCCCACTGGCGGCCGTGAAAGGGTTAAAACCCCCGGCAAAATGCCGCAATATCGGCGTTTTGCCGGCGGTATTATAGCGCTGCCCCATTGATTTCAATGGGGAGCAGCCCTCGAGGAGCGCTGGAGAAGCGGTGAGTTCACCGCTCCTTCACCCCTCCAAAGAAGCTGCTGGCAGGACTTTTCCTGACGTCCTGCCAGCGCACCGCTGCAGTGTGAAAGCCCTCAGGCTTTCACACTACAGACAGTGGTGCAGCAGTTTGAGGGCGGATTGCAGAAGCTATTTCTAACGCTATAGCGCCTGCAAAACGCTCTTGGTGTGAAAGGGGTCTTATTGGGTTTTTAATGTGGACAGTTTGGACTCAGAAGGAACGCAGAGATTTTATTTGATCAAACGCCAATAAAAACTCTAAATATGGCCATCTTTGTTCAGAACATGTCAAGGCATGTGTTATGTCAGGCCCCTTTCACACTGAAGCGTTTTTCAGGTGCTACAGCACTAAAAATAGCGCCTGTACAGTACCTGAAAAAAGCGCGTCCTTTCACTCCAGTGTAAAAGCCGGAGGGCTTTCACACTGGATCGGTGCGCTAGAAGGACGGCATCTTTGGAGCGGTGAAGGAGTGGTGTATTCACTGCTCCTATACCGCTCCTAAAATCCTAAAATCAATGGGGCAGCGCGGCAATACCGCCAGCAAAGCGCCGCTGCAGCTAGTGGGGTTAAAACCACCCCACTAGCATCCAAGTACTGCTGCTAAAATTACGGTAAAGCAGCGCTAAATATAGCGCTGCTTTACCGCCGACCCCTGCACCACCCCAGTGTGAAAGGGGCCTTAGTCTATGTACAATAAAGAGGTTCACAGCAATTCCATGTATTTATAAAAATGATAAACTGCAAAATAGAACCTATTCTGTATCTGTAGCTCAGGTCTCCAGTGACACAGACCGAAAAGCAAAGTTGTATGAAAAGTGTCCATAGCCAAATAAAGTGCTGACACATATCTAAATTAAGCAAGTCTATTTAGTGCATGGATTGCTGGAGGCTTCAAAACCTTTGATTACTCTGCGAGGAAAGAACTCCTCCCCCACCGCCCTCTATTGTTCCAAACCATGCCACACACAAAACACCTCGGGACATTATTGATCGGTTGTGCCAAACTCTAAGAGGCATCCATCGATAACACTGAGCTGTCTATTTGTTAAAGCCAGTGACAGCTGTCAGAGTGATCATCCCCTGGCTGAAATCTTATAACAAGATCAGTACTGGATGGAATTGGCCAGAGTGGTAGATAAACTAAAGGGAGATACCTATGGCTATAATTATCCGAAAAAAATCAGATAATCGTTGGGCAGTTCTGGCTGAATTGGTAAATGACTGTGATGTCCATGGACACATTACAGCACTGGTACACCCTAGTCTAATGTTTTTGAGGGAAAATTTTAAAACATTGTTTCATATAGGTAAGAGAGGGTCTGTGGTTATCTGTATAGTGCATAGCAATGCATGCCTAAAGTGGACCTTCAGTTATTTTTTCAACTTTCCATCTATTAAATCTTCTGCCCTTGTTTTAACTTTGGATAGTAAAACATTTTTTTTCTGCTAGTAAATGCCTTATACAGTGGAACCTCGGATTGCGAGTAATGCGGTTTATGAGCGTTTCGCAATACGAGCTATTTTTTATTTTATTTTTTTAAAGTGGAAGTAAACCCTCCTATCGTTTTCAGCCAAGGAAGCTTCCATCTTGGCCTCTGTTCAATCTTTAACTGCCATGATGCTGCACATGTGATCAGTTATGACACCAGCCATTGAATGGTTTGACAGTTTGGTTGAAAGCATAGTCAATGTGACAGGTAGCATTTCCGGCATGCCATTTTCTATCTCAATCAAAGGGTTTACTTCCGCTTTAAATCTGACTTGCTTTGCAAGCGTTGTCTCGCAAGACGAGCAGGATTCAAGCCTCTGGGGTGTGCAGTACCGCATTTGGCCAGAGGTACGGGGGCGCCGGTGATGCTTGGAGACACTCGGGAATGGAGTGTCTCTGAGTGTCTCTGAGTGTCTCCGTGTGGTCTCAGAGCGTCTCCAAACGTTTCTGAGCCTCCACACCTCTGGCCACATGCGGTACTGCATAGACAAGCAGTGGCTGTGAAACGGATTATCTGAGTTTCCATTATTTCCTATGGGGAAACGCACTTTGATATACGAGTGCTTTGGATTCCAAGCATTGTTCTGGAAGGAATTATGCTCGTAATCCAAGGTATTACTGTATAGCCCACTTCCTGTCTCTTGCCTGGTAAAAAAAAGCCTAGGTTTATGACATCATGCACAGCTCTCTCTCTCTCGAGTTTGCCAAATAAGGTAGAGGGGATGAGTCATAAGAGGGCCAATGAGAGCTGCAGAGCTGGAGGTGTGCCTCTGTGTAAATCCAGGAAGGGAACAGGCTAAAGAAAGATAAAAAGTGCATTTTATATACAACTATATAGATCAGACCAAAATGAGTGACAAATGAGGGAGAAAAGAGGGACAGAGGGAGATTGCTCCAAATCAGGGAAAGTCCCTCGAAATCAGGGACAGTTGGGAGCTATGATATAGTCATCATTGCTCAGATGCCTTCAGCACCAGACTCACCACAATGCCACACCATATGGTGTCCAAAGTAATGGGTTCTTTCAATTTTCAAAGGGGAAAAAAAATGTTTTCATTCATTCAAATGTGTTATTGTTTGCCATGGAACATCTCTGCACAACCAGAACATTATAAGATATGGGTTGCTGGCTATGTTCCTCTACAAAATAAGACAGTGAACAGGCTAAAAATGTAGAAATCAGGTGTAATTATTTGTGAAAATGGACATCAGAACATTAGTATTTCAGTACCTGAGTTGGCGAGAGCCATGGCTTTTAGTGTGACAAATTCTTCTTTGTCCAACTTTGTCTTCCGATATTTCCTGACCAGCTGGAGAAGTACCGAATGAAGGTTCAAGAGGCCAGAGCTCCGGCACTCTTCCCTGCCCAACAAGAAGTTCTCTGCAACTGCCAGCTCGTTGTCCATCTCTAGAGAGCGATAGACGATGCCCAGGACCAAGACTTCCATCCAGGCGCTCTGCAGAAGAGCCATTTGATCCACCAGGGAAAGGACAGAGAAACCTAAGAGGAAGAAAAATGGAGGAAAAGACATTAAATAGAGGGAAATTTACTTTGTTTTCTAGAGCATTTCAAGGAAACCAATATTCTATTTTCTGTATGATTTTTTTTTTTACTTTCTGCTATAAAACACATCCAATAAAAAATGGAATTCCTTCATCAATTTAGGCCAACATGTATTTTGCTACATATTTTTGGTAAAAAAAATATCCCAATACGTGTATATTAATTGGTTTACGCAAAAGTTATAGCGTCTATAAACTATGGGATATTTTTTTTTTTTTTACTAGTAATGGCGGCAATCAGCGACTTATACCGGGACTGCGATATTGCTATTGATAAACTGACACTTTTTGGGGAACAGTGACACTAATACAGTGATCAGTGCTAAAAAAATATGCACTGTCACTGTACTAATGACACTGGCTGGGGTTAACATCAGGGGCAATCAAAGGGTTAACTGTGTTCCCTGGGAGTGCTTACTAACTGTGGGGGGTGTGATTTTGACTTGGGAATGTAAAGATCTGTGTTCCTGCTTAGCAGGAACACAGAATCAGCACATTCCCAAGAGAACGGCGGTCTGCTTTGTTTACATAGGCAGACAGCCGTTCTGCCTTTCTCCAAAACAATCGGGAGACCTGCAGATTAACTCCCACTGTGTCCAATCACAGCAGGAACAGGTCGCCAGCGGTGGCGCTGTCGACCTCCGAGCATCCTCCGGGATTGTGACATCATAAGGGGGCGGGGTCACCATGTGACATGAGCATGTGACCCGCCCTTGTGCCTATATAAGTCACATCACAGCGTGTCTCTGCCATTACGGCCAGAGAGAGCGTTGTGTCAACATCGGATGAAAAAAGAAGAACAAGAAGCAGAAGGCGGCGGCGGCGACAGCGACGATGGCAACACAACAAGCCCAGGCCACCGCTCGTAAAAGAGCTGGAAGAAGAAAGAGGAGGCCCGGCAAGAAGAACAGAAGAGACCCCCGAAGACCCCCAAAGTCGGAACAAGACCCCCAGACGGCGGCAGCGGCGAAGAAGAAAGCCGGGCTCCTCCGCTAGTGAAAGAGCTAGTAAAAGAGCAGAAGATAGCGGAGGAGTCCGGTGAGAAGACCCCCCAAGACGGAAGAAGACCCCTGGAGCTGTGCAATAAAGTATTTTAAAATATTGTGTAGTTTTTTTTAATTTACACTTTTTTCCTTAGGTGAATGGGTAGGGGTACATCATACCCCATACTCATTCACATAGGGTGGGGGGCCGGGATCTGGGGGCCCCCTTATTAAAGGGGGCCCCTGGATTCCGATAAGCCCCCCGCCCGCAGACTCCGACAACCAATGGCCAGGGTTGTCGGGAAGAGGCCCTTGTTCTCATCAACATGGGGACAAGGTGCTTTGGGGTGGGGGGGCCGTAGGGCACCCCTTTCCCCAGGGCACCCCCCATGTTGAGGGCACGCGGCCTGGTACGGCTCAGGAGGGGGGGCGCTCACTCGTCCCCACCCCCTTTCCTGACCGGCCGGGCTGCGTGCTCGGATAAGGGTCTGAGGTGGATTTGGGGGGGACCCCCACGCCATTTTTTCGGCGTAGGGATTCCCCTTTAAATCCATACCAGGTGACGGTGCTAGCGTGGCGGCAATGACTGTCTTTGCTAGTCCCGTCTGAGTAAAATGAACGGACTTTACTCCGTGTGTGAGGAAAGTCCGTTCATTTCAAAAGTCCCGCGGACTAGCACACAGACGGCGGGATTGTCCGCCGGACTGCCGAGTCCGGTGGACAATTTTAAGTCAAAACCTAAAACTTAGTATGCCAGACTTTTGGAAACAAAAAGTCCGCCGGAGCCCCACACACGGTCGGAATGTCCGGCGGACTCTAGTCCGGCGGACAATCCCGCGGGAAAGTCCGATCGCGTGTAGGCGGCCTTAGGCAACTTCAGGGACAACTTTTCCTATATAAAGGTCTATATACACTCCTCTGCTTCCTCCAGCACATTTGCTTGCAGAGCTCGGCTGGCTCAATGATAAAAAAATTATAGGCAGGAACCCGAGACCCCTTTAGGTGTGTAGCAAAAGTCAGTCTCCAGCTTACATCACTGATCCCAGCACTACCTCTCCAGGCACTGCCAGCCCATCTGGTTGCAGCTGCCCCTTTAACTAGCCCTCTTGGCTACTTCTCCACAGTCCTCCCAGACTGATCACTCACAGTCCCACCCGGCTGACTTTTCTGGAGAACTCCTGGACGTCACATGCTGACCTTCTCCCGCTGTGCTCACACCTGCTCCTGTGCCTCCAGGAAGGACACTCCAAGCAGCTCCTCCTAGACTCCACCCTCTACTTCTGGAAGCTTATCCAAGGTTCCAGAAAGTAGGGGGAGTCACCAGAGATGCTGCCTGCTGGGTCACTCAGCCCTGACCCAGATTCCTCCTAGGCTTTGCTCTCAGCCAGGCCAAATGTTCCTACACTAACAACTATATACACTAGCACACCAAAGGGCATACCTCCCAACTGTCCCTGATTTTGAGGGACTGTCCCTGATTTGGAGCAATGTCCCTCTGTCCCTCATTCCTCCTCATGTGTCCCTCATTTTGGTCTGATCTATATGTTGTATATAAAATGCACTTTTTATCTTTCAAAAAGTGTTTCCCAGTGCTAAACCTTTCATCCTAATTTCTAAATTGGTGCATTTGTAAATTTTTAAAGCCATTATAAAGGAATAGTAGTGGTTAAAAAAAAGCACTTGTGGATTTAATTAACCTTTTTTGGGGGGTTATTTCTCCTTTAAGGGGGTGTGGCAGGAGGTGTGTCCTATGCCTACATACATTTGCTAGTAAGTATCCCTCATTCCCATCTCAAAATGTTGGGAGGTATGCAGAGGGTGCTACACTACCCTTCACATTCAAACCAATCCCCCATCTATAACCCTACTCTAATTTAGCACTCAAAGTGGACATGAACTCAATAGGCAGAGATTTGCTATATTATAGGGCAACATCTAGAAGTGTTAATTATGCCTAATACATCCATACAACATCCTGAAAAATGTCCCTTTGTCTTAAATTCCTTCTAAATAATAGCAGTGCACTTCCTGGTATGTGAGTGTGCCTAGGCACTCCTGTGTCTACATCCCCATAGCTGTATAGTTGCAATGTGAGATTTAAGTCCCTGCAGCCCCTCCTGACTGCTGGTCTCGGGAGAACTGGAGTGAGATTTGGTGACGTCACTACTGTGCTGCTGTTTTCTTGTTGGAGGCTCTGATATGTAAAGGCAAAGCCCTGCCTGACTTGGTAAGTCAGTAAAGGGAGAAAAATCAGCTGCAATGAGATAACTGGCAATACTAGTCACTAGCCGACCAGCACACGACGATGTACATTGGCACAATGGCACGGTTGGGCAAATGGGCATACAGGTAGGTCCCCTTTAAATCGTGGCAATGTGGGCGCGCACGTGCCGTCGCGTGCTCCGTGACCGTGCCCTGTGGACTCGATGTCTGCCGGGGGCCCGCGATTGTGCCGGGGGCCCGCGATTGTAAACAAGGCATTTCCCCGTTCTGCCTAGTGACATGACAGGGATCTACTGCTCCCTGTCATCGGGAGCAGTGATCGCTGTCATGTCAGTGGTAGCCCACCCCCCCACAGTTAGAATCACTCCCTAGGACACACCTAACCCCTTGATTGCCCCCTAGTGTTTATCCCCTTCCCTGCCAGTGTCATTCACAGTAATCAGATCATTTTTATAGCACTGATTGCTGTATAAATGACAATGGTCCCAAAATAGTGTCAAAAGTGTCCAATGTGTCTACCATAATGTCGCAGTCACGATAAAAATCGCAGATCGCTGCCTTTACTAATAAAAAAAAATGAATAATAAAAATGCCATAAATCTATCCCCTATTTTGTAGACGCTATAACTTTTGCGCATACCAATCAATATATGCTTATTGCAATTTTTTTACCAAAAATATGTAGAAGATACATATCGGCCTAAACTGAGAAATACATTTTTTTTTATATATTTTTTTGGGGATATTTATTATAGCAAAAAGTTAAAAAATATAGCTTTTTTTCAAAATGGTCGCTCTTTTTTTGTTTATAGCCCAAAAAATTAAAAACCGCAGAGGTGATCAAATACCACCAAAAGAAAGCTCTATTTGTGGGAAAAAAAGGACTTAAATTTTGTTTCGGTGCAATGGCGCACGACCGCGCAATTGTCATTTAAAGCGAGGCAGTGCTGAATCGCAAAAAGTGCTCTGGTCAGAAAGTGGGTAAATCCTTCCAGGGCTGAAGTGGCTGGTGACTAGTTCTTTACCCTCTGCAGCACTTCAGTTCCTATTTAACATTCTCTCTACATACGTACAGTCACTGTGCCAATATCTTACACAAAGATTATATTCCATTTACACTGCTATGACTGTGGCTAATTCTGCTTGTAGACACATAAACAGAGGTGGGAAGTCTCTTGACACTCAGAGAAAGCTAATGGAAGATGAAAGATGGACTTTAGAATTTGGAGCATGGAGGTGAGCTATTCAGATCGCTCCATTAACCTGTAAGCTCAGATCTGCCAAGTTTTGAAGTTATTTTTTAAAGGGAAAGGATAGAGTGGGGTTTGGAAAGAAGGACTTTACTGCCAACTTACTGGCAACAGTAACCTGTGCAAACGCTCATTCTACCTGAAGTAGGTGACCAGTAGTGTTAAAGATCTTCCTTATAAATGGGATAGTTGCCCAACTGAGTTGCCCAACTGAGTCTCTGAGTATTTTTTGTAGCATAGGCTTGAGGACTAGTGCCCCTAACTCCAAACCTGGTGCTGATAACATAGTCAATGTGCCGCCCTTGTTACAAGCAAAAATCTGGGTTCTGCGTCATATTCCACCTCCCCCAATAACCTCTACTGCAGCGAGGTTGGGTTGTTCTGAGGATATCAGCTTGAACCTCCCTTGGCCTGTCACACTCTCCCTTGCTTTTCAATTAGTTGCTCTTTGTAGTGTCAACCTCCATTACTTGCCTTTTTCAAACCATGGCCATACAATTGTTTCTTTATAAACCTGAGTGCCGAGTTTAATTGGGAAATATTGGAGATTGCTATCACAGGAGAGGGCTCTGCCATGTCACACATGCTGAAGAGACCCTGAATACTATTAACTCGGAGATGATAATCTGTGTCCTTTTCTGAGGCACTCAATAGATCCAGCAAAATGATAGCGGAGAACCCAACCTAGAGGGGAACCATCACCCGCCACAATGCGTCTTGTTAACCCAACGTGTGGGTAAGGTAGAGTGGAGCAAAACTCAATTTACCCTGACAGAAGCCAGCCTGATTTTACGGCTACAAAATTATTTATTGCTTAAAAACGACTGTGTCTGTGAAAGTTTTTAATTTCAAATTGCACGCTGTCTCTCTGGAACTGATTTATAACAAGCTAAAGGAATGAACTTTGGGAACTAATTTGTAAAATGGTCATTGTGATAGGTTTTTGCCAGTTCCTAACATATCAGGCTTTGGTTTATATTCGTTGGCATCGTTGATCATTTTAATTCCTTAAATTACCACTTTGAGATTCCGCCATTTTTAAAGCATTTTCTTTTGTGCTTTGACTTATATATATATACACGCAGTACAGAGAAAAAAATTATTGTAAAACATTGACACGGGTTGATAAGATTGAAGAACAAGGATGTAACCAATAAACCGCCCTTAGGAACACCCCTCCGTGCTCTTTGGATATTGACGCCTTATAGTTTACTATAAATACTTAAAGCGGTTCTGCACTGTCTGTAGTGTTTTTTTATGCAATGCAAAGGATTAGGAGATGTAATTTAAGTACTCACGTGTTCCATTTTTCTAACTCACTGCTGCCGGTTTTCGTCATATAAAAAAAGTTATAAAAATCTTTCCTGCTGGGTGCCATCTTGCCTGTGGGCATGTGAAACCACACAGGCACTTCAGATGGCCCAGCATGCACCGCCGTTACTGCGCCGATCTCGCGCGTGCGCAGTAACGGCAAAGTGTAGCTCACATTCGCCAAAATCTCGCGAGATGTGGCCGAAATTTTGCAAGATTTCGGCAGATGTCTGCACTGACTCCTGGGATCAATGATACAAGATCCCAGGAGACAGTGCGGCGTGACGAGGATCGACGCAGGGACCCCGCCCACCGCCAAAGAGACAGAGGAAAGAACGTCAGCAATTACAAGGTAAGTCAGGGGTCTTCAAACTATGGCCCTCCAGTTGTTCAGGAACTACAATTCCCATGATAAAAAAAAATAATTTAGTACTCTTTGCCTGATTTGGAAGGCAAAGAGATTTACTAAATGAAGTGTGTGCAGAACCGCTTTAAATAAATAAATATTATTATATAATCCTCAATCATATAATAAAAGCAGCTACTTAGTAAAAGCAAAATAAAATATGGCAATATTATAAAATTCCTTCCTCAAGTCTGCTGCAATATTTTAGAAAGACTTGGGGACGGAATTTTATAATATTGCCATATTTTATTTTAGGTTGATAAGATTATTTGAATTCATGTGATCACTGATCATTTTAAAATTTTTATTCTAAAAAGAAAAACAAAACTTTTTTAGAAAAACCATAGGATCCCTTTAATTCACTAGATATTTTTTTCTTAGCATTAATATTTAATGATCCTACAGAGCTCATGTGTCAATGATGCCTTTTACCTGGGACGTGCTTGGCCCAGCCAATGGTGATAAGCAGCTCGCGATTGATTAGCTCACACAGTGTGGTCAGTGTACGCAGGTCGCTGTCTGGAAGGTTGAGGTCAGGGCTGGCAAATATCTCTCCGGGTTCAACCAAAACCAAATGTGACACCACTTTATTTGCTGTAAGAGGTCAGAGAGAAGAAGGAGGACTGTTAATTGAAAAGCTAGCACAACCCACAGCTCTTATCCCAAAGCATTGAATTACTGATTTGCTGATCAAGATGCCCCCGCATGCCAAGGTTCTAGGTGTTATCCTGGACTCTGAACTCTCCTTTGGGCTCCACATCCAATCACTGTCCACAGCTTACCACCTCAACCACCGCAACATCTCCAAAATACATCCCTTTCTAACCAATGACACCAAAAAGCTCCTAGTTCACTCCCTGGTCATCTCTTGCACCTTGATTACTGCAACTCCCTTCTCATTGGCTTACCTTTAAGCCTAGTACACAAAGGCCGAATATCTGTTTTTCATTGAACCAGCCAACATTCAGCCCGTGTGTACGGCAGCTGGTCTGACAAAAGCCAGCCATTTGGCCAGCTTCTGTCGAAGGGGCATGACTGAAAAAGGTCTGCCGTTCGGCATCTGATCAGCGCTCTGAGCGAATTGCTGAAATCACTGACCGGTGTGTTCTGGCAGGGGGCCACCCCCCCTGTCAAAACACAATAGCACAGCAGGGAAGATTGCGGTACTAACATTGGATAGTTAGTACATCGGCTCCTCCTGAGCTATACATACTGGGCTGAACGGAAAAAAAAAATACTAGTGTGTACCAGGCAGCTTTACATACAGTAGGCTATTCCCCCTTCGGTCCATCATAAATGCTGCTGCCAGACTCATCCACCTTACCAATCGTTCAGTGTCTGCCACCCCTCTCTGCCAATCCCTCCATTGGCTGCCACTCACCTGACAAATTAAATTCAAAATACTAACAATAACTTACAAAGCCATTCCCAACTCGGCTCCCAGCTACATCACTCAAAAATACCAACCAAATCGTCCTCTTCGTTCCTCCCAAGACAATCCTCTCTCTAGTTCCCTTGTCACCTCCTCCCATGCTTGCCTCCAGGACTTCTCCCGAGCCTCTCCCATCCTTTGGAGTTCTCTACCCCAATCTGTCTGACTATCTCCTGCTCTGTCCACTTTAAGAAGGTCCCTGAAAACCCTTCTCTTCAGAGAAGCCTATTCCACCTCCACCTAACAATTGTATTTCCACTTTCTCCATCAGCTCATCACCCACATTTATTACCTTTTGTATCACTTGACCCTCACTTTTAGATTGTAAGCGCTTATGAGCAGGGCCCCATGATTTCACCTGTATTATATTGTATTGTAACTGTTCTGTCTGCCCTCATGTTGTAAAGCGCTGTAAAACTGTTAGCTCTATATACAGTAAATCATGCCTAATAATAATAACAATAAAATGTTGCATTCTACAAGCTTTCAGTAAAAGTTCCTCAGCATGAAGTAGTGTGTGTTTCTTATATCCAGTGGTGCTGTCAGTGGGAAGTAAAGAGAGTGCTGGTTAGGGAATGGACAGTGGATTGGAAGCAAGGTGTGCAGCAGCCATACAAAAGGGGCTACCCTGCGGAGACAATATGACTCTTGGTCTGGTAGCCACGAGAGGAGTCAGAATGGAGTAGACTCTTAGAGAAGGATGTAAGAAACCTTCCATGATAGGAAGCTGGTCTGTTTCTGCACAGTCTGGGACCGAATCTTAGTTGCCCCTGCTCATCAAGTGTACGGATTGTTGCAGGACACAACCTGAGGCACTGGCTAATTGTGCAGTCTGAAAACTTTCATGCCGCATACACGCGCTCGGAATTTCCGACAACAAATGTTCGATGTGAGCTTGTTTCGGAAATTCCGACCGTGTGTAGGCTCCATCGGACATCTGTTGTCGGAATTTCTGACAACAAAAATTTGAGAGCTGGTTCTCAAATTTTCCGACAACAAAATCTGTTGTCGTAAATTCATGCTCGGAATCAAGCAGAAGAGCCGCACTGGCTATTGAACTTAATTTTTCTCGGCTCGTCGTACGTGTTGTACGTCACCACGTTCTTGACGTTCGGAATTTCTGACAACATTTGTGCGACCGTGTGTATGCAAGACAAGTTTGAGCCAACATCCATCAGAAATAAATCCAGGATTTTGTTGTCGGAATGTCCGATCGTGTGTACACAGCACCAGTGTTGTTCAAGAGATGCAACAGTATGTAAGTGAATGTGTAGTAATCCCCCCCTTCACTTCACATAAGGCCCTCTGCGCTTGACATGGAAGTCTTCCACACTTCAGGAATGGGGTCTTACATGCTATTACTTTTAAATGCTCCTTGATACCTACTTGTCTTCTTTCCAGGTAGTGAGTGAAGAGTGTTGAGAAAGCTGCAAGGGTCTGGAGCTTCAGTTTCCACTGGGCGTCTGTACTTTTGCCTCCCACCTCGTACCCGATCCAGTCTCACCCCTAGGATCAAAAGTTTCATATCTTTAATTAAAAGTCAAACTCAACACTGCATCCTCTTTGTATTACTAGTTATCATATCTGCAGTTAGGTGGCTTCCCCTATGTCAGTGGTCTCCAAACTGCAGCCCTGGGGCCAGATGTGGCACTTTGCTTGCATTTACCTGGCCCTCGAGGCATTATTCCTGCCAATAACATCAACAATGGGGCACTATTCATTCCACTAACAACAACAATGGGCCATAATTCCTTCTACCGATAACAAAAATGGGGCACTGTTCCTCCTACTGGCACCAACTATTTCTCCCCCTAAAACCAAAGATCGGGCATTGTCCACTCCTACTGGGCACAGTCTGGCTGCCCTAAGGTCTGAAGGACAGTAAACTGGCATTTTCTTTAGAAAGTTTGGAGACCCCTGCCCTATGTTCACTCAATATGGTGCCTGTAGATAAGGTGGTTTTCAGTCCGCTCAAAAGTATATCAGTTTCTGGCAAATGATGATGGGCTAAACCACCAGCTTCCATTAAATATCCCATGGCAAGGTCTGATTCATTTATGGGTGTTATTGACCGTCGGAATTTGGTGTGACCGTGTGTAGGCAAGACAGTTTGAGTGAAATTCCGTCGGAATTCCAACGGGAAAACCATCAGAGCTTTTTCCGACGAGAAATTCCGACCGTGTGTACGCGGCATTAGGCATTTACACCTGAGCAACGTGTTGCATTTTGTGCTGCATTTTATCATGTTTTGGCACATTTGTATGCCTATTGTGTGACAAATGCACCAAAGAAGCTTAAGTATCATTTATTGGCATTGAGCCAAGTGCGTTTGGCCTTTGCAAAATGCATGACAAAAAAACATCTAATGTGATGGGGTGCTTTCCGGTAACGTTGGCAGAAACAAGCATTTCTGCCTATATTTCCATGTCGCTCAGGTGAGAATGCAGTCTAAGATACTCTTGCAGTTCGACATCTTGGATTGTTAAGGACATGACAGTACGGGTTTGTTTACCTTTGTATCCTGATATAAAAGTCTGGCGCAGTTCCTCTGCCAGTCTCCTTACCTTTCCACTATCCCTGTTGTTGCTGTCAAATTGGATGTCACCTACACTGATTGCAACAGATCTTCATACTACGGCAACAAAACTAGATACATTTTTACCTAAAATGTACCTGTCATAAGACATTATGTAGGCTGCCATGGCTGATCTCTCTTTCTGAGAATGTTAGCTGCCCATCCTAATGTTGGCTTCCTATTATTTTTACAGAAATGGTGCTCTATAACCTTCCACCCAAACACAATGAATAGTTTTAAACTAATATCTTCACGTGACCTGCCTAAGTCCATTTATAAATTGCAGTACATTTCTAGCACACAGATAAACCTTCTACTTCCCAAACTCAGCTTTTGCCTCTGTAGTAATCAATAGAGTCAATACAGCTCTAAAGTGTTTGATCAAAGGTAATACTCTGGAGACTTTCAGAGCAGAGCAGTGGAACAAGCTCTTCCACATTCTCTGTTACAATACTAGCATCATATTTACAAAGGGTCCAAAGGTGTTTGTGTTGAGGTCAACTTTTTTGAAGTTCAGATCCAAATAATAATGATGTGAAAGCTGTTATCTATTTGAGACCCAAAGGTTCTCTCCTGCACCTACCTTCCTTCATCATCCCAACTTTCAGGCACTTGCGGAAGCGACAGGCTTGACAAGACTTCCTCCGCCGTTTGGTAATTTCACAGTCATTAACCACAGGACAACTGTATTCTATGTTACCTGAAGAACAGATAGGTACACAGTAAATAAAGAGTCACATGAATGGAAAGAAAGCATTTAGTGGGCCACCAAAGCAGCCCATCCAGTCCAAACTAAGAGGCTTCTGTGGGCAACACTACAAGAAGCTGAGGGTCTCACCTGACCACCAGCCAATAAAGATCGCTTATTCAACTTATAGGAGTAATAAATTCTTTATTTAACGAAAGACAAAGGTTGATAATAACAATATCTGAAGCAGTATCAAAGACAAGGCAACTCAGACACAGCTGAGGGAGTAAAAAATACAAGCAATCAAGTTATACCTCAGTTAAAGACAGGCCACGGGGTCAAAGACACCTGTTGGTAGATACATAATGCCATACAAAATTAGTTGGCGATCAGGCAAACCTCCCATTAGGTGTGGCAAGTCTCCCAAGCAAGCTGCCTACCAAAAATCGAAACCCAATTTCTTCCGTAAAAGTATTTTATATACAGTATATTTTAGGAAAAGAGAGAATACATACACAGACAAGAAGAAATAGACAGAATAAAAAGAGAAAGGGTGTGGGAGAAAGAAAGAAGAAAAAGAAATAAGGGGGGCTAGGTAAAAACAGAAAGGAAGGGGGTAGCTGAAATAGGCCTTAAACCCAACTGATCATGCATTGGAAGCCCAGTTGAAGTGGACTAAGTGGAAAACTGCTGATTAGAATCAGGTGGTCAACCAGGGCTACCCGGTGGGCATCCCATATCGGAAGGACACATTATAATGGCAACATTTATTTTAAAGTGATGACTGTAGCTGTATTAGTGATTGGTGATTGGACCTTAGAAGAAGGAGTAGGCCCCAAAGCTTGTCCTTTTGGTGCAAAAAAAGTATCACAGACTGTGTTGTTAGGGTGGAATTACAGACAAGTTTTTTTATTGTATGTATAGTTTTGAACAGTGGAGGAGCATTGGAATCTCCCATAGGTGTGCCCCGCCCATTGCATTAGGGTGTGCACCCAAAACCTCAAACACACATGCCTTTCTCTGCAGGTGGTCAACCAGGGCTACCCGGTGGGCATCCCATATCGGAAAGACACATTAGTGATTGGACCTTAGAAGAAGTGATAGGCCCCAAAGCTTGTCCTTTTGGTGCAAATAAAGAAAGTATCACAGACTGAGTTTTTAGGTTGGAATTAAAGTCAAGTTTTTTCATTGTATTTATAGTTTTGAACAGTGGAGGAGCATTAGAATTCCAACCTCCATCTGGTGTTTACTGCTATCTGTATCCCCACTGGTGGAATTTTCCCTGTTCCCGTACAGTTATTACTGGAGAAGAAAGAGGGAATAAATTCCACTATTGACAGTTGGCACCAGGGCAGAAGACATTGAGCTCCAAAATTCAAATTTTTTTGGAGACTTTATTGGAATATACTGATATTTCCATCACTACCTTTTACTCCAAAATGTCTTTAAAAATTTAGCCTGACTAAATTTTCATTTCAAAGCCATTTGACTAGAGCTGTCTTTCTGGCAACCACAAATATGATCACTATTACCCAATATAGCAAATATCTGTCTCCCAATCTGTCTTTAAACAGCTCTACATATACAGTACACACATCTTCCAAAAGCAATGTGAGAATCTTCGCTGCAACCTAATGATGTTCAGAAACCGTTAGATGTGATTGATGGTATAATTACATTTTTTTTAATATTCAAGCTGTATCAAAGAAAAATGCAAATTTCCTGAATTTTTTCATAGCTTACAAATTATTTTATTGCAATGAAATTGAGAAGTAGACAGTTGGATCGTTGTCTATTGGTCACAGCAATCAAAATGTTCTGATCAATGTTCACAGCAGTTAAAATTTCTGATCAAATCTAAAAAGAAAGTTGCAAAATTGAGAGGGTGTTTGCTAGTATAAGACAATTTTGTGCTCCAAAGGGGAGACTTCTTTAGAGTTGTCACAGGTTACACAGAAGAGGAAACCGGCCCACGGCCCTGGATATGTACATTCCCAACCCTAATTCCCCCATTTCAGTCTCCCTACAGCTGAAGAATCATTACAATGTGTAATTATCAAGAAAAGGCTTTCCTGCTCACATAGGCGTGTGCACAGGGTTTGCCCGGTGTGCCTGGGCACACCCTAAACACCCAATGTGGCGCAGATTCCCCCTGGAGCCTGGGCCCTATGCATTTACTGGCCCCTTCCTTTTGTGAATGAACACAGTGAGTGATCAGTACGGAAGCATATATATACACACAAACATGGATTTGTGTTTGAATTTTGGGGTGCAAACCCTAATGCAATAGGCTGCACACATCTATGCCTGCTCAGAACCTTTATATTGCATGAAATATTATTTACATGGTGGGAGTTTCTTATTATAAGGCTATATCATTGGACCCTGTTCCCTATGACAGTGTCAGTTCTCTACAATCAGACCTACCTTGGGAAAATGACAGCTGCACTCTGAAAGTTTAATTTTAATACGTACCTGTAGGGAAATGGCAGCTCTGAAAGCCAACTGTAACATTGGGGATGACCCCGCCCCCCTATGATGTCACAGTCCCAGCATCCTCCGGGACTGTGACATCAAAAGGGGGCGGGGTCCCCATGTGACATGAGCATGTGACCCTGTCCCCTTGTCCCTATATAAGTCCCAGCACAGCGCGGCTCTGCCATTCCGGCCAGAGAGAGCGACGGGTCAACATCGGAAGAAGAAGAAGAAGGCGCCGGCGGCGCGGAAAACGACGACCGCGGCAAGAACAGAAGAGACCCCGGAAGACCCCCGAAGGCGGATCGAGACCCCCAGACGACGGCGGCGACGACGAAGAAGGTAGCCGGACTTCTCCGCTCGGTAAAAGAGCTAGGTAAATGGCGGAGGAGTCCGGCGAAAAGACCCCCAAGACGGAAAAGACCCCCGGAGCTGTGCAATAAAATATTTTTTCAAAAGTGTGTGTGTTTTTTTACTTTACATTTTTACACCTTAGGTGAATGGGTAGGGGTACATCGTACCCCATACTCATTCACATAGGGTGGGGGGCCGGGATCTGAGGGCCCCCTTATAAAAGGGGGCTCCCAGATTCCGATAAGCCCCCGCCCGCAGACCCCGACAACCAACGGCCAGGGTTGTCGGGAAGAGGCCCTTGTCCTCATCAACATGGGGACAAGGTGCTTTGGGGTGGGGGGGCCGCACGGCCCCCCTTTCCCCAGGGCACCCCCCATGTTGAGGGCACACGGCCTGGTACGGCTCAGGAGGGGGGGGCGCTCGCTCGTCCCCACCCCTTTCCTGGCCTGCCGGGCTGCGTGCTCGGATAAGGGTCTGAGATGGATTTGGGGGGACCCCCACGCCGTTTTTCGGCGTGGGGAGCCCCTTTAAATCCATGCCAGGTGACGGAGCTAGCGCGCCGGCATTTACTGCCTACGCTAGCTACGTATACCTGAAGTTACGTTCTAAATGAACGGACTGCTCCGTGTGTGGGCAAGTCCGTTTATTTTCAAAAGTCCCACGGACTTTGTCCAGCGGATTGTCCGCCGGAGAAGTCCGGGCGTGTGTGGGCAAGTCACACGCTCGGAAAGTCCGGCGAAGCCCCGCTGGAAAGTCCGGCGGATTGTCCGCTGGACTAGGTCCGGCGGACAAAGTCCCTTCGTGTGTACGCGGCATAATACATACTTACATTGTACCAAGCTGGACCAATGCAGTTATGCAATCCATATAATTCCTAGAGTTTCGCTATAAAAAGATTAGGTATGAGTTATGTAATAACAATAACATGTTAAAGATTATATGAAATGTTAGTGATTGGGTTTACGTTTAGGTAAGGTAACGATAGGCCCCATACCTATACTAACAGACCTAAGCAAACTGTCATATGGACATGGCAATCTGAGCATGCATGTTAACCGCTTAGCGGACCACCCCATAGTAGATTTATAGCAGCGCAGCCATTGGCTCCCCCTGCTGTCAATCAAATCCAATGACCCGGTCGCCGGGGGGTGGAGCTAAGTCATACATTCAGCTTCTATTGACGCAGAATGAATGACTCAGCACCGCGCCCGCAAGGTAACCCCCCCGGAAGAGTGCTTCTCCTAGGGGGTTATATATTGCTGGGAGGAGCCGCCGAGGGACCCCAGAAGAGGATGTTTGGGGCCACTCTGTGCAAAATGAGCTGCACAGTGGGGGTAAGTATGACATGTTTGTTATTTTTTAAAAAAAAAACGAAGCTTTAGTGTCCCTTTAAACTGTTTCTCCTCCAATCTTATTGTGTGGCCCGTGTCCTTTTGCACTCCCTGAGACCGAATAGTTTTTTTTCCTATGCTGGGATCACCATTAAGGTATTTGCTATCATCTCAAGTTTCGCTTTTCCAGCGAGAATAAATTTAGTGCTTGTAGTCGTTCCTCGTAATTGATTTCCTCCAGTCCCCTTATTCATTTCGTTGCCCTTCTCTGGACTCTCCCCAGCTCCAGCACATCCCTTATTACGACTGGTTCCCAAAAAAGTGTCAAAAGTGTCAGTTTGATGTCCGATTTGTCCGCCGCAATATCGCAGTCCCGGTATAAGTCGCTGATCGCCGCCATTACTAGTAGAAGATACAAAAAAAATTCCATAAATATATCCCATAGTTTGTAGACGCTATAATTTTTCTACAAACAAATCTATATACACTTATAGGGAATTTTTTTTACCAAAAATATGTAGCAAAATACATTTTGGTCTAAATTGATCAAAAAAATTGATTTTAAATTTTTTTTATTGGATGTGTTTTATAGCAGAAAGTAAAAAATATTGTTTTTTTTTTTTTTCAAAATTGTCGGTCATTCATCGTTTAACCACTTCCCCCCTGGCCTATAGCAGAATGATGGCCGGGAAGTGGTTCAGTTATCCTGACTGAGCTTCATATGACATCCAGCAGGATAACAAGACAGTGCTTGCCTGTGGGGGCTCGCAACACGGCGATCGGTGGTGTGGTGTGTCAGTCTGACACACTGCATCTCTGATCTTGGTAAAGAGTCTCTGATGTAGGCTCTTTACCATGTGATCAGCTGTGTCCAATCACAGCTGATCACAGTGTAAATAGGAAGAGTCATTTATTGGCTTTTCCTCCACTCGCACTGACAGATGAGTAGAGGAGAGACGATCGGTGACGGGGGGGTCTGCGATGATTGATTATTAGTGCAGCCCCCCCGAGGATGCCCACCCAGGACCACCAGGGATGCCCATCAATGCTCAATAGGAATGGCAGTCTGCGATGCCTGCCAGTGCCTCCTGGTCAGTGCTGCCTAACAGTGCCATCTATCAGTGCCGCCCATCAGTGGCACCTCTTTTGCCTGACGGATGCCTCCTCAGGTTCCTGTGTCAGGATGAAGCAGCATCCAGCCCTGTGGAAACTTGGCACAGCCTACCATTAATACTTCAATTAGGGGTTGTGGCCTCAATTGCAGCTCGCCAGTCGGGGGTTAAACCAGAAATTGTTATGAATGAATGATCAGAACCGAGACATATCAGTGGATAAATCAAATAAGCCTCTTATAAAGACTCGTGTTTATTATAATTATTCTTAGTGTCGTTATTATCAGAATTCTGACCTTTTTGGAATAGCATAAATAAAGCCCGCCCCTAACTGTCATACTGCAATTCCAAGTGGATGTCAGAAAGTTGAATCATTCACCAGAATTGTATAATACCATAGCTCCCAACTGTCCCTGATTTCGAGGGACTGTCCCTGATTTGGAGCAATGTCCCTCTGTCCCTCATTTGTCCCTCATTTTGGTCTGATCTATATAGTTGTATATAAAATGCACTTTTTATCTTTCAAAAAGTGTTTCCCAGTGCTAAACCTTCCATCCAATGTCTAAATTGCTGCATTTGTAAATTTTAAAAGCCAATATAAAGAAATAGTAGTGGTAAAAAAGCACTTGTGGATTTAATTAATCTTAGTTCCCACCAGTGCCACCTATCAGTACCCAGTGCCACCTATCAGTGCCAATAAGTACTGCCTCATCAGTGCCCGTCAGTGCAGCCTCATCAGTGCTCATCAGTGAAGGAGAAAAATTAAATTTACAAAGTTTTGTAACAAAAACAAAGAAAAACTTTTTTTTTTTCCAAAATTTTCTGTCTTTTTTTATTTGTAGCGCAAAAAATAAAAAGCCAGTGTGATCAAATACCACCAAAAGAAAGCTCTATTTGTGGGAAAAAAAATATAAAAAATGTTGTTTGGGTACAGTGTTGCATAACTGCGCAATTGTTATTCTAAAGCCTCATACACACGATCGGACCGTGGACCAACTTTCCCGTGGATTTTTTTCCAAAGGGCGTTGGCCCCAAGTTGGTATTGCATACACACGGTCGGACTTTTTAGGCAACCAACACGAACGTAGTGACGTTTCAACGTACTGACGACACTTCAAAAGAGGACGTTCGAATACTCCAGCGCCACCCTTGGTCAACTTCTATATTGTTGTCTGATCTTTTGCATTGGTTCTGAGGATGCGTGTTTGTACTTTGGACAAAAGTCCGTTGGTTTTGTGTACACACGGTCAGACTTTGGTCCATCGGATTTTTGTTGGCAGAAAGTTTGTCTGTTCGCACAGCCAACAAAAGTCTGATGAAACCTGGAAAAAGTTGGTCCGATGGAGCGTACACACGGTCAGATGTTGGTCCAAACCAGCTAATTTGCATGTTGGTTGTCAAAAAGTCAGATCGTGTGTACGGGCCTAAAGTGTGACAGCGCTGAAAGCTGAAAATTGGTCTGGGCCGAAAGTGCCCTGTCCAGGCATTTTTTTTTGCGATGTGGCACTACGTTACTTTAACCGACAATTGCGCACGTACGATGTCGTACGATGCTGTACCCAAATAAAATTTATGTACTTTTTTTTTACCACAAATAGTACTTTCCTTTGGTCTTATTTGATCACCTTTGCCTTTTTTTTTGTTTTTGTTTTTTTGTTTAAAAAAAAAAAAAAACGCAGAGGGGATCAAATACCACCAAAAGAAAGCTCTGTTTGTGGGGAAAAAGGGACATAAATTTTAGTTGGGTACAGCATTGCACGACCGGGCAATTGCCAGTTAAAGTAATGTAGTGCCGTAACGCAAAAAAAAAAGCCTGGTCAGGAAGGGGGATAAATCTAGGTGGTTAATAGATGAAAACCTTTTGGCCGTTGAATAATGTGCTCACATACAACTGCCCTCCCGTATTCTTGGTATCCCTAAACACTGCACCACGGCACAGATGTACAAGGCCCTCTTCTGTGCCCAGCCAGTGCACTTGTAAATGGTGACAGGAAAACAGATGTAAGCCTCATATTTTGGTTCATCTCCCTCCATCAGATCTTCCCCCCTCATTCCTTTGGGGTATCTGCAGCTTATTTAATTACAAATGAGAATAAACAGAGAGAAAGTGGAGGAGAGGCAGAGCCTGGTGTAGAACGGCAGCGTGTCCCCTGGGGGGGCCGCGTGTTAGGATGTAAAGGGCCGCTCTGCCACTCAAATCTCACACACACTAATGAATATTGACTGCTCTCTTTTGCCTGACGGATGCCTCCTCGGGTTCCTGTGTCAGGATGGAGCAGCATCCAGCCCTGTGGAAACTTGGCACAGCCTACCATCAATACTTCAATTAGGGGTTGTGGCCTCAATTGCAGCTCGCCAGTCGGGGGTTAAACCAGAAATTGTTATGAATGAATGATCAGGACCGAGACATATCAGTGGATAAATCAAATAAGCCTCTTATAAAGACTTGTGTTTATTCTAATTATTCTTATGCCTAGTACACACGGTCGGATATTCCGATGGAAAAAGTCCAATCGGATTATGTTGTCGGAAAATCCGATCGTGTGTGGGCTCTAGCGGGCTTTTTCCGTCGAAATTTCCGCCGGAAAAAATTTGAGAGCAGGATCTCAAATTTTCCGACAAAATAATCCGATCAGACTTTTTCCGATCGCGTGTAGAGAATTCCGACGGACAAAGTGCCACGCAGGCTCAGATCAAATTACAAGACCAAAGCTATTGGCTACTAGCCTCTACGTAGTTCCGTCGTACGCAACGAACGTCACCACGTTCGGAACGATAGGATTTTCCGACAACTTTGTCCGACCGTGTGTATGCAACAGCAGTTTCGGACAAAATCCGTCGGAAAAAATCGGATGGATTTTGTGGTCGGAATTTCCGACCGTGTGTACAGGGGCTTAGTGTCGTTATTATCAGAATTCTGACCTTTTGGATTAGCATAAATAGAGCCCGCCCCTAACTGTCATACTGCAATTCTGGGTGGATGCCAGAAAGTTGAATCATTCACCAGAATTGTATAATACCATAGCTCCCAACTGTCCCTGATTTCGTGGGACTGTCCCTGATTTGGAGCAATGTCCTTCTGTCCCTCATTTGTCCCTCATTTTGGTCTGATCTATATAGTTGTATATAAAATGCACTTTTTATGTTTTAAAAAGTATTTCCCAGTGCTAAACCTTCCATCCAATGTCTAAATTGTTGCATTTGTACATTTTAAAAGCCAATATAAAGAAATAGTAGTGGTAAAAAAGCACTTGTGGATTTAATTAACCTTCTTTTTGGTTAATTCTCCTTTAAGGGGGTGTGACAGGGGGCGTGTCCTATGCCTACATGCGTTTGTTAGTAGGTGTCCCTCATTCCCATCTCAAAATGTTGGGAGGTATGCATCTGTGTACTGTACATCAATTGGATCAGGGGTTGTAAACCCTTTTGTCTTATGCCGCGTACACACGGACTTTCCGACAGGAAATGTTTAATGTGAGCTTGTTGCCGGAAAGTCCGACCGTGTGTAGGCTCCATTGAACATTTGCTGTCGGAATTTCCGACAACAAATGTTTGAGAGCAGGTTCTCAAATTTTCCGACAACAAGAACTTGTTGTCGGAAAGTCCGAGTGTGTGTACACAAGTCCGTCGCACAAAAGTCAACGCATGCTCGGAATCAAGCGGAAGAGCCGCACTGGCTATTGAACTTCCTTTTTCTCGGCTCGTCGTACGTGTTGTATGTCACCGCGTTCTTGACGTTTGGGATTTCCGACAACAATTGTGTGAACGTGTGTTTATGCAAGACAAGTTTGAGCCAACAAACCAACAAAAATCTGCCACTGCTCTTTTCTCAAGGAACCCCTATAGCAGTGATGGCGAACCTTGGCACCCCAGATGTTTTAGAACTACATTTCCCATGATGCTCAACTACACTGCAGAGTGCATGAGCATCATGGGAAATGTAGTTCCAAAACATCTGGGGTGCCAAGGTTCACCATCACTGCCCTATAGCATCCTATGAAGCAACCTAGGGGTTCCAGAGATCCCTGGTTGAGAAAGGCTGCTATACAGTGAGTGACAGTATGTTATAATTTACCTTATCCATCCAAAGCGGACACAGGGGATTGAACTAGCAGCACACTAACAAAGACTCCCTTTGATCTATTCACAGATACAAATTTCCTGGGAGATTTTAACTTCTTCAGCTCCGGAAAGGTTTACCTCCCCCTTCATGACCAGGCCATTTTTTGCGATACGGCACTGCGTTAATTTAAACAACAATTGCACGGACGTGCAACACAGTACACAAATAAAATGTCCCTTTTTGCTCCACAAATAGAGCTTTCTTTTGGTGGTATTTGATCACCTCTGTGGTTTTTTTTGTTTGCGCTATTAACCAAAAAAGACCGACAATTTTGAAATATATATATATTTTACTTTCTGCTACAAAACACATCTAATTAAAAAAAACGTAAAAAAATCTAATTTCTTCCTCCATTTAGGCCAATACGTATTCTGCTACATATTTTTGGTAAAAAAAATCCCAATAAGCGTATATTAAATGGTTATAGTGTCTACAAACTATGGGATATTTTTATTTATTTATTTTACTAGTAATGGCGGCGATCAGTGAATTATAGCAGGACTGCGACATTGCGGTGGACATATCGGATACTAAGGCTGGCCATACATGGGTCGAATTTCGAAAGAATTCTCTTTCTAAAATCTTATCTAAGAATTTTCGTTCGAATTTCGCGCCATTAGTGGGCTGCAACAACAGGCGATTTTCGTGCGGCAACCGAATTTGAGTAATTGGGCATGTTGGAATATTTTTGAAAAGCAAACGATTTTCTAATCAATGATGGGAGAATCGTGCGAGAAATGTAATCGAAAAAGAAATGCGCGTGTGCAAGAAAAGAAAATTCCATTAAAGAAAAGAAGATTCCCAGCCACGAAAAAAAAATTCTGTAGCAACATGAGGTGAAATGGAAGGCTTAGTTGGTCGAATTTCAAAATCAATGGTGGCACCATCGGATCACAAAACACACAAAATTTCAGATTTTCAAAAGAAAATTCTTTTGAAACTAGACCATGTATGGCCAACCTAAGTGACACTTTTGACACTTTTTTGGGGACCAGTGACACTAATACAGTGATCAGTGCTAAATAATATACCTCCCACATTTTTGAGATGGGAACGAGGGACACCTATCAGCAAAAGTATGTAGGCATAGGACACACCTCCTGCAATGCCCCCTTAAATGAGAATTATAAAAAAAAATGATTAGCTGAACCCACAAGTGCTTTTTTTACCACTATTATTCCTTTATATTGGCTTTTTCAATTTACAAATGCAGCAATTTAGAAATTGGATGAAAGGATTAGCACTGAGAAACACTTTTTGAAAGATAAAAAGTGTGTTTAATATACAACTATTTAGATCAAAATGAAGGACAAATGAGGGACAGTCCCTCCAAATCTGGGACAGTTGGGAGCTATGCTAATGACACTGACAGGACATAGGAACTGCCGGACCCGCTGATTGGCTTCTGCTGTGTCCAGTCACAGCTGAAGCTGGTCGCCGCCGGCACGCCCCATACCCAGGAAATGAAATCACGTACATGTACGTGATTTTGTGCTAAAGGGCCACCCTGCCGCAGTATATATGCGTGGGGTGGTCCAGAAGCGGTTAAAGAGCCACCTTGGTCATCTAGGAAATATGCAGGACTAGGTGTCGAAGCCTATATTGACCTTAGATCTTACTTTAATGAAATCGAATCACCAGAGAATAAAAACAAATTGAATTCAGATTGGTTAAAACCATTTCCCTGCTCTGTCTTATGCCGTGTACACAGGATCGGAATTCTCGTCAGAAAAAGCTCTGATGGTTTTCACATCGGAATTCCGCTCAAACTGTCTTGCCTACACAAGGTCATACAACACGTTCGATGGCACTATAAAAGGGAAGTTTAATGCTTCCGAGCATGCGTCGAATTGTTTCCGAGCATGCGTCAGAATTTTGAGTGTCGGAATTTCCGATAGAAAGTTTTTTCGTCTGAAAAATTAAGAACAGGCTCTCAATCTAAAGTCCATGGGAAAAGCCGACAGAAAAGGACCGATGGGCATACACACGGTGGGAAAATCCGATGAAAAGCTCCCATCGGTCTTTTTCCATCGGAAATTCCGGCCGTGTATGCGGAATTATAGAGTAAACTCAGCATTTCCTATAAAATAAACCAGCAACTTCCTATAAAGTAAACCAGCACAAGACCATAGCTCCCAACTGTCCTTGATTTTGAGGAACTGTCCCTGATTTGGAGCAATGTCCCTCTGTCCCTCTTTCCCCCTCATTTGTCCCTCATTTTGGTCTGATCTATATAGTTGTATATAAAATGCACTATTTATCCTTCAAAAAGTGTTTTCCAGCGCTAAACCTTTCATCCAATTTCTAAATTGCTGCATTTGTACATTTTAAATGCCAATATAAAGGAATAGTAGTGGTAAAAAAGCACTTGTGGATTTAATTACCTTCTTTTTTGTATAATTTTCCTTTAAGGGGGCGTGGCAGGGGGTGTGTCCTATGTCTGCATACTTTTTCTAATAGGTGTCCCTCCTTCCCATCTCAAAAAGTTGGGAGGTAGACAAAAGACCAGTACTCAGGACCTTGCTCCTCGATAGAAGAGTAGAAACTATCTTGTTATCCATATGCAACATAATACTGAAGGTCTGAAGCGGATCTTCACTGCATCTGAGAACCACAAACCAAAAACACTATTTAATTCATTTTTAATATTCAAAGCAAACTCCCCCATCATCCAAGTCTCCTTGCTTTATTTTATTGAGAAATTATTTTGAAATACAACCCTAGCATTTCTGGCTGTGGCCATCTTGAGTAAGGGCAAATGATTCATGTAACATTTACTTCCTGGAATCTATCTGTACTTAGCGCAAGCATGCATGCAGGAGAGTGTGCTTAGCTGAGAAAACCTATCCTCCTCTCCTCCTGAAGACCCCTGGGATGTATGACATCATTTGCCTAGGCAAGAAACCAAGAAGTAACTGAAGAAATGTAAAAAATAAAAGTTTAAAACAAGTAAATATAATATACTTTCCTATCTATTTACTAATGCTCGCAGCATGAGGATTAAAAAGAATCAATGTTGTTTGGGAGAGTGAAGTTCCACTTTAATCACAATAAATGCTCCATATTTGACCGTAGTATTGTGTACAATTATCCTGTCTATCTTCGCCTTAGGAATGAGAGAGCTACGTCCATTCAGTTCATAAAGAACAGTTTGTAGATTGCTTTTTCTTCTGTATGTGTTTCATCTGCCATGATCGCCCTCATGTAAAACATTTTTACCAGTCAGTTGGGTCTCCACTCTATTAGCAAGATTCCATTACCAGCAAAGGAAGGCGGTGCCTACGGGGTTAACAGCTAATGGACAGGATACAACAGGAAGCAAACTATTGCCTTTTCCCTTTCACTGGCCATATTGAGCCTTCACACGCAGATCAATGAGATTATTCCACCAATTTAAGGCCTCAGCTCACTTGCAACCTAAAGATCCATAACCTTCTGAGAGTGGAACACAAAGTGAGAAACGGGAAAGTGTCGCCGTACAGGAAGAGCATATACCTAAGTGATACCTCCGCCAGGTTGTGTCACCCACAGCAGGCAACTCCACCCGAATCTGTCTAGTCAACAATGAACAGTGATGGTGTCCAAAAGTGTAACAAGTCATAACAGAAATTATCTGTGGCTGATTGGACTACAGTCAATTGAAATCTGACTGTCCGCTTTGGGTAACCTCACTTTAAACATCAATACTGACCAGGGCTGGTGCTACCACTAGGCAAACTAGGCGGCCGCCTAGGGCACACTGCTGCGTAGGGGCGCCCGGCCGCTGGTTTCCCTCCATGTCTGCATGCTCTGCAGGCTGCAGCATGTAACTACCTTAGTCTCAGGCAGCTGCTCCATCTGACCGGTAGTGTAATTAGAGGCGCAGCACAGCGCTAGAGGAAGAAGAGCCAATGTTTCCTGTATAGCGGTGCCTTCTGTCACATGGGCAGGGCATAGGGGGTGGAGTCATGGGTGGAGCCAATGGGGCGGCTAAATTAGGTTTCGCCTAGGGTGTCAAAAATCCTTGCACCAGCCCCGATACTGACCTTTGCTCTGCCTTACTGAACTAAAACTCTTGAACAGGAGTCTCCAAACTAAACTTCTAAACAAAGGGCCAGTTTATTGTCCCTCAGACTTTAGGAGGGCTGGACTGTGGCCAGTGAAAATAGAAAATGCCCCAGCATCAGTGGGAATAGACTATGTCTAAAGCCTGGTACACACAATCTGTTTTTGATTGCATGCTGGTCTCATATCGAAAATGAAGAAGTTACTCAACAAACGAAAATTCTCGTATGACAGAATACAACTTCAGAAGTGATGTAATGTATTGAATTGATTTGTAATGTATTCTTTCGTTTCCGAGCATGTGTAGTTTTGTTCTTACGATTTTTACGAATGAAAACTGTACTAATTAATGAAAATCAGATGTTGTGTTCACTTACGATAAAAAATTTATAGCCTGCACCCTCAGGTTTTCTCTTCCGAAAAAGTCGTAATTGGCTGTCAAAAGCACGATACTAACGATCAGATAATTGGCCGATCGTTTTTATTACGAAATTTTACTTCTGATTTTCTTATCATGTGTACAAGCCTTAAGGCTTGGTGATCAGTGGGAATAGACAATGTCTAAGGCCCCTTTCACACTGACGGCCCGTTCAGGTCCGCCTGTCAGTTTTGACGGCAGACCTGAACGGGCGCTCCATGCTGGTCTATGGAGCGACGGATGTCAGCAGAGACATGTCCGCTGACATCCATCCCGGTCCGATCCGCCAAAAGCAGATGGATGGCCCTACGTCCAGATCAGTCACTGGCGGATCGGGTGAGATCTAATGAAAACGGACATGCTGTTCCTTTTCATCCGATCGTTCCATAGAGACCAGCGGTGCTGGACAAGCCTCTCCCTGCTCAGTGAGCAGAGAGGGACCTGTCATCCGCCGGCTCAGCGGAGATCAACGGAGAGATCTCCCGCTGAGCCAGCGGACAGAGGCGGACTCCGTGCAAGCGGAGTCCGCCTCATGTGAAAGGGGCCTAAGGCTTGGTGATCAGTGGGAAAAGACAAACTCTAAGGTTTGGTGATCAGTGGGAGTAGACAATGTCTAAAGCTTGGTGATCAGTGGGAGTAAACATTGGGGTTAATTTACTAAACCTGGAAAGTGCAAAATCTGGTGCAGCTGTGCATGGTAGCCAATTAGCTTCTAACTTCAGCTTGTTCAATTCGGCTTTGACAAAAAAAAAACAAAGAAAAACCTGGAAGTCGATATCGGTTTCTATGCAGAGTTGCACCAGATTTGAATGAATTAATAGGAGGAATAGTAACCCATCATTGGTAATAGTTGGAGGAATAGTGTCCCATCATTGGTGTCAATGGGAGGAATAGAGCCTAATCGTTAATATCAGTGGGAGGAACTATGCACCATTGTTGGTGCCAGTGGAAGGATTAGTGCCCCATCATGGGTGTCAGTGGAAGGAGAAATACCCCATTGTTGCTGTCAATGGGAGGACTAATTCCCCACTGCTGGTGTCAGTGGAAGGAATGGTGCTTCATTGTTGGTGTCATTGAAAGGAATAGTGTCTCATATCAGTGAAAGGCATAGTGCCTCATATCAGTGGGAGGAATAGTGCCCCAAGGGCTGGATAAAGGCAAACAAAGGGCCACATCCGGCCTGTACCTTGGAGGCCGATGTTCTTAAGGCCCCTTTCACACTGGGGCGGTAGCCACGGCGACGGTAAAGCAGCGCTATATTTAGCGATACTTTACCGTTGTTTTAGCCACGGTATTCGGCCGCTCGCGGGGCGGTTTTACCCCCGCGAGCGCCGAAAAAGGGTTAAAATCCCCCGCAAAGCGCCGCCGTAGCGCCGCTTTGCGGCGCTATTGCCGCGGTATCCCATTGAAATCAATGGGTAGGAGCGGTATAGGAGCGGTGAATACACCGCTCCTATACCGCTCCAAAGATGCTGCTAGCAGGACTTTTTTTACCGTCCTGCTAGCGCACCGCTCCAGTGTAAAAGCCCGCCGGCTTTCACACTGGAGTGAATGGGGGCGGTTTTTTCAGGCGGTGTACAGGCGCTATTTTTAGCGCTGTACCGCCTGAAAAACGCCCCAGTGTGAAAGGGGCCTAAGTATTGACACATCACATTTCTATATTAATTTATTGCACTTAATTGTACAGGTGATCCCCTAGTTACAAACATCCAACTTACAAATAACTCCTACTTACAAACGGAGGGAGACAACAGGAAGTGAGAGGAAATCTACCTAATGGAAGGGAAATTCACTCCTGTAAGCCCCCGTACACACGGTCGGAAAATGTCGGATTGGACCATGTCGTCTGACTTTTTCCATCAGAATTTCTGACAGAAAAAATTTGAGATCCTGCACTCAAATTTTCCGACAACAAAATCCGATCAGACTTTTTCCGATCGTGTGTAGAGAATTCCGACGGACAAAGTGCCACGCATGCTCAGATCAAATTACGAGACCAAAGCTATTGGCTACTGGCCTCTACATAGTTCCGTTGTACGCAACGAACGTCACCACGTTCAGAATAATCGGATTTTCCGACAACTTTGTCCGACCGTGTGTATGCAACATCAGTGTCGGACAAAATCCGTCGGAAAAAATCAGACGGATTTTGTGGTCGGAATTTCCATCCGTGTGTACGGGGGTTAAGAGTTATTATAGGAAGAAGGTGTCTCCACTGATTCTTTATCACCAAGGTTTGTTTCCACAACAGCCCAAAATTTTCTAAATTGAATTGTCATTGGGACAGAAGGTGAGGTGAAATCTTCTGAACAGGGGCACAGACAGCAAAACAAACATTACAGGGGTGTTAACCCTTCCCTATGTTATCCAAAAAGATAAAAAATAGTTTTTTTGGCTGGAGCTACACTTAAAAAATGTACCTGTTCCGACTTACAAACAGATTCAACTGAAGAAACTACAGACCCTATCTTGTTTGTAACTCAGGTCCTGCCTGTATATCTAATTTGCAGAGAACCTTGCTATCCACTTATGCTAGGATATTCTCCCTGTGCGTGGGGTCTCTGCCTGTGACAAGCTAGGACAGGCAATGGCCCATCAGTCGTTTGTATGATATGCTGTGATTTTCACTACTTGGAAGGCTATAGGGAGACTATACTTGCACCACATAGCCAAGCCATCTGCCATATTGTGGCTCCAGTACTCACATCTTCCACAGGGTTAATCGTTGGAGTGCCGTGATTAGGTGATTTCTCTTCACCTGTTTAGTTATGAAGATGAATCAATAAACATTTAATTATGTTGTTATAACCTCTGGCCTCATCCATCAGGGAGCTGTCAAATATTATTGTGTCTATGTGGAACCCAGGGATGGCAAAATGGCAGTCGAATCAGCCTAGAATTACAGCTATAGACAGGCTGCCATGTCATTCAATACACCATTAATATTCATGATAACTCTCCGAAAAGCTCAGATGCAAGGCTGTCCCCCATAGGAGCAATAGCAATGGAGGGAAAGGCTCCATGTAACTGGCCAATCCCCTGCCCAGGACCACACAACAAAGATAACCAGAAGTTTATTACACTCCAGATAGAGATGGTTACATTTGAGTTACCTGCTGTAGATTCAATGTTTAATGTGGACCTGTCATTAAAAAATATTATGGGCTAACATAAGCAGCCTTATGCCTGCACCACAATGTTACCTTCTAAGACCTCAGGAAGTCCTGGATGTGGATACATACAATAAGAAAACACTGTCCTTATCATTGAATCCAAGATCTAGCCTGCCTTAACTTACATCCCAGAATGCAATTTTCACCTGTAGGGAGGCATTCCCATAGTATGGCAGTACAATGGTGAAATGGCAGCAGAATGGTAACTGCATGTCAGCAGTACAGGGGTGTACTAACATTCAAGTGCCATGTTTGATTGAAGGATAGCTGGGCACCATTGTGGAAGCCTGATATGCTATACCTTTAATAACAAACCTTTATATCAAGGTTTGGTGGTTAAGGGTAACACCGGGGGAGGAGGAGTTTGTTTTTAACCCAGGAATTAAAAAAATAAGTCTTGCTAGGGATTACAACTTTAACCACTTTCAGACCGGACCAATTTGCAGCCAAAGGACCAGGCCCCTTTTTGCGATTCGGCACTGCGTCGCTTTAACTGACAATTGCGCGGTCGTGCGACGTGGCTCCCAAACAAAATTGACGTCCTTTTTTTCCCACAAATAGAGCTTTCTTTTGGTGGTATTTGATCGCCCCTGCGGTTTTTATTTTTTGCGCTATAAACAAAAATAGAGCGACAATTTTGAAAAAAATGCATTATTTTTTATTTTTTGCTATAATAAATATCCCTCAAAAATATATAAAAAAACATTTTTTTTCCTCAGTTTAGGCCGATACGTATTCTTCTACATATTTTTGGTAAAAAAAATCGCAATAAGCGATTATTGATCGGTTTGCGCAGAAGTTATAGCGTTTACAAGATAGGGGATAGTTTTATAGCATTTTTATTAATAATTTTTTTTTATTATTAATGGCGGAGATCTGCGATTTTTTTTGTGACTGCGACATTATGGCGGACACATCGGACATTTTTGACACATTTTTGGGACCATTGTCATTTTTACAGCAATTAATGCATTTAAATGCATTGATTTCTGTATAAATGACACTGGCAGTTTAGGAGTTAACCACAAGGTGGCAGTGTAGGGGTTAAGTAGGCCTAGGGGTGTTTTTTTTTACTGTGGGGGGGCGTGGCTGTCAGCTAGTGAATGCTGATCTCTGCTCCAATCACAGGGAGCAGAGATCGGCGTCACTAGTTGCTAGGCAGAACGGGGAGATGCTGTTTATCTCGGCATCTCCCCGTTTAGCCGTTCCGTGAGACGATCGCGGGAGTCCCCGCGGCGATCGAGTTCGCGGGGACCGCGGCCGGACTCACGGGGGTCCCGACCGGCGCGGGAGGGCGCCGCTCCCGGCGCGCTCCCGATGGCACGGACAGGCTAAAGGAGGGACGTATATATACGCCCTCCTGCCTGTACGTGCCATTCTGTCGACGTATATCGTCGTGCGCCGGTCGGCAAGTGGTTAAGGTGTACTACTAACCCTTAAAACCCAACCGAACCTTAAGGCCTCTTTCACGTGGCCAAACCGTTCAGATCCACCTGTCAGTTTTTCAGGCGGACGTGAACGGATGCTCCATAGAGGTCTATGGAGCGTCGGATGTCAGCGGTGACATGTCCGCTGACATCCGACCCGATCTGACCCGCTCCGATCCGAAAAAGTGTGACGGAGGAAAAAGCTATTTTTCCATCCGTCATCGATTCGGATTTTGATGGACTCTACGGTCCGTCGTCACCCGATCTCCCATAGGTGAGAGCGGCGCTCTGACAGGTCCGTCCCTGCGCAGTATGCCTGTCATCTTCCTGCTCAGCGGAGATCGCTCCGGCGATCCCCGCTGAGCAAGCGGATATCCACGGGGCGGATCAGCACTGATCCGCCCCGTGTGAAAGAGGCCTTAATCATCTTAATTTCCCCGCACACTTACCAGTTAGCCAGCAAACGCTTGTTTGCCCACAGGTGTTGTGTGCATCCCCATGCAGGCAGTCCCATTCATGTCAATTGGGACACAGCGGCTGCATGGACACAGCCATTGCTTCCAATTTGACACCTGTGTGGGTGCAGATCCCCAAATGCAGACATTGTGCAATCAGGGGCCCGCACCCACATGGATGTCAAATTGGGAGCAACAGTTGTTGCAATGTAGCTGCTGTGTCTCAATTTACATAAATGAGACTGCCTGCAAGGTGATGCACAGAAAAACCTGTGCATTCCTGTGCGGGAAAACATGGAGATGCACAGGTCAGGTTAATAACATTGATGAAAAAAATCAACAGCAAGAGTGAGGTCCCCTTGTAAGGATCACCAGAGGTGGAGGTACTGCTCTAGTGCAAGATCTTTCTACACTGTATATGAAATGGCAAATGGTTTGACATGCTTCAACCTATTCAGTCCTGTATGCTAAAACACAGTCTCCAATGGGTTGGCTGACATGTAGAGCTGCACGATTAATCTGCAACCCCCTTCATGATCTTAATACAGCATTTCCTCGATTCAGTGCAGAGAGTTCTCTGCTTACAGCTGATAGCTGTCAAAAAAAAAAAAAAACAGGCAGCCTGTCAAATTTATCACAACATTGTCAGCGCTGGAAGATAACGATAAACAAAGTATCTTTTAGTTCTTTTAGATCAAAGGAATGAACTTCAGTCTGTAAATGAGGTAAGTTTAACTTAAAGACCGAGCCTTTTTCTGACATTTGTTGCTTACAAGTTAAAATCAGTATTTTTTGCTCGAAAATTACTTAGAACCCCCAAAAATTATATATATATATTTTTTTTTAGCAGAGACCCTAGAGAATAAAATGGCAGCTGTTGCAATATTTTACGTCACACTGTATTTGCGCAGCGGTCTTTCAAATGCATTTTTTTTGGAAAAAATACACTTTAATGAATTAAAAAAAAATAAAAATAAACTAAACATGTGAAAGATGACGTTACGCCACGAGAATCGTGAGAGAACCGTGAGAGCTACCAGCATTCCTTGCTCGTTCCCAGGCATGCTCAGTTGTAACGGCGCGGAGCGTCGTAAACTTCCTGTTTGCCATCACAACGGGCGGCGTCGTAGGAAGTTCATCTTTCCAAATCCCATGAGAACTCGCGGCAGGCCTCCGCAATGACTCCTGGGAACAATGACACAAGCTCCCAGGAGACAGTGCGGCCCACAGGACATTACGTATGTACCCGCAAAATACCCGCCCATAGCCGAAGGGGTGATATACCGGAAACTAAGATGAAAAGCAGAAATACACAGGTACACTTGATAAAAAAAATTCAAAAAAAGTTCAGTTGAATGAATACATTTATGCAATTTGATTGAGCAAAACTTATAAAATTGGGTGGACCTCCGCTTTAAGGCCCAATGGAATATATGGGATTCCATACCACTAAACAGGATATCCAATCTTGTTGAGGATATGCAAGTGAACAATACCACAGTGCTGTGGCCTATCAGCAATATTATCTGATTGGTATGTCTCTATCATAGCACTGCTACCAAAAGTTGAGATATTCTATGAGGTATCCTTGTATGTATATCTAGTGAGGACCCTGTGAAGACCAACATTTCAAGCTTTATGTATATTAAATTATGCCTATTTGTACTATTCTATGTATGTTATTTAATTCTTAATAAAATAAGATTGAACAAAGACAGAGCAGAGTGACTATTTTCAAAATGTAGCCAAATCAAACTATAAAAACCTATTCAATTATATAATTGCATAGAAATGCACATAGACCTACAGAAAGTGATGGTTCTTCTCACCTTGTATTGTGCGTTTGAAGAATGCTTTGCAGGCCTCACAAGAAGCCACTCCATAATGATATCCTGAGGCTGTATCTCCACACACCAGGCACAGTCGCTTGGGGACAGACCTGAGAACACACTGCATGCCAGAGTCCTCCCCCATGGAAGGTGGACTGTCTGCAAACAACTTTTCACTGGTATCAGGGAATCCAAGCAGTGCAGTGGGAGAGTCCAAACCCTGAGATTGTCCTCCAACAGAGAGCCCATAGCTACTGCTGGTGTCTGACATCCCACCTGGGCTAAAGTACCCGCTCGTGTCCATCTGTAGGGTTGGGCTGGATGGCTCAGCTTTGACTTGAAGGTTCAGATTGTGTGATATCCCACAAAGAAACCTGGAAGACAACAAAGAGCATCATGAAACACCATCACAAACCATCACTTTATACATTGCTGGTAAAGTGTTTTACAAGATAACCAATTATCAGTAACCATCTATGATACCAAGTTATGTCCACTTGCAATCTATGTAAGATCCAGATGTCTCTTATTAAAATTTGAAAATCAGCTTCTGTGCTGCTCATCAATGTTGCATTTGGGTGGGTCTACTTTTTGCTCAGATCATGTAGTCTGCAGTGACTAGGATGGTTCTAAAGATATATATGGAAATCTGTGCAGCCAACAACCCTTTAGAGTTATAGTAGGCTGAAATTTGATAGCATATGAAATCTTAAACTGAAATATGGGATGTGTTTTTGATTACTAACATTTTAGGCACCCTACAATTTGGGTATATTATTACTTTTGTTGTTTACTGTAAAGTCATTTTTGATGGGAATCACTCTTTTACAATGCTTACCCTTTCATATTTTTGTTCTTATTTTTGGTTTTGCATTATAGATATTTGTCCTTCACAGAGAACTGCAAACCTACCAAGACATGGCCGTCCACCTTAACTGACAGGCAGGGCTAGGAGAACATTAATCAGAGACGCAACCAAGAGGCCCATTGTAACTCTGGAGGAGCTGCAGAGATCCACAGCTCAGGTGGGAGAATCTGTCCACAGGACAACTATTAGTCGTGCATTCCACAAATCTGGCCTTTATGGAAGAGTGGCAAGTAGAAAGCCATTGTTGAAAGATATCTATAAGAAGTCCCGTTTGCGGTTTGCGAGAAGCCATGTGGGGGACACAGCAAACATGTGGAAGAAGGTGCCCTGGTCAGATGAGATCAAAATGTTTCTTTTTGGCCTAAAAGCAAAACGCTATGTGTGGTGGAAAACTAACACTGCACATCACCCTGAACACACCATCCCCACTGTGAAACATGCTGGTGGTAGCATCATGTTATAGGGATGCTTTTCTTCAGCAGGGACAGGAAAGATGGTCAGAGTTGATGGGAAGATGGATGGAGCCAAATACAGGGCAATCTTAGAAGAAAACCTGTTAAAGTCTCCTAAAGACTTGGGACTGGGGTGGAGGTTCACATTCCAGTAGGAAAATGACCCTAAACATACAACCAGAGCTACAATGGAATGGTTTAGATCAAAGCATATTCATGTGTTAGAATGGCCCAGTCAAAGTCCAGACCTAAATCCAATTGAGAATCTGTGACAAGACTTGAAAATTGCTGTTCACAGACGCTTTCCATCCAACCTGACAGAGCTTGAACTATTTTGCAAAGAAGAATAGGCAAAAACATCATTCTCTAGATGTGCAAAGCTGGTAGAGACATCCCCAAAAAGAATTGCAGCTGTAATTGCAGTGAAAGGTGGTTCTACAAAGTATTGACTCTGGGGGGCTAAATACAAATGCCCCCCCCCCCCACATTTTTCACATATTTATTTGTAAAAAAACTTTGAAAACCATCTTTAATTTTCCTTCCACTTCACAATTATGTGCCACTTTGTGTTGGTCTATCACATAAAATACCAATAAAATACATTTACGTTTTTGGTTGTAACATGACAAAATGTGAAAAATGTCAAGGGGTATGAATACTCTTTCAAGGCACTGTATATCAGAAATTTCTAAAAATAATAATATTGTATATACTGTATATATATCATGGCAAATACTTCATTATTGCTCTTCACATTAGGATAGGTAGACAGAATTGATCTAAAACAGACTACCTGGGACCTCACTGCACCTCCTGATTGTTTGTGACCAGCAGGCCCACCCTGATGAGTCTCTGCATGGAAAGGGAGGGAGAGATGACACTGATAGGAGGGACAGAGGAGTCAGAGCCTATTATAAGAACTGACATGAAAGGAGAACCTGTCTCTCGCCTTCTTTACTTGACATCCTGATCAATACCGCTCGATGGCCTTTGAAAGAGATGCTTAACATGGATTCTGTCCATTTGGATGACACCCTCTAGAGAATCGGGGAGGCAGGGACAGGAACCTCCTCATCTCTCAGAACATCGCAGACCCCATTTTGTTTATCTGAACAGCCAGCTCTTGTTTTCTCCTTCAGTCTTGTCTTTAGAGACCAAAAACTGGAATGAAATCTAAAGGGACTGTCCGGCAATGCAATGGCGTATATTCACCACCTGCAACATTTACCTCTCAGGTGCCCTCCCTCAACCAACCCATGTAGATTTATTTAATAAGGCAGTCAATGATAAAAAAAAAAAAAAACAGATTTCACCTGCTAAATCAACTAATCTGATATCTGATTGGCTGATCTCTTGTATGTCATCTGTGCTTTCCCTTTCATCTATATAGAGCTTTTAGATAAAGAGGGGTGGGGGAACTAAGGGAACAATAACATTTTTGGAACTCCGACTTTTCTTAACAGTTGATAGTATACATAATAAATATAATAAAAGCAAGACAAAACATCAAAATGTGGTCCTTGAGTTCCTAAAACGGAGACATGGGGAGAAGTGGGGTTATATAAAGGTACACCTGTACTTATTGGCTCCTAGACAGAAAAACATGTGCCATGTATTTTGAACTCCATTATGATAACACTGATGATATGCACACAAGGGCAAATTCTCTACTGATATTAATGGTGGGTGCAAAAATGCACAGTGCTCCCCTTGTCAGTGAAGTTGGGTAAACCTTAAAGAGACACTGTCACTTCTCCCATTTATGACAAAGCATTTATATGAACCCATTAATACTCCTCTCTCAAGCAATTCTGCTGTTCCTTCCTCCCTCCATCCCAGCTGGCTCCAAAATCCCCGGTGTTGGCTGGTGTCAGAGCTTAGAGGGAGTGATGGTTTCATCCACTACATCTTGTGTCACTGTTTGGGCCTAGAGATTGGCAACTAGGCCTATTGACTGTAACTTGGGAGCAGGTGACTTGATCGCTCATACCCTTAAGCAGTGGTCTCCAAACTGTGGTCCGTGGGCCAGATATGGCCCATTGTTTTGCCTTTATCTAGCCCTTCGGACGATATTCCTCCCTCTGACATGAACAACGGAGTATTATTCCTCCCATTGACACCTATGATGGAGCATAAACTCTTCCTCTGTTGGCAATGATGGGGGACTATTCCTTCCACTGACACCAAAGATGGGACACTACTCCTTTCACTGACACCAGCGATGGAGCACTATTCTCCCACTGACACCAATAACAGGGCACTATTCCTCCCACAAATACTAATGCTATTCCTCCTCCACCTAACCATAGGATTGCTATGTAATTATTTTATTCCCACTTTATTCCCACTGGCCAACAACGCCCAAGGAACTGCAGGCCTCACTTGCCTCAGTTAAGGTCAGCGTTCATGCCTCCACCATCAGGAAAAGACTGGGCAAAAATGGCCTGCATGGCAGAGTTCCAAGGAGAAAACCACTGCTGAGCAAAAAGAACATCAAAGCTCGTCTCAATTTCTCCACAACACATCTTGATGATCCCCAAGACTTTTGGGACAACATTCTGTGGACCGATGAGACAAAAGTGGAACTCTTTGGAAGGTGTGTGTCCAAGTATATCTGGCGTAGAAGGAACACTGCATTTCAGAAAAAGAACATTATACCAACAGTAAAATATGGTGGTGGTAGTGTGATGGTCTGGGGCTGTTTTGCTGCTTCAGGACCTGTTCGTGTACTCAAGCTGAAACGAACTTGGGTTCTGCAGCAGGACAATGATCCTAAACACACCAGCAAGTCCACCACCGAATGGCTGAAGAAAAACAAAATGAAGTGTAATTATTTTATATCCCACTTTATTCCCACTGGCCATCAAGCCTAAGACATTATCTACTCCCACTGGCCCCAGTCCAGCCCCCTAAAGTCTTAAGGACAGTAAACTGGTCCTTGGTTTAGAAAGCCGCATCTTTGGGGCAGTTTGGGAGCACTGTATTTAGCGCTCCCAAAACACCCTTGCCCATTGAAATGAATGGGCAGCGCTTCCAAAGCGCCTGAAAAGCGATTTGGAAGCGCCACAACACGGGCACTTTGCTAAGACGAGCATGGCTTTAGCGCTAAGGCCCCAGTGTGAAAGGGGTCTTAGTAAATAAACCCCATTGTTTCAGGATCTCTCCATTGATAAGCATATAACCAAAAATCTAGGCATCTGGTTATCTCTGCTAAAAGGAGGTTCACCAATCCGAACTCTGATCCTCCCTTTGACTACAATCACCTGACCAAATGCCTGGGTTGTACGGTGTAAATAAGGCAAACCATAAAGTGAAATAATACCATCAACCAGAATTCTTCTGCAATAAACGTAACCCCGGTACACATATATGTGAATTTGATGCGTTTTGAACCCCATCCGATTTGTATGATATGTGAACCAAACAAGCTTTCTATGGAGCCGGTTCACATACGTGCGGGTTGGCCACAGTGCATTTTTTGTACGGTTTTTAGTCTGGTTCAGGTACTAATTCAAGTGTCATACAATTAAAAAATTCACACCTGAATCACATCTGAACAGGTGAATGAAACCACACTGGAATCCTTTGAAAAATCGCACTGAAACCGGCCCCACAAGTATGTGGACACAGACCTAAGGTTAGTTCATATGGGCTTCTGCACATTTCCTTTGTGTTTGTATTTTTATTTTCCTCTTGAATAAGCCAGAATGTGGTATATCTATCTCCCCATATACATGGCTGAAAACTTTTTCTATCACTTTTATAGTTTTAGAGAAAAGAATACATTGTCGAATCATGTCTAAACTACTAGAAACTGTAGACATGCAAAGTACCACCAACAATCAGATTCTAGCTTCCATTTCCCAAATGTCATTTTCCAGTGCTGATTTAATCTGATTGGTTGATGCAGTTGTTTCAGGTGAGTATTCCCTCCAACAGATCATGTTTTCTTTAAGGTGGTTTAATATTCAGGTGTTGAAATTTACTAAAATATAAAGAGTAAGTGTCGCCAAAACATTTTCTTTTCTTTTGGATGCCGTGGAAAAGGATTAGAAACCCTGTCTGTTGTTTACTGCTATGCAGGGCTCAGTTAGGGCTTGTTCAGATGTGCGGTAGTGGACCCAAATCATATCGCTGATTAAGCACAAGATTTGGGTGTGAAACACATTAGCTGTACTTGTTGTTCACCACCATCTGCTGTATTTTTATCTGGAATAAAGGTGATTATAGCGGAGTGCGGCCATCCAGGCTTTTTTCTTTCTGTGAATTCCTGTTGCAAGCAGGGCTGGCACCCGATCTACATCTAGAGCAGGGGTCTCAAACTGGTGGCCCTCCAGCTGTTGTGAAACTACAAGTCCCATGAGGCATTGCAAGGCTGACAGTTACAAACGTGACTCCCACAGGCAGAGGCATGATGGGACTAGTTTTGCAACAGCTGGAGGGCCGCCAGTTTGAGACCCCTGATCTAGAGGCAGCTGAGAAGCAAGGGAGGTGATCTGTTCCTTGAGAGGTGCACTACACCTCTATGTATATGGTGTGGGGTTGTTTTTCCGGGGTTGGGCTTGGCCCCTTAGTTCCAGTGAAGGGAACTCTTAAGGCGTCAGCATACCAAGATATTTTGGACAATTTCATGCTCCCAACTTTGTGGGAACAGTTTGAGGATGGCCCCTTCTTGTTCCAACATGGCTGCGCACCAGTGCACAAAGCAAGGTCCATAAAGACCTGGATGAGAAAGTTTGGGGTGAAGGAGTCCTGACCTCAACCCGATAGAGCACCTTAGGGATGAATTACAGCGGAGACTGCGAGCCAGGCCTTCTCGTCCATCAGTCAGGGCCTGACCTCACAAATGTGCTTCTGGAAGAATGGTCAAACATTCCCATAGACACACTCCTAAACCTTGTGGACAGCCTTCCCAGAAGAGTTGAAGCTGTCATAGCTGCAAAGGGTGGGCCAACTCAATATTGAACCCTGCGGACTAAGACAGGGATGTCATTAAAGTTCATGTGCGTGTAAAGGCAGGCGCCCCAATACTTTTGGTAATATAGTGTATGTATTTAGGCCCACAAGGTAGAGAAGGTCTTTAGTATTTACAAAGAGAAGGAATACAAGAACGCAAGCTTGGAGAGAATGTATGGCTTTTGTCTGGAGGTTTAACCCAATGTTCCAAGGTATAGTACAGTATGTTACTATAGGTTTTCCAATGATTTATGAGCATTTAACAGAAACAACAAATTACACAGAACTAGAAAATGGTAACCACCCAACAAATCTAGATGCTTGTATTTAATGGAGAGTTTTTTGAAAATGTCTTAGTTCCTCATTCCCATTGTACAGTATCTGCAAATGTATTCATCTATCTCTACACACCAATTCTATATACAAAGATCCACATGGAAGGCTGATCCACTTGTCAATTATCACATAAACAATGCTGCTGACGTTACTTGCTTCCCTTTTAAAAACTGTGGACTATCAGCATTATGTTTTTTGTCTTGTAACAAATGTTAACTTGTTCCTCTCTGTATGTTAGAAGATGTCATCTTTTATATGTAATAAGTAGTAACTATATAATTTCGGCTTCTTGTGTGTTCCTGGCTGTGGGTTAATTTTTGCTTCAATTAGCATTAAAAATTGCTGTGGCATTGGATTAATCTGAAAATTACACTTCATGACATACTGATACACACACATAAATAAATACATAGACAGTATATATACATACTATATATATATATATATATATATATATATATATATATATATATATATATATATATATATATATATATATATTTTATTTTTATGTTTACTTTATATGGCTTAATCAAAGTCCTACAATAAAGATTATATAACTATATGCATGTACTTTGTTATATTTATCTATACCATAGAACTTGTGTCCGGCTGTACTACAGAGAACATTGGACATGTGTGTTACTGCAACTTCCAGCATTAAATTAGGTAGCTGTTTCGATATGTAACTCCTGATACAACATATCATCTATAAAATGCTGCATGGACTATATGCCACAGCAATGTACATGGCAATCCTAAAATGTATAATGGATGATGATGCCCTGTATGCCTGATTTTGGTAATGTACCAAGTGATATCCTATATTCCTGATTTCAGCAATGTACCAAGTGATGCCCTGTATCCCTGACTCTACAAATGTACCAAGTGATGTCCTGTATTCCTGTCCCTAGTAATGTACCAGGGCATGCCCTGTATTCTTGACTCCGGTAATAAACCAAGTGATGCCCTGTATTCCTGACTCCAGCAATGTACCAAGTGATGCCCTGTACTCCTGATTTCAGCAATGTGCCAAGTGATGCCCTGTATTCCTGATTTCAGCAATGTGCCAAGTGATGCCCTGTATTCCTGATTTCAGCAATGTGCCAAGTGATGCCCTGTATTCCTGACTCCAGCAATGTACCAAGTGATGCCCTGTGCTCCTGATTTCAGCAATGTACCAAGTGATGCCCTGTATCCCTAACTTCACAAATGTACCAAGTGATGCCCTGTATTTCTGACTCCAGCAATGTAACAAGTGATGCCGTGTACTCCTGATTTCAGCAATGTGCCAAGTAAAGCCCTGTATTCCTGACTCCAGCAATTTACCAAGTGATGCCCTGTACTCCTGATTTCAGCAATGTACCAAATGATGCCCTGTACTCATGATTTCAGCAATGTGTCAAGCGATACCCTGTATTCCTAACTCCAGCAATGTACCAAGTCATGCCCTGTACTCCTGATTTCAGCAATGTGCCAAATGATCCCCTGTATCCCTGACTCCACAAATGTACCAAGTGATGTACTGTATTCCTGTCTCTAGTAATGTACCAAGGGATGGCCTGTATTCTTGACTCCGGTAATAAATCAAGTGATGCCCTGTATCCCTGACTCCAGCAATGTACCAAGTGATGCTCTGTATTCCTGACTACAGTATTGTACCAAGTGATGCCCTGTATTCCTGACTCCAGCAATGTACCAAGTGGTGCCCTGTATTCCTGACTTCAGTATTGTTCCAAGTGATGCCCTGTATTCCAGACTCCAGCAATGTACCAAGTGATGCCCTGTATTCCTGACTTCAGTATTGTACCAAGTGCTAGCCTGTATCCCTAACTCCAGTATTGTACCAAGTGATGCCCTGTATTCCTGACTGCAGTACTGTACCAAGTGATGCCCTGTATTCCTGACTGCAGTATTGTACCAAGTGATGCCCTGTATTCCTGACTCCAGTACTGTACCAAGTGATGCTACATATTACTGATTTCAGCAATGTGCCAAGTGATGCCCGGTATGCCAGACTCAGGTAATGGACCAAATGATGCCCTGGTACTCCTGATTCTAGCAATATACTCAGTGATGCCATATATTCCTGACTCCACTAATGTACCAAGTGATGCCCTGTACTCCTGACTCTGGTAATGTACCAAGTGATGCCCTGTTCTTCTGACTCTGGTATTATACCAAGTGATGCCCTGTACTCCTGACCCTGGTAATGTACCAAGTGATGCCCTGTACTCCTGACCCTGGTAATGTACCAAGTGATGTCCTGTATTCTTGGCTCCAGTTATGTATCAAGTGATGCTTTGTATTTTCTGACATTGGTATTTCCAGCAAAGCATTGTGATGTCCTCCTGACTCCAGCAATGGATTGTTGGCCCCATAAATGCCACCCATCCCTAACTCAAAAGCCATTGGCCAAAGTAAAGACCAAGATAAAAAGTGCATTAACCTATCAAAACCAACCAGAATTCGCTGCTCCCATCAAACTAATCTGCTGAAATCTGAAAATCGAAACCTATTAAGTAACCACTTATCACTTTTATGCCCAAATTCTGTAAGTGTCCTTCCTCATCCTCCGGCTGATAAATCAGGAATAATTACAGAGTAATGAATTATTTCAAATTAGCTATGCTGAAGCAGCATACTTTTAAAATAAGTCTGGACAGAGAGAAAAGGAGTGGTGAATCCCCTGAACAGCCTCCCTGCAGAGGTGGTAGCATAGTGATCATCAGTTACTTACGAATGAGATGGATGCTTCTCTGTTTGGGTGACTGGCATGTCAAGCCAGGCTAACTCTAAGTAATCCATGTGGAGGGTAGACGAAGAATCCTTCCTGAGCAGACAAGACCCCAAGCTGTGCAGAGTCTCCTGCATAGAGAGATGGGAGAGCCGGACCACTCGCACTCCCTCCCTCCCTCCCTCCTCTCTGGATTTGCATAGAGTCAGCTGTAAGGGGGGGACCAGACACATAATTGGAGATGCACACACATTGGTCTGTAGGGAAATATTAAGCAGTTTAACAGTAATAATAATTATAGTGTGCAAATTAAGAGGCCAGATCCATCCCCCAACGTGTAAGCTCTGTGATGGATTGTTTAGTACACAATTTAATGGCACTTAGACAGAAAAAAGAAGAGTAGAATGTCACATGGAATGTCTCCAACCCATTTATTTTTTACGGACTTTATCGAATGCAGTAGGCTGTCATTTGGAAGTACAGTAAAGCTGGCCATACACCATTAGAGTTTTGCTCAAAAATTTTAATTTTCAGAACGTTGTTTGATTTTCTAATAGTTAGTGGGGGTCAAACTGAACATTGCTTTTGACTACAGTGAGGAAAAAAAAAGGAGCAGGATGGAGAATTTTTCTTGAATGAAGGAAATTCTAAATCTGGTCATAGATGGATTATTTGACAACTGGATTCCCGAATTGATTCTTTCATCAACGCAAGCAAGGTGGACAGAGGAATCCTCCCTGCTGCACTATAGTATTCTGACAGCGGGGGCGACTCCACTATCAGAATACACTGATCAATGCTGCAGCTGACTGGCTGCATGCGCTGATCAAATGAAAATTTTCCAAACTTTCTGCGGGAACGGCTATAGATGAATCAAAATTTGGCCAACAATCTATCTATGGCCAACTTAACAGTGGATCCTACCTGAACTGTCTTTCTAGGTCAGCCTTTCTCAACCTTTCTAGAGAGAGAACCTCTTCTAAAATAATTTTTCAGGATCAGTTGAAAAAATGCCACTTATGCCGCACGAGCTTATACACACGAGCGGAATTTCTGTCCGAAAAATCTTGGATGGTTTTTCTGACGGAATTCCGCTCAAGCTTGTCTTGCATACACGCGGTCACACAAACGTTCTCTGAACATTCGACTGTCAAGAACGCGGTGAAGTACAACACTACGACAAGCCGAGAGAATTAAGTTCAATGCTTCCGAGCATACGTCGAATTGTTTCCGAGCATGCGTGATTTTTTGCACGTCCGAATTGCATACAGACGATCGCATTTTCCCGACCGAAAAATAGAGAACCTGCTCTCAATCTTTTGCTGGCTGGAATTCCGCCAGCAAAAGGTTGATGGAGCATCCGATCGTGTGTACGCGACATTACATTGGTGATGAGAGGGAACAATGCCCCTTACATTGGCGGTCAGTGGGAAGAATGCCCCTTACATTTGGGATCAATGGGAAGAATGCCCCTTACCTTGGCGGTCAGTGGGAAGAATGTTCCTTACATTGGGGATCAGTGGGAAGAATGCCCCTTACATTGGGGGTCAGTGGGAAGAATGCCTCTTACATTGGGGGTCAGTGGGAAGAATGTTCCTTACATTGGGGGGGTCAGTGGGAAGAATGCTCCTTACATTGGGGGTCATTGGGAAGAATGTTCCTTACATTGGGGGTCAATGGGAAGAATGTTCCTTACATTGGTGGTCAGTGGGAAGAATGCCCCTTACCTTGGCGGTCAGTGGGAAGAATGTTCCTTACCTTGGGGGTCAGTGGCAAGAATGCACCTTACATTGGGGGGGGGGGGTCAGTGGCAAGAATGCTCCTTACATTGGGGGTCAGTGGGAAGAATGCCCTTACATTGGGGGTCAGTTGGAAGAATGTTCCTTACAGTGATAAAATGCCTCTTACATTGGGGGTCAGTGGAAAGAATGCCCCTTACCTTGGGGACCAGTGGGAAGAATGCCCCTTACATTGGGGATCAGTGGGAAGAATGTCCCTTACATTGGGGGTCACTGGGAAGAAAGTTCCTTACATTGGGGATCAGGGGGAAGAATGCAACTTACCTTGGTGGTCAGTAGAAAGATGCCAATTACATTGGGGGTCAGTGGGAAGAATGTTCCTTACCTTGGTGGTCAGTAGGAAGAATACCCTTTATATTAGAGGTCAGTGGGAAGTATGCACCTTACATTAATAGTTCATGAAAAAAAAATGTGACTTACAGTACATTGGTGGTTAGTAAGAAGAATGCTCCATCACGTGTGGCCATATTAGGCCAACACACGTCACAAGCATAGCCCCCCCTTTGTACATGAAGCTGTGGGGCTGGGAATCACCCACAGATAGCTCATTGGCCCAGCACTGACAGCAGCCACTGACCAATGGTTACATTATTTGCTAATTCCCGCAAACATTCTTTAGAAATATCACATTGTATCTCTTGTTACAAGGACATATGTATTTCCTATGTTCCTCAGCTCCATCTAGTGGTCATAATGTGATATTGTCCTACTGCTCACAATTAAAGAATATTCATTAAAGCAGAGTTCCAGGCTTTTTTTTTTTTTAATTAAAAGTCAGCAGCTACAAAAAGTTTAGCTGCTGACTTTTAACCACTTGCCGACCGCCCCATGTAGATATACGTCGGCAGAATGGCACGTACAGGCAGAATCACGTACCTGTACGTGACATTCTTCCGGCGGTTGGGGGGTCCGATCGGACCCCCCTCCGCCGGCGGGGACGGTCGGCATCGCTTCAGGAGCGATCCGGGACGAGGGGACGGCCAGTGGTTTCTGGCCACCCCCTCGCGATCGCTCCTGGCGAATGAAAAGCTTCCCCTTCCTGTCTATTGTATAGACAGGAAGGCGGAAGTGATGTCACGCTCGGTGCGCCGGTCTATGTGACCGGAGACGCCGAGCGGCGAACATGTACAGGTTAGTGCACAACACTACACTGACACCAGTACAGTTAGGCACATATTCCACCCCCCTGTCACCCCCTGATCACCCCCCAGATCACCCCCCCTCCCCCCCCCAGTCACAGTGTCACTAATTGCAGTGATCATTTATTTACTGATCACTGCATTTAGTGTCAGTGTGACTGTAATAACTGTCAGGGCAGTTAGTTTTAGGTCCTAGGTAGCCCCCTACCCCCCCCTAATAAAGGTTTAACCCCTTGATTGCCCCTAGTTAACCCCTTCACCCCCTTTTGCCAGTGTCACTAAGCGATCGTTTTTCTGATCGCTGCATTGTGTCGCTAGGTAACCATTTTTTTTTTTATTTTAACCGCCATGTTTTATATAGGTTCATAAATAGTTTTATAGGTCAGGTACCCCCATATTACAACCTAAATAAAGGTTTTAACCCCCTGATTGCCCCTAGAGTTAACCCTTTCACCAGTAATCACCGTATAACTGTCACTGGTGACGCTGGTTAGCCAGTTAGTTATTTCGTTATTTAGGTTCCCCGTCAGGTTTTTATATAGCGTCAGGTACCCCCATATATTACCTAATAAAGGTTTAACCCCCTGATTGCCCCTAGTTAACCCTTTCACCCCCTTTTGCCAGTGTCACTAAGCGATCGTTTTTCTGATCGCTGCATTAGTGTCGCTAGGTAACCAGTTTTTTTTTTAGGTTAACCGCCATGTTTATATAGGTTCATAAATAGGTTTATAGGTCAGGTACCCCCATATTACAACCTAAATAAAGGTTTTAACCCCCTGATTGCCCCTAGAGTTAACCCTTTCACCAGTGATCACCGTATAAAATGTCACTGGTGACGCTGGTTAGCCAGTTAGTTATTTCGTTATTTAGGTTCCCCGTCAGGTTTTTATATAGCGTCAGGTACCCCCATATATTACCTAATAAAGGTTTAACCCCCTGATTGCCCCTAGTTAACCCTTTCACCCCCTTTTGCCAGTGTCACTAAGCGATCGTTTTTCTGATCGCTGCATTAGTGTCGCTAGGTAACCAGTTTTTTTTTGTATTACTGTTACGGGTGACGCTGGTTAGTTAGCTTGTTTTTTATACTGTCAGGGCACCCGCCATTTATTACCCAATAACGGTTTAACCCCCTGATCGCCCGGCGGGTGATATCAATTAGGTTTTAGGGTCAAATAAGGTCTGCGTCGCCCCAGGTTAGTGCCAGTACCGCAAACACCCACGCGCAAAGCATACACCTCCCTTAGTGGTATAGTATCTGAACAGATCAATATCTGATCTGATCAGATCTATACTAGCGTCCCAGCAGTTTAGGGTTCCAAAAAAACGCATTGTTAGCGGGATCAGCCCAGATACCTGCTAGCACCTGCGTTTTCCCCCTCCGCCCAGCCCAGCCCAGCCCACCCAAGTGCAGTATCGATCGATCACTGTCACTTACAAAACACTAAGCACACATAACTGCAGTGTTCGCAGAGTCAGGCCTGATCCCTGCGATCGCTAACATTTTTTTTGTGGTAGCGTTTTGATTCAGTCGCTAACAGTCAGGAGCTTTTTTTTACCTGTGAATCTCAAAAAAATAAAAAAAACAAAAATAGTTGTCGTTTTATTGTTCTCTCTCTCTCTCTATTGTTGCTCTTTTTTTACTCCATTCTATTCTGCAATGTTTTATTATGTTTTATCATGCTTGCTTTTCAGGTATGTAATTTTGTTTACTGTGTTTTAGTGTTAAGCATTTTTTTGTTTTCAGGTGCGCCATTCAGTTGCAGCGCGGATTTATTTATCTTGACAGCAACAGCGTTTGCTCCCACGATACATAAAGCCGCGACTCCAACACTGTAGGAGGTGATTTCACCACCACAGTTAAAAAAAAGAGCATATGTGCCGAAGCATGGGGGCAGCAGGGGGGGCGGAGGAGCGATTGGCTCCTAATGCCACGTACATACGGTCGAAATTCCGACCGTGTGTACACGGCATAACTTTTGCGGGAGGATGCCCCCATGCATCGGCATATATAAATGGTGCATGTATGCCCATCATTAGAAGTGGGTGGATGAAGGGAGGTATTCTAATGGTGGGCATACCCACCAATCAATCTCTTTTTTTCGTTCAGCCAAGAGGCTGCATGAAAAAAAAAAAAGATTACAATATATGTCCAGTATGTTGCTGGACTTTGAATGGTTATACCAGAATGATGCCTGCAGGTTTAGGTATCATCTTGGTATCATTCTTTTCAGCCAGTGATCGGCTTTCATGTAAAAGCAATTCTAGCGGGTAATTAGCCTCTAGACTGCTTTTACAAGCAGTAGGAGGGAATGTCCCCCCTCCCGGATATAAACCGCGCCATTGGGAAATTGGGAAAGCATTTTATCACACCAATCTTGGTGTGGTCAGATGCTTTGAGGGCAGAGGAAAGATCTAGGGTCTAATAGACCCCAATTTTTTCAAAAAAAGAGTACCTGTCACTGCCTATTGCTATCATATGGGATATTTACATTCCCTGAGATAACAATAAAAATCATAACAAAGAAAAAAAATGGAAGGAACAGTTTAAAAATAGAATAAAAAAGCTAAATAAATAAAAAAAAAAAAAAAAAAAAAAAAAAAAAAGCACCCCTGCCCCCCCTTCTCTTGCGCAAAGGCGTACACAAGCGTTGGTCTGGCGTCATATGTAAACAGCAATTGCAGCATGCATGTGAGGTATCACCGCGAAGGTCAGATCGAGGGCAGTAATTTTAGCAGTAGACCTCCTCCGTGAATCTAATGTGGTATCATGTAAAGGCTTTTAAAGGCTTTTAAAAATGTATGTAGTTTGTCGCCACTGCGTGTTTGTGCGCAATTTTAAAGCATGTCGTGTTTGGTATCCATGTACTCGGCCTAAGATCATATTTTTTATTTCATCAAAAATTTGAGCAATATAGTGTGTTTTAGTGCATTAAAATAAAAAAAAGTGTATTTTTTCCACAAAAAATGCGTTTGAAAAATCGCTGCGCAAATACTGTGTGGAAAAAAAAAATGCAACACCCACCATTTTAATCTGTAGGGCCTTTGCTTTAACAATATATATAGTGTTTGGGGGTTCAACGTAATTTTCTTGCAAAAAAAAAAAATGTTTTCATGTAAACAAAAAGTGTCAGAAAGGGCTTTGTCTTCAAGTGGTTAGAAGAGTGGGTGACGTGTGACATAGGCTTCTAAATGTTGTGCATAAAATGCCAGGACAGTTCAAACCCCCCCCAAATGACCCCATTTTGGAAAGTAGACACCCCAAGCTATTTGCTGAGAGCAATGTTGAGCCCATTAAATATTTTTTTTTTTTTGTCCCAAGAGATTGAATAATGAAAAAAAAAAATATATATATATTTTTTTTACAAAAAGTTGTCACTAAATGATATATTGCTCAAACATGTCATGGGCATATGTGGAAATACACCCCAAAATACATTCTGTTGCTTCTCCTGAGTACGGGGATACCACATGTGTGGGACTTTTTGGGAGCCTAGCTGCGTACGGAACCCCAAAAACCAATCACCGCCTTCAGGCTTTCTAAGGGAGTAATTTTTTTATTTCACTTCTCACTGCCAATCACAGTTTCGGAGGCCATGGAATGCCCAGATGGCATAAAACCCCCCAAAATGACCCCATTTTGGAAAGTAGACACCCCAAGCTATTTGCTGAGAGGTATTGTGAGTATTTTGCAGATGTCGCTTTTTGTCACAAAGTTTTGAAAATTGAAAAAAGAAAAAAAAAAATTTTTTTTTTCTTTACTTTCTTCATTTTCAAAAACAAATGAGAGCTGTAAAATACTCACCATGCCTCTCAACAAATAGCTTGGGGTGTCTACTTTCCAAAATGGGGTCATTTGGGGGGGTTTTGTGCTATTTTGGCATTTTATGGCCTTCGAAACTGTGATAGGTAGTGAGGAGTGAAATCAAAAATTTGCACCCTTAGAAATCCTGAAGGCGGTGCTTGGGTTTCGGGGCCCCGTACGCGGCTAGGCTCCCAAAAAGTCCCACACATGTGGTATCCCCATACTCAGGAGAAGCAGCAAAATGTATTTTGGGGTGCAATTCCACATATAACTATGGCATGTGTGAGCAATATATCATTTAGTGACAACTTTTTGAAGAAAAAAAAAATTCTTTTTTATTTTTGTCTTTATTCAATCACTTGGGACTAAAAAAAAAAAAAAAAAATATTCAATGGGCTCAACATGCCTCTCAGCAAATAGCTTGGGGTGTCTACTTTCCAAAATGGGGTCATTTGGGGGGGTTTTGTACTTCTCTGCCATTTTAGCACCTCAAGAAATGAAATAGGCAGTCATAAATTAAAAGCGGTGTAAATTCCAGAAAATGTACTCTAGTTTGTAGACGCTATAACTTTTGCGCAAACCAATAAATATACGCTTATTGGCATTTTTTTTACTAAAGACATGTGGCTGAATACATTTTGGCCCAAATGTTTGACTAAAATTGAGTTTATTAGATTTTTTTTATAACAAAAAGTAGAAAATCTCTTTTTTTTTCAAAATTTTCGCTCCTTTTCCGTTTATATCGCAAAAAATAAAAATCACAGAGGCAATCAAATACCATCAAAAGAAAGCTCTATTTGTGGGAAGAAAAGGACGCAAATTTAGTTTGGTTACAAAATTGCATGACCGCGCAATTACCAGTTAAAGTAGTGCAGTGCGAAATTGAAAAAAGACCTCTGGTCCTTTGGCTGCCAAATGGTCCGGGGCTGAAGTGGTTAATAAACAGACACTAGCTCCTCTCCTTGGTGCATCCATTGGAACTGTGGGCACCTGGCCGTGACAGCTTGCGGCTTCATTCTCACAAAATACACTGGACGAATGGCTATGCAATTTGTTTTTATAAACCTATACAGAGACAGCCGGGCAAGCAACATTTTCATAAGGAGGTCAGCAATGGCAGTCCACATAGCTGCCAGTATGTGATTAGATCATCCAAGACACCCATTAATTAAATGTCAGTTTTGGGTGGAGTGTAATAGCATCCCATATACCTAGCTCCTTATAATTTTTTGAGATATTTCTATGTATTTCACCCACACTTGACCTCTGGGGATTTATGAGTCCACAGGTCGTTTAATCTGACAGATTAGGGTCAATCGCAAGTGATCGGCTTTTCTCTCCAGGTGACTGTCAGGCCAGAAAAATGTAAGTGGTTGTAAAGGCTGAAGGTATTTTTTACCTTAATGCCTTCTCTGCATTAAGGCAAAACACCTTCTATTGTCAGCATCCCCACCCAACCCCCTTATACTTACCTAAGCCCGATCTCGATTCAGTATTGTGCCCAAGAGCAGCGGCGGTGCTCTCTCTCTCTCCCTCCTAATGGGACTCATTGACAGCCATTGGCTCCTGCTGCTGTCAATCAAATCCAGTGACAAGCGAGACAGGGGCGGGGGCGAGCCGCAATGTGTGCGCCAATGGACTCACACAGTGTAGCTCGGGATCCAGCTGGCAAGTGTGCCACTATATGAAGCAGCTACCTGTGGTTGGCACATGAAGATGAGGAGCCCAGAGCACCAGCGGGGGACATTGCATTGCACAGAGCGGGTAAGTATTACATGTTTGTTATTTAACAAAAAAAAAAACTTTACAGTCATGTTAAATGACAGACTTCAGCCTCAAGTTTTTAGAACAATATGGTAAAAAAAAAAAGTGTGTGGACTATTCTGAGTTTAAGAAGACAAAAAAGGAATGGGAACAAAGACGTATAACAGTAGAAGGTAAGGGAATAAATTGCATTTTGAAGATATTTTATTTTTTTGTCAACACTAAATAGGATAAAATTATTTTTGCAATTATTTTTCATCAATTAAATGTGAAACGATGCATATGAATGTTTCCTATAAATTATTACCAATCAGTAGATAGAGCGCTAAACCAGGTTAATGTTACCTGCTTTGTTGGAAAGAGTATGACACAACTGCAAACCTACCAAGACATGGCCGTCCACCTAAACTGACAGGCCGGGCAAGGAGAGCATTAATCAGAGAAGCAGCCAAGAGACCCATGATAACTCTGGAGGAGCTGCAGAGATCCACAGCTCAGGTGGGAGAATCTGTCCACAGGACAACTATTAGTCGTGCTCTCCACAAATCTGCCCTTTATGGAAGAGTGGCAAGAAGAAAGCCATTGTTGAAAGAAAGCCATAAGAATTCCTGTTTGCAGTTTGCGAGAAGCCATGTGGGGGACACAGCAAACATGTGGAAGAAGGTGCTCTGGTCAGATGAGACCAAAATATAATTTTTTGGCCTAAAAGAAAAAACACTATGTGTGGCGGAAAGCTAACACTGCACATCATCCTGAACACACCATCACCACTGTGAAACATGGTGGTGGCAGCATCATGTTGTGGGGATGCTTTTCTTTAGCTGGGACAGGGAAGCTGGTCAGAGTTGATGGGAAGATGGATGGAGCCAAATACAGGGAAATCTTAGAAGAGTCTCTAAAAGGCTTGAGACTGGAGGGGAGGTTCACCTTGCAGCAGGACAACGACCCTAAACATACAGTCAGAGCTACAATGGAATGGTTTAGATTAAAGCATATTTGTGTGTTAGAATGGCCCAGTCAAAGTCCAGACCTAAATCTAATTGAGAATCTGTGGCAAGACTTGAAAATTGCTGTTCACAGATGCTTTCCGTCCAATCTGACAGAGCTTGAGCAAAATAGCAATGAATTATGGGCAGTCATTTCACTTTCTAGATGTGCAAAGTTGGTAGAGACATCCTCAAAAAGAATTGCAGCGAAAGGTGATTCTACAAAGTATTGTAACATATTAAAAAAAAAATGTGAGCTTCCAGTTTATATAGAAAGAAAGTATATGCCGCATCATCCATGTGTTAAGAAAATTAAATTAAACCCCTTTTTCCCAAAACCTTGGGCTCAAATAATAGTTCTGCTCACCTTGGTATTGACTCTTAACTGAAGCAGGGCCAAAAATGGCATTATCTGTTGTAACCGGAAGATGGCGCTACACCACCGCCTTGCATAGGTTAGCAGTAATAAATCCAGCTTAAGTTATTTATTAATAAAAATTCCAAAAAAACTACTCACATTATAAAATGATTCAAATGCATATCAGATATAAAACATCAGCTGGGTTGCTTACTGCAGATTGGGTTAGGTTTCAGGTATCCACAAACCAAAACAGCACCGCAGCTTGCTTCCTCCTCCGAGCCCGCAAGCTTGATGACGTCACTATGTAAACTCTGCCTTTACACGTTACATCTCAATGGGTGAGGACTTTATCAGAGAAGCACCTAGATGGCTGCAGCATCAATCCGATGCTTCAGCTGTCCCTCGTTGGCTCAACGTCGTGAACTGAGCAATGAAAAACAGTCACCAGCTCTGTGCTCTGCCCCTCTAGTGCTCACTGGAGTGCTGGGCTGTGGAGGGGGTGGGAGAAGCTGGCTTAGGCCCTCAGTGGCGTGCTGAGAGACTGAGCCAGGTGCTGGTCAGGCATCTGAGAGGATCCCGACATCAGAGCTTGGACCGGTTCTATGACGCCCGCCAACAGCAGCCTTTAGCTCAGGTCATAGGAGTGGAGAACTAAGTGTACTACTGGGACCCACAGGAGAAGTATGGTCAAAAAAGCTTTGGTTGTACGTCCCCTTTAGGCTGGGTTCACACTATTGCAAATTGGATGCAGGTTTCCCCTCATCCAATTCGCATATCAGGAGCCTGTGACTGGCTCTCTATGGAAAATAATTAATTGAGGTGCCCGGATCTACCAAATTTAATTGATATGTATTTTTATGTAATGTGTGGTAAATCTGCAACTAGATTCTAGACTAAAGTTAGTCTGAATCCAGGCCTTCCCCGTTCCTAGGGCATAATACACAGAACAGGGAGAATTTTTAAAAAAAGAAGAAAATCCCCCCCCCCCCCCCCCCCCCCAAGAAGGACGGCGGAAGGCCTGCTGTTAGATATATTTAACAATTTTATTAATTGAAAAAGGAACAAAGAAATATACAAAAACCACTTCCCACTTCCTATAGCAAAAAATAGAGATCACATAGGGAATACATAGAGAATTAAAAATGACAACGTTGTCTATTAAAAGCTCTCTATGGAGCCGGTTCACACAGCTCCGGGTCGGCTCCTGTGCGTCTTCTGGTCTGTTTCAGGTCCGAATTCAGCCATAAATTCAGGCCGAAATCGGACCTGAAAAGGTGAACAGGGACGCACCGGACCCCTGCTGTGAGCCGCTCCGCATGGAAATGGAAACCCAGCCTTAAGGACTTTATTTTACAAAGATTTTATTGCAGAAAATAAAATCATCAACTTAAATCAACAAAGAGATGGTTACATCAGAGCATAGCATGAAGAAAAGGGTCCCAACAGAGGGACGCTGAAAGGGACATTACATAAATCACAAGTGTGATTAAGGTGTTAACTAAAGTCCTTAAGTCCTTGAAAAGAGCTTGATACTCCAAAACTGTGATGCATGGTGGACTAAGACCTGGGTATCCAAACTTGTTAATAAAAGAAATAAAAAAAAAAAAGTTAAAATTATATATTATAATTTTAATTTTGTGTAAAAGCTCAAAACAATACAGCTAACTGAGAATGGGTATTCAGGTACTTAGATTTACGACATTCAAGTTTTAATATGTCGTCATTGTAACCATCCTCTCCAAACCAACACCCGGCAACCTGGCGAGTAAGAAGGACATTTGTACTTGAAAGAAAAAAAAGAACTAGAGCGAAAGTTAGAAGGATAAGTTAAAAGGAAAGAGGAGAGAACCCAAGGGGAAAAGGGAAAGAGGGGGGTCCAACGGGGTCTGCACCGGGAGACCGTTCAAATGGAAAGAAGCATATTATCGAACCTGGAAGGTTAGTTGTATGTTATCCACGGCTGCCAGACCTTAAGAAATGTATTATGGGTATCCAAAGGCAAAGGCTGTCAGTTTCTCATTTATCATAATATCGTTCAAACGATTCTTGACTGCTTCAAAGCTAAGCACGGGGGTTTTCCAAGCACTCGCAATGGTCAACTTAGTTACAGTGAAAAGATTCAGAGCCAGTTGGCGTTCAGGACGAAGCAGTTCTGAGATTGGCTTACAAAGGAGAGCCTCATAGGGGTCTCTTTTGAGGTTAGTGTGAAGCATGTTACAAAGAAGGGTGTAAACCCTGACCCACAGTCTGCACACCCTAGGACATGCCCACCAAATATGACCCATAGTACCTTCCTGCGAACAGCCTCGAAAACAAAGGGGAGAATAAGATGGAATGAATTGCGCCAGTCTAGCTGGTGTATAGTACCATCTATATAACACCTTATAGACATTCTCCAATATAAGAACATTTTTGAAGCTTTTCGCAAGGGCTATTGTCATGATCTGACAGTCCTCTGGGTCTATCTGTCTGCCCAGGTCCTTCTCCCATTGTGAATTATAGGGCCGTATTGGAGGTTTTCTTAAGGAAATGATTAAAGAGTAAAGTAAGGATATTAAACCTGGGGAATGGGGTCGAGCCCTGCAAAGGCTTTAAAAAGTAGTTAATGTATATGGGGTAGGTCAGGATTTTATCAGTTGTTGAAGGAAGTGTCTGAGTTGTAGATAACTATAATGTTCCCGCAGTACGAATATTATGAGAGGATCTGAGAACTTCAAAAGTTAGTATTCTCGTAGGAGTGAATGTCAGTAAAACCATTATCGATCCACCAGGAGAATTGCTTAGGGTGTTCACAACTGGGAGGAAATAATGGACAGCGAGTAAGGCGAAGTAACAGTCTTAAGGACTTTCAAACTAAATTTGCCAACTTCTTCAAGAGTAACCCTTTAGGGTGCATGTACCATTGATTGAAGGATTGTTCACACTACAAAATACATAAAAAATGCACAGAAAACGCATACACATTGATGCAGTTAGGGCGGCACAGTGGTGTAGTGGTTAGCACTTTCACCTAGCAACTAAAAGGGTCGCTGGTTCATATCCCAACCATGACACCATCTGCCTGGAGTTTGCATGTTCTCCCTGTGCCTGCGTGGGTTTCCTCCGGGTACTCCCCATACTCTAAAGACATGCTGGTAGGTTAATTGGATCCTGTATAAATCGGCCCTAGTATATGTATGAATGTGTGTTAGACACCTTAGGTTGTAAGCTCCTTGAGTGTAGGGACTGATGTGAATGTACAATGTATATGTAAAGCGCTGCATAAATTGATGACACTATACGAGTACCTTAAATAAATAAATGCATTTATTTTATGCTCAGGCATGCATGTGTTCAGTCAGATTAGGCGACCCGTCAAAGCTTGTAACGGAAGTGACGTTCCCCCATCTTGGTACACCCCGCATTCAGCCGCACTAAGCCTACACTCCAAAGTTGCCAAGCGGACATCTTTTTACACCCACCGGAATCTTGCATTTCACACTTATTTTTACCACTAGACTGAGCTTATATCATGAAATACAGTATTTAGAAGTCGTGACACTGTTTTAAAGTTGAATTTTAAAAGCAGCAGTCTTCTGGCAGATTAGCAAACGTATGAGATCAGCAGGCTTCCCGCTACTTTTCAAATTCAAAACAGTGTCACAGACTCACGGACACTCACGGAACGTCACTTAGCTGAGAAACCCCCTCCTCCTCTCCTCCCCTCCTGAAGACTCCTGGGATATATGACATAATTTGCCTAGGTATGGAAACCAGGAAGTAACTAAAAAAATGTAAAAAAAGAAAAAGTTTAAAACAAGAAAATATGATATACTTTTCTGTCTATTTACTAATGCTAGCACCGGAGGATTACAAATAATCAATACTGATTGGGAGAGTAAAGTTCCACTTAAACTAGTTGCCGCCCCCCCACCGTCAAATGATGGCGGGACAGTGCGGCTCTCGTTCTGGGACGGCTTCCCAAAATGGCTACTCTCGCACGCCCACAGGGGCACGCAGCACAGTGACACGACGCTACCCCGATCTCTGTAAAGAGCCATGTCCGCAGCTCTTTAACCATGTGATCGGCTGTGTCCAATCACAGCCGGCCACATGTAAACACGGAGATGCCGGTAATTGGCGCTCCTCGCTTCACACTGACAGAGTGTGTGGCGAGGAGAGCCGATCAGCGGCATCTCCACGCAGGGGGACATCTACACATGTAATCAGGGCACTGATGATCAGTGCCCTGATTACAATATAGTAACAACAGTGTCACCAATCAGTGCCCACCACTGCCCACCAGTACCAGCAATCAGTGCCTACCAGTGGCAGCAATCAGTGCCCACCAGTGGCAGCAAGTGCCACCAATCAGTGCCCATTAGCGATGTCAGTCAGTGCTGGCTATCAGTGTCGCCCATCAGTGCCACCCATCAATGCCCATCAGTACCGACTCTCTGTACTGCCTATCAGTGCCCACCAGCGCCACCTATCAGTGCCCACCAGTGCTGCCTATTAGTTCCCATAAGTGCAACCTAACAGTGCCGATTAGTGCCGCCTATAAGTGCTCATCAGTGCCACCTATCAGTGCCCATAAGTCCGGCATATTAGTGCCTCCTCATCAGTGCCGCCTCATCAGTGCCACCTCCTCAATGCCCAGCAGTTCAGCCTATCAGTGCCCATCAGTGCTGCCTCATCAGCGCACAACAGCGAAAGAGAAAAATTAATTAGTTACAAAATTTACTGACAGAAACCAAGTAAAAAATAAAAAAAACAGCAGTGATTAAATACCACCAAAATAAATCTCTATTTGTGTGAAGAAAATTATAAAATATTTGTTTGGGTACAGTGTAGGATGACCGCGCAATTGTCATTCAAAGTGCGACAGCGCTGAAAAATGGCCTGGGCAGGAAGGACATGGTGTAATACTTGACTCTTTTTCTTTTGATCAGCCGGCGGCTGATTGAAAAAAGACAAAACAGATTCCCCCATCCAGACAAACGAGGCGGATATAGGAATCCTCCCCGTTGTATTATTGTGTTCGGATGAAAGGGACTCCTCCACCATCAGAATACAATGATCAGCTCTGCAGCCACTAATCGAGCGAAAATTTTCTAACATTGTTAAATCGTTCGATTGACTGCTGTCGATCGGGAAAAACTACCATGAAATGGATCGAAATTTGACCAGTCCCTGCTCAACCATCCATCCATTTATGGCCAGCTTTAGCGAGCCCTGAGTGAACCAGTGTACTACAGTATACATAGGAATACATTTCCACCATTGATGGTAACCAACCTTTAGTATTTGAGCAACATCTGTTTGGTGGGTGACACCCTCTTCTTTTCTCTGGATGTCCTATTATAAAATGGCAGTAAGGGAGGGCAGTTGTCATTTGCAGCTCACTAGGGAAGAGGACCAGTTAGTCCTTGTTCCCACCAATGCGATTTGTCATGCAATTTGACAGTTCTGCAATTTGCAGCCTATTTTCGGCAATGGAACCATTCACATTTTACGACTCAAGTCGCAGCGACTTTGAAAAGGTTCCTGCACTACTTTTCAGTTTTTTTCATTGCAACTTGCATTGGCTTCTGTCAAATGAGGTCGCAAGCTGCCATAAAATCAGAGATCTAAATCGCACAGAGGTGTGGGCATACAGAAAGTAGACTGAATAATGCTGAGCGTCATTCAACCTGTAAGAGGAGCAGCACTGGATCGCAGAGAGGCGAGTCTGTGGAGGACAGCTTAGGTTTGCTCTCTGTCCGGGATTCACCCGGACAGTTCGGGTTTGGAATCATGTGTCTGGGTTTCAGACTGCCTGAAACCCGGACACATTATTTAGACTGGACTATGACTTCCCAGCAGGGCTGGCTGCAGTTGTCTAAGCTTAGAGTGTCTGTTACATTCTTTTTCACACTGCCCAAAGCCATCACTATCAACCCCCCCCCCCAAACACATAGACAGGAGAGGAGAGAGGGCTCGATCTGCACCTCTTCCCCCCACCCCCACCCCACCCCTCTGTGTCTGCCCACACTCCAATCCCGGGTGCTGTGCTTGTTGGGGCTGCAAATTTGAATTCCAGCAGCCTCAAATACATCTGGATGAGAGGTGCTGACTGCCAAAGGGTGAGTGAGCTCACCATCCATCCCTGTCTGTGACTAAAGTCTCCCCCTTCTCCCTCCTGCCTCTGAGTGAGTACACTAAGGCAAATCAGGGTTCTCAGAGCACCCCTTACATCAGAGTTCCCCTTTACACCAGAGGCCACAGGTGTTCCCCCTTACATCAGAGTTCCCCTTTACACCAGAGGCCACAGTGTTCCCCCTTACATCAGAGTCCTCTTCCTACATCAGAGTTCTCAGTGTTCCCCCTTAAATCAGGGTTTCCAGAGCATCCCTTATGTTAGAGGCCCCAGAGTTCTCCCTTACATCAGAGTCTGCAGAGTCCCCCCTTACAGTTAATGGGAACTCTGCGAGTTCAGATGTAAAAAAGGGGAACTCTGTGGACTCTGATGTAAAGGGGGACTCTTGTTATTAACTTCATACGATTAGAAATATTATTTAATAGCAAAATATTTGTATAGTTTATACTATAAAAACAAATTGCCGTGCACCGCTAAAGTGTTCGGGTTTGACTTGAAGAAAAGGTGGCAACCCTAAGACAGCACCAGAGATTGCATGTTACACAGCTGCTTTTTTCTTTTGTTAATTTCAAAATCTGCAAAACAATGGATTTAAAAAAATAAATAAAACCATGAACCGATCAAACACTTTTACAGTAAAGGTTCTTCCTAAGAGCAAACACCACAAAGTGCTTGATATCGACTTCATTCGCTGCACTCCCTCATCTTACTTTTACTTCCTAGTTGTAATGCAGGACAGGAAGTGAGAATGAATCTTCAGAATGGAGACACAGGCAGCAGTATATAAAAGCAGAATGAATTTTGAACTAGACATGTGCACTGCTGAAAAATGTGTTCGTTTTAGTTTCATTAGTTGTGTTGGTATTTTTTTTTTCAGGTCATTCGTTATGATCGAAATTCGTAAATGAAAAAATTCAAGAATCCGGAAATTCGAGAATTCGGAATTCGGGAATTTTAAAATTCGGAAATTTGAAAATTAGAAAATCCAAAAATAAGAAATAAATTTAGAAAATGTAAAAGTACGAAAATTTGAAAGTACGAAAATCTGAAAATTTGAAATAATAGCTAACAAACCAACTAATAATAACAAACTATTAAATTATAGGTATTGGAATTTCCTTTCAAATTTGGCTGTAAGTGAAACGTAACAAATACGAATTTATCCAAAGTCACGAATTATCAGAAATAATGAATGGAACGTAACAAATTAATAATAAATAATAATGAAATTATTATTACTGTTATTTATTATTATTAATTCATTATGTTCCATTCATTTGGATACGGCATTCGTTATTTCAGATAATTCGTAACTTCAGGTAAATTCATATTTGTTACGTTCACTAACAGCTCAATTTGAAAGGAAATTCCAATACCTATAATGTATTAGTTAGTAATAGATAAGTTATTAATAGTTAGTTATTCATTTTCAGATTTTCGGATTTTGAATTTTTTTACGATTTTCTGAATTTATGAATTTTCTAATTTTTTCTAATTTCCGGATTTTCAAATTTAGAATTTCCAAATTTTCAAATTTAGAATTTCCAAATTTTAGGATTTTCGAATTTCCGATTTTCTGAGTTTCTGGATTTTCGGATTTCGATTTTTCGAATTTACGAATTTTAGAATATTTGAATTTATGAATATTCAGAAAATTCGTTAAACGGGTTTTTGTTAATTCGAAAATGCGTTCGTTAATTCAGACTCGGAAAATCGGAAATTCAAAAATAGAATTTCCAAATTTTCGTATTTAGAATTTCCGATTTTCTGAATTTACGAATTTTCTAATTTTTTCGAATTTCTGGATTTTCACATTTAGAATTTCCAAATTTTCTAATTTAGAATTTCCAAATTTTCAGATTTTCGAATTTCCGATTTTCTGAGTTTCTGGATTTTCAGATTTCGATTTTTCGAATTTACAAATTTTAGAATATTTGAATTTATGAATATTCTGAAAATTCGTTAAACGGGTTTTCGTTAATTCAAAATGCGAAAATACAGACACTCGGAAAATCGGAAATTCTAAAATCCTGGAAATTCAAACATTCAGAAATTCTAAATTCTAAAATCCTGAAATCCCCAAAAAAATTTAAATTCATAAATTCTGAAAATTGGAAATTCAAAACGAATTGCACATGTCTATTTTGAACCCTTACAACTAATTGTTCAACTTGATGGAATAGCAACCAATATAACGTATTTTTTTTAATAAATGCCATGCAGCAGTACTAGGCCTAAAGTGGGGTACAAACTATGAGAAAATCAGATGGAGCGGTCCTCCGATTTTCCATAAAGGTGCAGTTAATGATGTAACAGACAATGGTATTAACTTGCATGACAATTCTTGAACGACAAAGGCAAACGTTCCTTCATTTCTATGTTTGGTGTCACCTTCTTCCGAGTTTTTCTCTATTCGATTATTATTTTCGTACGATTACTATACATTTTGAGTGAAAATCAGACGTTGTGTTCACACAAGACAAACATTTTCTGTCTTGTTTTTTTTTTCATCTGAACAGTCAGAATCAGCTGTCGAAAGCACTATACTAATGATCAGATAATCGACCGATTGTTCCTCCTTTCCTTCCAATTGTCTTATAGTGTGTACCCAGCTATATGCAGAAAGTATACAATTTAAACAATAAATTCCTTTCATCATGTTATTAAAGCGGTTGTAAACCGTGGATGTTGCAAAAAAAAAACCTGCAAGGCAATGGCATAATGTGCTAGTATGCATTGCATACTAGCACATTATGAAAAACTCACCTTGGAACAAAGCCCTCCAGCACTGTAAACCCACCGCTGAGAGGGCTGACATGTTCCCCCTGTCTTTCTTCTGGGATCGCGTGCTTCGGCTATGTAATTGGGCGGAGCCGCGATGACGTCACTCTCGTGTATGCGCGCGGGAGCCCTCGGTTCTGGCATGAATCTCTGAAGTTACAGCAAGGTATGCCAGCTCTTCAGAGAACATGCACCAGTGATGTCACTGGCTGCATGCAGGGTGAATATCTCCTAAATGGGTGGAGGAGGTCACCGTACTAACATTGGATGTGTTAGTACGGTGATCTGTACTTTTTTTTTGTTCAGCACTGTACTAACATTGGATGTGTTAGTACTGTGATCTGTCAGTTTTTCTTTTTTTGTTCAGTCCGCGGGGAAAAAACTTCCTGCGTATACCCAGCACAAGAACCAGAGAGTGCATAAGATATCCCACAATTATATAAAGAACGGCCTTTAAACTCATTATTGACATATGCAGCGCAACAGTTCCCTCTTGTGTCTAAAAGCTGTTATTACATGTAAAGAATATGAATTTTGCTGATAAGCATTTTGAAGACAACTGGGATTATTTTATTTAAAAAGAAAAATAGAAATAAAAAATGGTATAATTTATATGGCTGATGTTTATGGGTTAAAGATGATGGTGCCCGATTATTGGGATTCCTTCTCAATTACTCCCATTGGATAACTGTACTTGACGGGCAATAGTCAATATTGCTAACTGGCCCCCAAATGACCTGCGTTTGACTATATCATTCTCCATGTCTTGTTTGGCACATTTTTCTGCATTCACTTGTATAAAAACTTTGTGTAAAAACCATTGCTAAACAAAATCTGATTTAAAAAAGTACCAGGTTATCCTACAAAGTGGTACAGCGAGCAATACATTGCAGAACATGACTTACAGATCAAATTTTTTTTTTTAACTATATACGCATATAAGTTTTACTTGATATGGTGTGTAGCGCCCTGCTCCTAATGAGCAGACGCTATTATTTTTGTAAATTTAAGTTTGTCTGAAGCTGCAGTTTGGCTCAGACTAATTATGCTAAAGTTCTGGTTTCTGTACCAGTTTAGCTGGGTTGTGCTAGTTTCCACTTGGCGGTGGGTGTTGCTGTCACCACCGGTAACTGTTGGAAATGCAACAGGCTAAATGCATTGGCCTTTTACTCAGAAACAGCCCGGTGGGAGTGGTCTACCTGCTGTGCATTCTGGGTAAGGGTATTTAAGGTACAGACGCCATTTTTGGGGGTTCGTTATCCCGACCTCATGGCCCTCCTGGCCTAAGGTGTGTGCTGCCTTGCTCTGTGTCTCGGGGCCAGCTGGCCTGAGGCCTCGCAACTGAAGGGTGGGCCCAGAAGTTCTGGGGCCTACTGATCCAAGGGTGGTCCTGTGCTGTCTTGCCTGCGGGGAGAAGCCAGGCAACTGGAGGATCCAGGTGAGGACTTTTTCAGGAGAGGACCGAGCAACAAGGCTGGTATCTCTGAAGGAGCCTGGAGACTCAGGTTGTAGGACGCATCCCGGGTCACCTACCACACAGTACCGCCGGATTGGCTGAAAGAAACTGGTACTGTGTGACAGCTCTCTAATTTTGCAACAAGCTGCTGGTTGTGCCTTCCTGTGGCAGAGGATTGCACAACGATTCCATTAAATTGACAAGTCTGTGGCAGAGACTTTGACCGAGAATCTCATCGGCTGCTAGGTCAGTGAGAGAGGCCTATCTGGTGGTTGCTGGATCCAGTCTGTGGAAGCTGTTTGTCCTCTGGATCAAAGAAGTACCTCTAACCCGCAAATTACAAGGTACCTGGATTCCCCTTGACCCTCTATCCCTCTATTGCAAATTTACGTTCTTTCAAATAAATCTATGGAAAAAAGGACTAAGTGTCGGAGCCAATATTCTTTAACCAACTCTACAATGGGACCCCTAGGACGGACACAGTGAACAGGTGAGGTAATGGTAAGACCCCTTTCACACCAATGGCGTTTTGCAGGTGCTATAGCGTTAGAAATAGCGCCTGCAATCCGCCCCCAAAAAAAGCTGCACCATTGTCTCCAGTATGAAAGCCGGAGGGCTTTCACACTGGAGCGGTGCGCTGGCAGGACGTCAGGAAAAGTCCTGCCAGCAGCTTCTTTGGAGCGGTGAAAGAGCAGTGTGTTTACCGCTCCTCCACCGCTGCTCCCCATTGAAATCAATGGGGCAGCGCTGTAATACCGCCGGCAAAACGCAGATGTTGCGGGCGGTTTTAACCCTTTCTCGGTCGCTAGCTGGGGGTAAAATCGCCTCGCTATCGGCCGAAATGCGCCCCAAATTCAACGGTAAAACACCGCTAAAAATAGCAGCGTTTTACCGCTGACGCTATAGGCGGCTCGGTGTGAAAGGGGTCTTAGCCCAACAAAAAACAGCAGCTCCTTTGGGGGTCAGTGCTACAGGTTTGATATGGTTTAGAGCAAAAAAAAAAAAAGAAAAGCAAAAGACATTCCCTAAATATATTTGAGCGCATCAGAGTCCCCCCTTACATCAGAGTCCCAAAACCACCTTACTGTCGTAAGAAAAAGGTACATATTTATTTTACTTACAATATAGTTTAATAAAGTGTAAAGTAGTTAGTATTCTGAACTAGCTAAAAAGACTAATAGGTATGTAGCATGAAGAATTTTTAGGTCCACACAGAACACTGATATATGAATGCAGCACATGACACCGGGGAGGGAAAATGGCTAATTGGGCCCATTTTGGACATTTTCACTTTTGTTGCCAGCGGTTTAGACATTAATGGCTGTGTGTTGAGTTATTTTGAGGGGGACAGCAAATTTACACTGTTATACAAGCTGTACACTCACTACTTTTACATTGTAGCAAAGTGTCATTTCTTCAGTGTTGTCACATATATATATATATAATGTGTTTGATTCCTATTTTCAGCACTATCTGCATTAAGTTTGCAGGTTCTCACTGTAAAAATAAGGGATTCTTCCTCTCCCATACCTCACAACTTTCTGATATATTTATTTATTTTAGGTACCTACATAGAGCTGTCAATTTACACATTCACATCAGTCATGAGCTTACAATCTAAGGTCCCTAGCGCACATTCATACATAGACATAGTAGGGCCAATTTAGACAGGAGACAATTAAACTACCAGGATATCTTTGGAGTGTGGGAGGAAACCAGTACCCAGAGGAAACTCACACAGGCACAGGGAGAACATGCACAGGTCAGGCAGGTACTGCCATGGTTCAGATTTGAACCAACGACCCTAGTACTGCCAGGCAGAAGTGCTAATCACTTGGCCACTGTGAAACAACAACATTTAGTGCAAAATATCTGGGCAGAGGACACACTATTCTCACCACATCCCTGATAGGGTACATTATGAAGGATTAAAGTCCAGTGTACTTTTTGTTTTTTGAACCACTGCTTTTCCTTTACACTAATGATGAAAAATAACTGGTGAAGTCAAGTAAAAGCTAGATGTAAATGTTAAAATTAATTGTGTTTAAAACCCAACTTCAGGAAACTTGAAAATCCTCCCATGCAGTTGGGCTGTGCCGACACTGCATGGAATAACTGCTAGTTTAGGTCTAGAAGATCTACAACCCCAATTCCACAAGAGTTGGAACGCTGTGTAAAATCTACATGAAAACTGATATTTTTCCATCCCATCTTCTCTGTTCCAAAGCTAATTTAAAAGTGGAATCAAAAGATGCACGAATTGAAATTTGACATTCTTTTTGGCAACCATGGGCACTGGGACCTCCAGACTAAAGAGGAGAGCAGTCGTGCAATGTAGAGGTCTTGGGGGCGGAAACAGGGGCCCATGGGCACCACACCACCCAGAAACCACCAAAGAGAGAAGGGGGTCAATTACCAAAGGGATGCCTCACAAGATGGAAGTAGTAGAAGCTTCAGGGGTGGTGTGGTTCCCATGTGCCCCTGTGACCACCCCAAGACCTCTACATTGCACAGCTGCTGGAAAAATGGTTGTACTAAATAATCTCCCAATCCTGAAGAAATGGCTTTCACCATGAAATGCGTTGATGTAGAATCAGGAGACACCACCTTATACGCTATGACATCACAAGATTGGAATTTTATGATTATTATAATGTATATGTATCTATGTTCAGTTCTCCTAGGGCAGTGATGGCAAACCTTTTTGAGCCAGAGTGCCCAAACTGAGATAAATACATTGGTTTTGTGTTGCAAAGTGCCAACACGGCAATTCGCGAGAGGGGGGGTGAGAGAGAGGACAGCGAGAGTGAGGGGTGTGAGAAAGATGCTGATAGGGAGGGGGGCTGAGAGAGGGGGGGGGGGGCAGAGAGAGAGGAGTGTGAGAGATATGCTGAAAGAGAGAGGGAACAGAGAGAGGGGCTGAGAGAGAGGGAGGGGGGACAGAGAGAGAAAGAGAGAGGGGTGTGAGATATGCTGAGAGAGATGGGGAACAAAGAGAGGGAGGGGGGCTGAGAGAGAGAGGGGGAGGGGCTGGGAGAGGGGCTGAGAGAGAGAGGGAGAGGGGCTGAGAGAGAGGGGGAAAGGGGCTGAGAGAGAGAGGGGCTGAGAGAAAGAGGGAGAGGGGCTGAGAGAAAGAGGGAGAGGGGACAGAGAGAGAGGGGTGTGAGAGAGATGCTGAGAGAGAGAGGGGCAACAGAGAGGGAGAGGGGCTGAAAGAGAGGGGTGTGAGAGAAATGCTGAGAGAGAGGTGAGCTGAGAGAGAGAGAGAGGAGGAACAGAGAGTGTGAGGGGGGACAGAGAGAAAGCGAGAGAGATAGAGATGGGGGACAGAGAGAGAGGGGGAACAGAGAAAGAATGGGGACAGAGAGAGAGGGGTGTGAGAGAGATGCTGAGAGAGAGGGGGACACAAAGAGGGGGGGGCGGAAAAAGAGGGGGGCTGAAAGAGAGGGAGGGGGGCTGAGAGGAGAGAGAGACCTCTAGCTCTGTCCTGGACCCTCTTGTGTGCCCACAGAGATGGCTCTGCGTGCCAGCTGTGGCACGCGTGCCATAGGTTCGCCATCACTGTCCTAGGGCAATATTTATGTATTTTTCCCATATAGGGTTTTTTTAAAGTGTTCACCATGTTCATTTAAATTGATATGAATAAAGTATATGTTTTATACTTTGCTTGCCTCATGTTGTAGTACATTACATGGAGTAGCAATTTAGTTTCTCCATGTATGTTTGTGTATAGAGTAGGATGTGGTAAAGAGGTAGCCTAATTTGATCTTTTACTTACATTGGTGGAAGAATTTTCTTTACACTGGTGGTCAATGGAAAGAATGTTCCTTACAATGGTGGTCAATGTAAAGAATGTTCCTTACAATGGTGGCCAGTGAGAAAAATGCTTCTTACATTGGTGGGCAATGGGAAGAATGTTCCTTACATTGGTGGTCAGCAGGGACGGACTGAACACTCATGGGGCCCCCGGGCAATAGGAGATTATGGGGCCCCCAGGCAATCAGAGATTATGGGGCCACACAGTATACACACACACAGTATACAATCACACAGTATACACATACATGTACACACAGTATACACAGACATGTTTTTATTGGCTGAGAAGGTACTGGAGAGGTGGGGCAGCTATAATCTCAGGATTTTTAGACCAAAAGGATGTCGGTAAGGGACATTTCAGAAACAGATGTAAAAAAAAAAAGATTTTTACATACTGTCCCTGGTTTTACTGAGGCTGGCAACCCTGATGGGGCCCCCTAGTGGCCCGGGGCCCTCGGGAAGTGCCCGAATGACTGAATGGTCAGTCCGCCCCTGGTGGTCAGTGAAAAGAATGCTCCTTACATTGGTGGTCATTAAGAAGAATGTTCCCTACATTGGTGGTCAGTAAGAAGCATGTTCCTTACATTGGTGGTCAGTAGGAAGAAAGCCCCTTACATTTGCAGAGATTGTGAAGAATCCTCCTTAGAGATACCTAGATATAGTTAGAGATAGCTACAAATATCACTGTCAATGATTACTCATCTGAGAGTTAGAGATTTCTTATTACTCATGGAACCCCTAGCAACCTCTGGAAGAACTCTAGGCTTTCGTGGAACCCTGGTTGAGAAAGACTGTTGTAGGTGGTCTATGACCATAGCAATGACCTTCTTCAGGTGCAGAGACCATTGTAAATGGCTCTATGTACTCAGTAAATCACAGCTATAAAAATGTCAGTAATATATATAGAGCAGCATAGTAAAATGGTATATCTATTGTTTGCGGTATATAAGTAGTTGAGTTTGCGTCAAAGATCAGAAATGAACAAATTGCTTATAATATTGTGTACTTACATGTTCAGTTTGGATTGTGCTGAATTAAGTGGGGACTTTGTATCACGTGAATCCAATGACTCCAGTAGGGACGGAGAAAAGGAGCAAAGAAAATAGGAGAACGTTGCCAATCCAATAACGATCAGCCCACCTCTATGGCAAAGAGAAGCTGCTAGCCGTTAGTACCAGTCAATATCCAGTTTTTATGTCCATCACAGAACGATGATCAGATCTGAAATTGGTGCCATGCTGTTGGTTAACTGATTAAAAGGCCCGCCATACCATGATGAAGCTACCACGTTGGAGTACCAGACCTGAGCAGATCTCCATGCAGTGGATATAAAAAGTCTACACACACCCCTGTTAAAATGTCAGGTTTCTGTGATGAAAAAAAAATAAAATTATACATAAGAATAAAATCATTTCAGAACTTTTTCCACCTTTAATGTGACCTATAAACTGTACAACTCAAGTTGAAAAACAAACTGAAATCTTTGTAGGTGGAGGGAAGTAAAAAAAAAAAAAATTAAATATGGTTGCATAAGTGAGCACACCCTTAAACTAATACTTTGTTGAAGCACCTTTTTTTTTTTTATTACAGCACTCAGTCTTTTTGGGTATGAGTCTATCAGCATGGCACATCTTGACTTGGCAATATTTGCCCACTCTTCTTTGCAAACACTCCAAATTTGGCAGATTGCGAGGGCATCTCCTGTGCACAGCCCTCTTCAGATCGCCCCACAGATTTTCAACCAGATTCAGGTCTGGGCTCTGGTTGGGCCATTCCAAAACTTTAATCTTCTTCTGGTGAAGCCATTCCTTTGTTGATTTTGATGTATGCTTTGGGTCGTTGTCATGCTGAAAGATGAAGTTCCTCTTCATGTTCAGCTTTCTAGCAGAAGCCTGAAGGTTTTGTGCCAATATTGACTGGTATTTGGAACCGGTCATAATTCCCTCTTACCTTGACTAAGGCCCCGTTCCAGCTGAAGAAAAACAGCCCCAAAGCATGATGCTGCCACCACCATGCTTCACTGTGGGTATGGTGTTATTTTGGCGATGTGCAGTGTTGTTTTTGCACCAAACATATCTTGTGGATCTATGGCCAAAAAGTTCAACCTTGGTTTCATCAGACCATAACACATTTTCCCACATGCTTTTGGGAGACTTCAGATGTGTTTTTGCAAAATGTAGCCAGGCTTGGATGTTTTGCTTTATAATAAAAGGCTTCTGTCTTGCTACTCTACCCCATAGTCCAGACATATGAAGAATACGGGAGATTGTTGTCACATGTACCACACAGCCAGTACTTGCCAGATATTCCTGCAGCTCCTTTAATGTTGCTGTGGGTCTCTTGGCAGCCTCCCTGACCAGTTTTCTTCTTGTCTTTTCATCAATTTTGGAGGGGTATCCATTTCTTGGTAATGTCACTGTTGTGCCATATTTTCTCCAATTGATGATGACTGTCTTCACTGTGTTCCATGGTATGTAATGCCTTGGAAATTCTTTTGTACCCTTCTCCTGACTGATACCTTTTAACAAAGAGATTCCTCTGATGCTTTGGAAACTCTCTGCGGACCATTGGTTTTGCTGTAGGATGCGTCCCAAGAAAATGTCAGGAAAGACCTACTAGAACAGCTGAACTTTATTTGGGGTTAACCAGAGGCACTTCAAATGATGGCAGGTGTGTACTGACTCCTATTTAACATGAGTTTGAATGTGATTGCTTAATTCTGAACACAGCTACATCCCCAGTTATAAGAGGGTATGCAACCACATTATTATTTTTTTATTATTTTTACTCCCCCCTCCTAAAAGATTTTATTTTTTTTCAATTTTTACCACCCCCTTATTTTTTTTTACCCCCCCCCCTAAAAGATTGAAGTTTGTTTTTCAATTGAGCTTGTACAGTTTATAGGTCACATTAAAGGTGGAAAAAGTTCTGAAATGATTTATCTTTGTCTTTTTTTTTTTTTTACATCACAGAAACCTGTCTATTTATCCATCCCACTCAGTGTCCATCCATCCATCCCACTCAGTGTTCATCCATCCCACTCAGTGTCCATCCATCCATCCCACTCAGTGTCCATCCATCCATCCAACCCACTCAGTGTCTATCTATCCATCCCACTCAGTGTCTATCTATCCCGCCCAGTGTCTATCTTTCCATCCATCCGTCCCTCCCACCCAGTGCCTATCTATCCATCCATCCCTCCCACCCAGTGTCTATCCATCCATTCCTCCCACCCAGTGTCTATCTATCTATGTCTCTATTTATCTGTCTATCTATTTATCTAGCCCTCTGTAGGCCCTATTGCGGGCGAGTGACGGGGGGGGGGGGGGGTTAGTTGGTTAGGGCTTTGTTTGCCCCCCCCCCCAAAAAATGGAGCACCAGCCGCCACTGTATCCATTGTATATAAGCAGGTGTTTATTTCTGTATTGGCACATTTCAAAATGATCATTAGGTCCAGGGAAATAGAGTGATGAAGTTATATGCAAATCTCAACTTTTTCTTGTAAAAGTTCAGCTTGGCTCCCCCCGTGAGCCTTATTAATGGTCAAATGAAGGGGAAATTAGATTTTACTGACAGAAGTGTAGCCATATTTGTATTACTTACATGAGTTGTGTGTGACTTTTTGTATGTGTAACCCCAGATTCCCTTAAATTTTTGGGGTAACCCAGGACTCCCTTCTGTTTTGTTAAGTACCAAGGACTACCTTCTATCATGTTGTGCCCCTAATACTCCCTTCTGTTGTGTTTTGTAACCCAGGACCCCTTTCTATTCTATTGTATTGTGTAACTTAGAACGCTCTTCTATTGTGTTGTATATTTCAGGATGGCTTTCTACTGGGCTGTGTAACCTAGTACTACCTCATATTACTAATGTATTGTTTAAGCCCAGTCTCCCTTCGGCCTGGTTCATACCTATGCAGGTTGCGGTAAATGCGTTTTTGACACACGTTTTTGGCATGTTTTTAATGCATTTTTGGGAGGTGTCTGTTGTCAGGTGGGAGAAACCAGCAGAAACACATCAAAAAGGCAAGCACTGTGTTTTTGATGCACTTTTGCTGTGTTGCCATTGAAGTCTATACAACCTAAAATGCAACCTGCTGTGGGGCAAAAAAAAAAGTCCCTGACCCTTTGCAAAAAATGCACTGGTGGAAAAGGCAGAGATGTGAGCCTGACCAATAGGAAACTATGTTAAATGGAATGTAGTGTGTTTCAGCAAAACTGAAAACGCACTGAAAAAAACACATAGGTGGGACCCAAGACTACTATAAAAATGGAACCCGTACTCAATAAACCAGAGTAGCTGCTTTACAGTACTTGTGTTGTCTATTCTCTTGCAATGGTAAAATTTATATATTTTGGGCCCACTGATCCCAAACACCCATTACGTTGAAGGACATACAGGGGGTAAAGGTTAGGCACCACAATATGCATAGAACTCCTGCCAGACCTGGATCTACTGATCGTTTTGAAATGAGAATTTCACATTTTGCTTATGCATCTTTTTTATCCAATTCCCAGCTCGAACTGCCCAGCTTTATCACTGCTTTACTGTAAATACTAGTTGTTAGTTTAATTTAAAAAGCTAACAAAGTCATTTAAAAAGGCCAATACACCTACAGGTGGTATTTGAAAAAGTGCACTTTGGTGGGCTTAGTCTTCTGCTTGAATCCTCTGTTCTTTAGGGGCCATTGAATGTAGTGAATTTATAAATAAATTCAATAAAAATGTACTTGTTTTATACTTTTTTAATTTGAAATTGTTACAGTACCATTAAAGTCCACTAGCCTCAAATACAAATTTCTCCAAGGTCATGGAGTGGCCTAACCAGTCTCCAGACTTAATCCTATCGAAAATGTATGGAGGGAGCTGAACCTTCGAGTTGCCAAGCGACAGCCAAGAAACCTTTAAGGATTTAGAGAAGATCTGTAAAGAAGAGTGGACCAAAATCCCTCCTGAGATGTGTGCAAACCTGGTAACCAACTGCAAGAAATGTCTTACCTCTGTGCTTGTCAACAAGGGTTTCTGCAACAAGTACTAAGTCATATTTCACTGGGGAATCAAATACTTATTTTAATCATTGAACTGCAACTCAATTTATAAGATTTGTGTTGTGTTTTTTCTGGATTTTTTGAAAATGGCAGTACCAGTTGACCCTGTGTCAGTTAAATTGCCATGCCAATTTAACTGACACAGGGTGAACTGGTGCTGCCATTTTTGTTAGTTATACCCCCCTGAATGAATAGACAGAGATATATAATTTATAAATAAATATGTATGTTTTAATATGTTGATTCAATAAAATGTTACTTGTTTTATACTTTTTTTGTATTTTAAATTGTTACGGTATCATAAAAGTCCACTAGCCTTAAATACAAATTTCTCCAATCTATTAGGATGTAAGTACCCCTTTCTAATATTATTACATTATTGGCACTCCAATTAAACACTCCATGACCTTAATGTGCTTCTTAAGCAACTCCTTTGTTGCCTTGGCAATATGTTTTGGGTCATTGTCATGCTGGGAGACCCATCCACGATCCATCTTTAGTGTTCTGGCTGAGGAAAAAAGTTTCTTATCCAAGATTGTACAATACATTTTTTCTTGTTAAAAAAAAAGATTGTACAATACATGGCCCCTCACTTCGGCAAAGTCGGCCTGTACCTTTAGCAGAGAAACAGTCCTAAAGCATCATATTTCCACCACCGTGCTTGACTGTAGGGATGGGGTTCTTAGGGTCATAGTCAGCATTTTTCTTCCTCCAAACATGGCGAGTGGTGTTAATGCCAAAGAGCTCACTTTTGGTCTCATTTGACTACAGCCCTTTCTCCCAATCCTTCTCTGAATTATTTAGATGTTCATTGGCAAACTTCAGGCGGGCCTGTACATGTGTCTTCTTGAGGAGGGGGACCTTTCGGGTTCTGCAGGATTTCAATACATGGCAACGTATTGTGTTACCAATGGTTTGTTTGGGGACTGTGGTCCCAACTGCCTTGAGATCATTCAAAAGCTCCTCCTGTGTAGTTCTGGGCTGATCCCTCACTTTTCTCATAATCATCCTTACCCCATGAGGCATGGAGCTCCAGACCAAGGGTGATTGATGGTTATTTTGTATTTCTTGAATATGCGAATAATCGCTTCAACAGTTGTCTCTTTCTCACCAAGCTTCTTGCTGATGGTCTTGTAGCCCATTCCAGTCTTGTTTGGGTCTACAATCTTGTCCCTGATGTCCTTTGACAGCTCTTTGGTCTCGCCCTTGATGGTGAGGTTTAAATGGAAGAAGGGGATTCTGTGGACAGGTGTCTTTTATACACACAACGAGTTGTTGTTAGGAGCACCTTCTTAAATTGACAGGACTAATCTGTGTACCACATGAGCACATACTGTAGGCAGTCTGTGGGAGCCAGAATTATTGTTGGTTGGTAGGGGATCAAATTGTATTGTTTATAACATTTGCATCATGTGTTTTTTCTGGATTTTTGGTTGATATTCTGTCACTTTCATTTAAAATACACCTATGATAAAAATGAAAGACCCTTCATTTCTTTGTAAGTGGGCAAACTTACAAAATCTGCAGGGGGATCAAAAAATGTTTTTCCCTACTGTATACAGTTATTGGTTGTGTTCACAAAAGTCTGGCAAATATGAGCTCCCTACTGCTCCCTCTCAGCTTATGGTTTCCTACAAATGTTCCAGTGTGATTAGTGCGGGAGTGGTGACTGAGGAAATGCTTTCACCGGCCTGCAGCAGACTGATGACATTATCTCAGCCTAGTTGCTTGGTCATCACACTGACCTAGTGACTTTAATACTTAGTGACATTATTAGCCGGACAGGTTGAGTTACCTACAACTCTGTCTCCTCTTCTCCATTGCCGCTCTTCTCAAGATCTCCTCCTGTCAAGCTCTCTTGTTTCCTTCTCCCATGCTCGTCTCCAGGATTTCTCCAGAGCCTCTCCCATCCTCTGAAACTCGCTGCCTCAACCTGCCCGGCTATCCCCTACTCTAGCTACCTTCAGGCGATCCCTGAAAACTCATCTCTTCAGGGAAGCCTATCATGTCTCCAACTAATCTTTTACCACTTCCATCAGCTCATTCCCCACAGTTACAACCTTTTGTATCACCTCCCCCACCCTATTAGATTGTAAGCTCTTCTGAGCAGGGCCCTCTTAATCCTCTTGTATTTTATTGTATTGTAACTGTATTGTCTCCTTTTATATTATAAAGCGCTGCATAAACTGTTGGCGCTATATAAATCCTGTAATAAATAAATAAAAATGATTGGAACAATTTTTCATATCATGAGACTATGACCTTGCTTGCTGCATGCTCGTTTCACAGAGACATAAAAAAACTGCAAAAGAGAAAGCCAGGCGCGCATGTACAGAATAAAAATTAAAAAAAATATTCTGCAAAAAGAAAACTAATAAAGCCACCACATTAAGGCTGGGTTCACACTTAACCACTTAAGGACCGTAAGGATTTGCCCCCTTAATGACAATGCAATTTTTTGAGATACGGCACTGCGTTGCTTTAGCTGACAATTGAAATTGGATAAGGGGTAGTGGCGCTGTTCAATAAGGGTATAAAAAATGTGCTAAAAATTCATGTGAGCTGTGCAAAAAAAGGAATACAGTGAATTCATATGAAAAAATAAAAAATATAAAAAATATATATAAATATGATCAATGATGACCTCCACACTTTGAGTGAGTTATTCCAAAAAATGTATGGACAATAAGTTATGTGCAAAAGAGCTGGCAAATATGTGTGAGTGAATTGATGTGAATAAATAACAATAAAATGTATAAATTATATTAAAGTGACTCCGTAACACACCCCTAATTGATAAAACTATTAAGTCTGTGTAAAAATATTTTACATAAAATGTTATATACAATTAAATATAAAAATAGAAAATATTGTATCAGGTGTGTATATAGTAATCCAAGTAAACCGTGGTGGTAAACAATTAAAGTGCTCAGATCCGTGTGTCCTCCAAAAAATATATATAATAAAAAGTCTTTAAAGCATGTCAAAATAAGGAAATAAGATGAGAAGCAAATGTCCAGACAGTGATGAAAAAATAATAAATAACAATAGATGACGTCTTGTTTAAAAATTTTTTTTTTTTTTTTTTTTTGTAGCAAATAATTCCAACAGATCATACGGATAGCCGGTGAATGTTTTCAGTGCTCCCCTCCTTCCATAGAGTGACCCCTATTAAGCAAACACTCACCAGAGTGCCTAACCCCTGCAGGGGTGATAGGCATATAAAATCCTCAGCAGGTAGTGTCGAAGTCCTCCTCTGTAGGGTAAGCGATGGAGGAGATCCTCTCCAGTTGGTGTGTTCACCTGTTCCAGTGGCTAGAGTGTAGGATATACCACCGTGCAGTCCGTATGTGAAGGAAAAAATGAGACTAATAGTGTGATTCTGTAATATTAGTTAGGCCTTTATTTTCAAAAGATGCTAGTAAAAACAAAAACCAGGGGGGGGGGGGGGGGGGGATAGCCACGAAGGCTATAACAGAATCCAAACAGGTAAAACAAGATGAGGATAAGAATATAAGCAGAGCGCGCAGCGCTGGGCTGTGCGATGGTAACACCGCTAAGCCCTGGTATCCGGCGTGCGTTCCAACAGTGGGCTAGGAAAAAACCGGAAACAGCAAGGCGGAAGTGACGTGACGTGTACCAGGGTATCACCTTACGTACGTTTCGTCAGTGGACGTCTTCGTAGCTGACAATTGCGAGCTTTCTTTTGGTGGTATTTGATCACCTCTGCGGTTTTTATTGTTTGCGCTATAAACAAAAAAACAAGTGTAATTTAAAAAAAAAACAAAAAAAACAATATGTTTTACTTTTTGCTATAATACATATCCCCAAATTTTTTTGAAAATATTTTTTCCCGTCAGTTTAGGCCAATATGTATTTTCTACATATTTTTGGTAAACTAAATAAATAAATCGCAATAAGTGTATATTGATTGGTTTGCGCAAAAGTTATAGCGTCTACAAAATAGGGGATACCGTGCCTTGCAAAAGTATTCACCCCCCTCTGCATTTTTCGTGTTTTGTTGCCTCACAACCTGGAATTAACATGGATTGTTTGAGGATTGGCATAATTTAATTTACAGAACATGCCCACAACTTTGAAGATGTTTTTTTTTATTTATTGTATGGTGTTCTTTGGGTAATGTGATGTGTTGGGTTTGCACCAGACATAGCGTTTTCTTTGATGGCCAAAAAGTTCAATTTTAGTCTCATCAGACCAGAGCACCTTCCTCCATACATTTTGGGAGTCTCCCACATGCCTTTTCGCAAACTCAAAACGTGCCATTTTGTTTTTTGCTGAAAGTAATGGCCTTCTTCTGGCCACTCTGCCATAAAGCCCAACTCTATGGAGCGTACGGCTTATTGTTGTCCTATGTACAGATACTCCAGTCACTGCTGTGGAACTCTGCAGCTCCTCCAGGGTTACCTTAGGTCTCTGTGCTGCCTCTCTGATTAATGCCCTCCTTGCCCGTGAGTTTTGGTGTACGGCCATCTCTTGGCAGGTTTACTGTTGTGCCATGTTCTTTCCATTTGGTTATGATAGGGATCATCAAAGATTTGGAATTTTTTTTTATAACCTAACCCTGACTTGTACTTCTCAACAGCATTATCCCTTACTTGTTTGGAGAGTTACTTGGTCTTCATGGCAGTGTTTGGTTAGTGGTGCCTCTTGCTTAGGCGTTGCAGCCTTTGGGGCCTTTCAAAAAGGTGTGTAACTGTCGTATACCTGGTCGGAGTCTGAAGTGACGAGGTCAGCCTCTCTATCTCCAGCCCGGGTCCCGCTGAGAGTGGAGAAAGAAGGAACCAAGGGACAGGAGGAACACGAGTGCCTGCAGATGTAGCCCTTGAAGCTTGAAGCAGAAGATGCGACTCTTGGAAGGCAGAATGTCACAGCAGGTCGCAGGAATGGAGTTGCAGATACACGGGAGGCAGAGTAGAGCCAAACAGGAGACAGGAGCGTAGTCACAAGGATAGCCGGGTTCGGTAGCAGACGGGCAGCAAGGTACCAAGACATCAGGCAGGAGCAGGGTCAAATAGGAAGCCGGGATCAGGAGCCAGTAATCAGAAGTGTAGGAGAGTCCAGCAGCAAAGTCAGGGAAAGCCAAGGTTCAGCAACGGATAACAGGCAGGTAACATCAGGATACAGGTACAGAACAGCTGAAGATCAGTCAGCATCGTTGTGCGCCCCTTAAAAAGGCTGTCTGGCACCAAATGGACGCATGGACGCGTTCCCATGGACACGCACACGCATTGGCGCATCTGAGATCTGCCGAGTTCTTTGTGCGCGCATGCCCAAAGCACAACTCTGGATGGCAATGGAAAAAGGCTCATACATTTTGTGGGGCATGCACATTAGAAGCTGTTCTCCTCTGGGCCGTAACCTTTCCATTTGATCAGGAATTGTGTTTGGCCCCTCTTGGTTTTACAATCCAGCACAGCTTTGACTTCATATTCCTCGTTACCTTCGACGAGCAGTGGAGAAGGGTTTTCCGGATCCCGGTTGGGAAAGGTTAGGCACCGTTGATTTTAGTAGGGAGATGTGGAATACCTGATGAATTTTCAGATTCTTCGATAGTATTAGTTCAAAGGCCACAGGATTGATTTTCCTCTTAACTGGAAAAGGCCCCAAGCATTTCGGACCAAGTTTCTTGGAGGGACATCTAAGTTTTAAATTTGCGGTAGATAACCAGACTTTGTCCCCCGGTTCCAGATTCAAGTTACCCCTCTTCTTGTCAAAAAAATTTTTGTTGTTTGCCTGGGCCTTGGAGATGGCCTTGAAGTAATTTATTGTTAGAATTGAAAAAGCTCAGTCTGTCTTGTACAGCAGGTACAGAAGACTCTATAGGCAACTCAGGCAAAAAGGAAGGGTGATATCCATAGTTGTCGAAAAAAGGTGATTGTTGGGTAGCTGAATGAATGGAGTTATATGCAAACTCCGCCAGCGGGAGAAGGGGTGACCAGTCATCCTGTGAGAAAGAAGAGAAGCAATGCAAGTACTGCTCCAAGGTCTGGTTAGTCCTCTCTGTTTGTCCATTTGTTTTAGGGTGGTAAGTAGTGGACAGGCGTAGTTCAATGTTTAGGGCTTCACACAGAACCCTCCAAAATCTGGAGGTTTATCTCCCCCCCCCCCCTCGGTCAGAGACGATGTTGTCAGGGATACCGTGCAGTCTTACAATTTCTCTGATGAATGTGGAGGCAGTCTCAGCAGCAGAAGGGGACCCTTGCAGAGGTATAAAATGTGCCATCTTGGTCAGATGATCAACTACAACAAATATAGTGGTAAAATTCTCAGACAGGGGAAGCTCCACAATAACATCCATAGATATCATGCTCCATGGCTTCTTTGGCACAGGAAGACATTCCAGTAGACCCAAGTATTGGCTCGATTGGTTTTGCTGCGTAGGCACGTCACACAGGATTTTACATATTTGTTACAGTCCTGTATTAGGTCTGGCCACCAGAAAGACCGAAAAATTAAGGCTGTACTCTTGTGAATTCCAAAATGGCCCGCCAAGGGATGATCGTGGCACCATTTGAGGACAGAGACTCTGAACCTGTTCTGGGACAAAGATTTGTTCATTGAGGTAATAGAGCCCGTCTCTTAATTGGATAGGTAAATCTTGAGAAGGGGGGTGATCCGTCACATCTGCCTTTATTTGGGACATCAGGTCTGATTGAAGATGAACGAAATTCTTGGCCGGCAGGATAGTGTCTGGCTCCGAGGGTCGGACTGGGCCATGGAACACGTGCAATCCAGGGACAAAACCGGGGACAGAGTCCTCAGTCTGGGGACTGACCCGGAAACCAGGGACGTCTGGTCACCTTAGCTGCTTCTGCCTCTGAGATGGCTCTCTGAAAACTGGCCATGCAGTACTACCATTAGCTCAGTGATTCCACACCATACACGTTCTAGTTTCTGCTATTTTCTGATTGCAACCTGTTTTAGCAATGAAGGCCGGGGTCGCAATTTGCAGTAACTATTTTTATTGAACATATTTACTACACCATATTACATAGTTATATAGTAGGTGAGGTTGAAAAAAGACACAAGTCCAACCTATGTGTGTGATTATATGTCAGTATTACATTGTATATCCCTGTATGTTGCGGTCTTCAGGTGCTTATCTAATAGTTTCTTGAAACTATCAATGCCCACTGCTGAGACCACCGCCTGTGGAGGGAATTCCACATCCTTGCCGCTCTTAGTAAAGAACCCTCTACGTAGTTTAAGGTTAAACCTCTTTTCTTCTAATTTTAATGAGTGGCCACGAGTCTTGTTAAACTCCCTTCTGCAAAAAAGTTTTATCCCTATTGTGGGGTCACCAGAAATCATATCCCCTCTCAAGCGTCTCTTCTCCAGAGAGAGAAAGTTCAGTGCTCGCAACCTTTCCTCATAACTAATATCCTGCAGACCCTTTAGCTTTGTTGCCCTTCTTTGTACTCGCTCCATTTCCAGTACATCCTTCCTGAGGACTGGTGCCCAGAACTGGACAGCATACTCCAGGTGCTGCCAGACCAGAGTCTTGTAGAGTGGGAGAATTATTGTTTTATCCCCTAATGCATGCCAATATTTGCTTTGCTTTGTTAGCAGCAGCTTGGCATTGCATGCCATTGCTGAGCCTATCATCTACTAGGACCCCCTGATCCTTTTCCATCCTAGATTTCCCTAGAGGTTCTCCCCCCAGTGTATAGATTGCATTCATATTTTTGCCACCCAAATGCATTATTTACATTTTTTACATTGAACCTCATTTGCCATGTAGTTGCCCACCCCATTAATTTATTCAGATCTTTTTGCAAGGTTTCCACATCCTGCAGAGAAGTTATTGCCCTGCTTAGCTTAGTATGGTCCACAAATACAGAGATTGAACTGTTTACCCCATTCTCCAGGTCGTTTATGAACAAATTAAACAAGATTGGTCACAGCACAGAACTCTGGGGGACCCCACTACCTAACCTTGCTATTGCCATTATTGTAAAAAATATACAAATTTTAAGCTGCTCCCTCTAGTGGTGGCCTATTATCACTGCAGTCACTCTTTGATCAACAGCTGTTGTGATATCCCATACACAGAGGAAGTTCATTCTTTCCATATAAACTTGACTGTTAGACTTTAAGAAGAAAGAACAGTATCGTGCAACCAATGTGTGGCACTATTATGGGGGTACTTGACAGAGGGAGCAAGGAGGCCAATGAGGATCGAAGCTGCTCTGTGCAAAGCCATTGCAGAGAACAGGTAAGTAAGACATGTTTGATTCTTTTTTTTTCTTTTTTATTTAATAAGTTTTACACTTAAACAGCTATACAAAATTTGTCCAAAAGCCCAGCTCCGACCAAAGTAAATAAAATCCTGATGGTGTCTCTAAAGTTTCCTCAGTCCACAAGAAAACATTTCTGTTGCCTGTGATCCCTTTGGGGAGGTTAATAAACATATTCCTGTACATATTCTGTGACAACCAACAACTGGAATGGTGTATATAATCGGTAGAATATGTTGCTAACACACCTTCACAAAGAAAGCCCACCTTTTCTGCATCATGATGCAATCCCACCAATGTTAAAGAGCCAAGCAGGACACATTTATCAAGACATGGGACTCAGTTCCTGTTGGGTCAGACACCTGTCCAAAAACAGGAAGGGGGGAGATTTTTCTCTTCTTTCTGCTTACACTCAAGATTATGTCAGACCTACCTGTCAAAGAAGCCCTCCGGCACTGTGGTGCGATCTACCTGGAGGGTCCCAGGCCTTTCCAGCTTTATCCGGTCTTCCTTCCGGGTTCCCGGGCTTCAACCACTTGAGTGGCTGGGCTGTGATGACGCCACTCCCACGCATGTGCACGGGAGTCATATTGCCGCAGCACAGATCAAGGGCCATAAACGTATACTGAGCTGCGCATGCGCTGACTGGCAGGAGTAAGATTTTATGACAGAAGGGACTGACAGGGTCTCTTCTGTCATAAATATCCTTCCTGTCAGCAAGTTTACAAAACATGGCTTTACTACCACTTTAAGGCCGTTTTCAGCCACCTCCATTAATTTCAATGGTAATGTTATGTAACCGCATCTTTAACCACTTGACCACAGGGCAGTTAAACCCCCTTCCTAACCAGACCAATTTTCAGCTTTCGGTGCTCTCACACTTTGAATGACAATTTCTCCGTCATGCAACACTGTACCCGAATTAATTTTGTGTCCTTTTTTTAACACAAATAGAGCTCTCTTTTGGTGGTATTTAATCACCGCTGGGTTTTTTATTTTTTCCGCTATAAATCAAAAAATACAGAAAATTCGGTAAAAAAAAAATAAAAAATTCTTTGTTTCTATTAAAAATTATTGCAGAGTATTGGCGAGTATTGGCAGAGTATTACAGTGTTGCACAGTATTGGTAGAGTATTGCACAGTGGTGGCAGAGCATTGCACAGTGGTGGCAGAGCATTGCACAGTGGTGGCAGAGCATTGCACAGTGGTTGCAGAGTATTGACCAGCGCTGTGGGCACTACACATCCAGCCCACAGCGCTGGTCCCGTCTCGCCCCCTCTCCCTTCTCTGTACCGATCGGTACAGAGAGGGGAGGGAGGAACCGGCGTCATGACGTGGCGCCGGTTTGTGTACATGTGATCGCTCCGTCATTTGAAGGAGCGATCACGTGGTAAACGGCCGCTATCAGCGGCTGTTTACCGTGATCCGTAATGCGACAGGGGCCTCGGGACCCGGCGGTCACGGATGTTCCCGAGTGCGCGCCCCAGGGGAGCAAGTTTCTGGGACGTCCGTAGGACGTCCACTTAGAACAAGCCGACCGCGCTGTAGACGTCTTTCGACTATAGCGCGGTCGCAAGTGGTTAAAGGGTTCCAATTCTTCCCCACCCTGAAAAAAACACGTTGGTCTTTAACAACCCCATAGCAGATTTACTGCTATAGGGCGGACGTTCTGTGCAGAATCCCATATTATATACATACAGTTGTGCTCATAAGTTTACATACCCTGGCAGAATTTAGGATTTCTTGGCCATTTTTCAGAGAATATGAATGATAACACAAAAACTTTCCTTTCACTCATGGTTAGTGTTTGGCTGAAGCCATTTATTAACAATCAACTGTTTTTACTCTTTTTAAATCAGAATCACAACAGAAACTACCCAAATGACCCTGATCAAAAGTTTACATACCCCAGTTCTTAATAACGTGTATTGCCCCCTTTGACATCAATGACAGCTTGAAGTCTTTTGTGGTTTGTGGATGAGGCTCTTTATCTTCTCAGATGGTAAAGCTGCCCATTCCTCTTGGTAAAAAGCCTCCAGTTCCTGGAAATTCTTGGGCTGTCTTGCATGAACTGCACGTTTGAGATCTCCCCAGAGTGACTCAATGATATTGAGGTCAGGAGACTGAGATGGCCACTCCAGAACCTTCACTTTATTCTGCTGTAGCCAATGACAGGTGGACTTGGCCTTGTGTTTTGGATCATTGTCATGTTGGATTGTCAAAGCCATGCGCAGCTTCCTGGCTGATGAATGCAAATGTTCCTCCAGTATTTTTTGATAACATACTACATTCATCTTGCCATCAATTTTGACCAAATTTCCTGTACCTTTGTAGCTCACACATCCCCAAAAGATCAGCGATACACCTCTGTGTTTCACAGTAGGAATGGTGTACTTTTCATCATAGGCCTTGTTGACTCCTCCCCAAATTAAGAGTTTATGGTTGTGGCCAAAAAGCAAAATTTTGGTCTCATCAATCTAAATGACTTTGTGCCAGAAGGTTTGAGGCTTGTCTCTGTGCTGTTTGGCTCATTGTTAGCGGGATACTTAGTGGCATTTGCGTAGTAATGGGTTTCTTCTGGTGACTCAACCATGCAGCCCATCTTTCTTCAAGTGCCTCCTTATTGTGCATCTTGAAACAGCCACACCACATGTTTTTGGAGAGTCCTGTATTTCACCTGAAGTTATTTGTGGGGTTTTCTTTGCATCCCGAACAATTTTCCTGGTAGTTGTGGCTGAAATTTCAGTTGGTCTACCTGACCGTGGTTTGGTTTCAACAGAACCTTTTCCTCTTCTTGATTAGAGTTTGAACACTGCTGATTGGCATTCTGTGAATACTTATTTACATGGGATTTTTTTCGTTTTACTTTTGTTAATAATTTGCAAAGATTTCAAACAAACTTCTTTCATGTTGTCATTATGGGGTATTGTTTGTAAAAAAAGAAAATAATGAATTTAATCATTTTGGAATAAGGCTGTAACATAACATGTGGAAAAAAAGTGAAGTGCTGTAAATACTTTCCAGATGCACTAATTTATCTATATATATATATATACACATATACATACACACACACAGCCTTGAAAAAGTATTCATACCCCTCAAAACATTTTACAAATAAATATCTGAAAAGTGTGGCGTACATTTGTATTCAGCCCCCTTTACTTTGATACCCCTAACTAATATCTAATGGAACCAATTGCTTTCATAATTCACCTAATTATAAATAGAGCCCACCTGTGTGTAATTTAATCTCAGTATTAATACAGCTGTTCTGTGAATGTCTCAGGTTTGTTAGAGAACCTTGGTGAACAAAAAGCATCATGAAGGCCAAGGAACAGACCAGACAGGCCAGGGATTAAATTTGTTTAGAAGTTTAAAGCAGGGTTAGGTTATAAAAAAAAAATCCCAAGCTTTGAACATCTCACGGAGCACTGTTCAATCCATCATCCGAAAATGGAGAGTATGGCACAACTGCAAACCTACCAAGACATGACCGTCCACCTAAACTGACAGGCCGTGCAAGGAGAACATTAATCAGAGAAGCAGCCAAGAGGTCCATGGTAACTCTGGAGGAGCTGCAGAGATCCACAGCTCAGGTGGGAGAATCTGTCCACAGGACAACTATTAGTCGTGCACTCCACAAATCCGGCCTTTATGGAAGAGTGGCAAAAAGAAAGCCATTGTTGAAAGATATCCATACAAAGTCCTTTTTGCAGTTTGCGAGAAGCCATGTGGAGGACACAGCAAACATGTGGAAGAAGGTGCCCTGGTCAGATGAGACCAAAATTGAACTTTTTGAGCCTAAAAGCAAATCGATATGTGTGGCGGAAAACGAACACTGCACATCACCCTGAACACACCATCCCCACTGTGAAACGTGGTGGTGGCAACATCATGTTGTGGTGATGCTTTTCTTCAGCAGTTACAGGGAAGTTGGTCAGAGTTGATGGAAAGATGGGTGGAGCCAAATACAGGGCAAACTTAGAATAAAACCTGTTGGAGTCTGCAAAAGACTTGAGACTGGGGCGGAGGTTCACCTTCCAGCAGGACAATGATCCAAAACATACAGCCAGAGCTACAATGGAATGTGTTAGAATGGCCCAGTCAAAGTCCAGACCCAAATCCAATCTGTGACAAGACTTGAAAATTGCGGTTCACAGATCTCTCCATCCAATCTGACAGAGCTATTTTGCAAAGAATGGGCAAAAATGTTCACTTTCTAGATGTGCAAAGCTGGTAGAGATATGCCCAAAAAGACTTGTAGCTGTAATTGTAGCGAAAGGTGGTTCTACAAAAACATTTATCATTTTTCTTCCAATTATGTGCCACTTTGTGTTGGTCCATCACATAAAATCCCAATAAAATATAGTTACGTTTTTAGTTGCAACATGACAAAAAACTTGGAAAATTTCAAGGGGGGTGAATACTTTAAAGCACTGTATACACACACCCCATATTTCCAAAAGTATTGGAAACCTGCCTTTACACGCATCCCAGTCTTAGTCCCTAGGGTTCAATATTGAGTTGACCCAGCCATTGCAGCTATAACAGCTTCAACTCTTCTGGGAAGGCTGTCCACAAGATGTAGGCGTGTCTCTTTGGGAATGTTTGACTATTCTTCCAGATGCGCATTTGTGAGGTCAGAACTCTGTGCAGGCCAGTCAAGTTCCTCCGCTCCAAACTCGCTAATCCATGTCTTTATGGATCTTGCTTTGTGAACTGGGGTGCAAACTGCTCCCACAAAGTTGGGAGCATGAAATTGTCCAAAATATCTTGGTATGCCGACGCCTTAAAAGTTCCCTTCACTGGAACCAGGTCCAACCCCTGAAAAACAACCCAACATAATCCCCCCCATCCATCAAATGATTTGGACCAGTATATATCCCATAGTTTGCAGACACTATAATTGTTGCACAAACCAATCAATATAAGCTTATTGGGTTTTCTTTTTGTTTTGTTTTATCAAAAAAACAGAATACATATTGGCCTAAATTTATGAAGAAAAATTAAATTGTCTTACTTTTTTTTTATTGGATATGCTTTATAGCAGAAAGTAAAAAAAAAAAAAATTGTCGATCTTTTGTTTATAGCGAAAAAAAAAAAAGTGGTGCGAAAATACCACCAAAAGAAAGCTTTTGTGGGGAAATAAAATAAAAAAAAGAAAAGTTTTTATTTGGATACAACGTTGCATGGCCATGCAATTGTAAAAGTAAAGTAACCCAGGGCAGTATTACAAAAATATGGCCTGGTCATGAAGGGGGTTAACCACTTGCTTACTGGGCACTTAAACACTGCCCCCCCCTCCTGCCCAGACCAATTTTCAGCGCTGTCACTCCTTGAATGACAATTGCACGGTCATGCAACACTGTACCCAAATGACATTTTTCGCATTTTTTTCACACAAATAGAGATTTCTTTTGGTGGTTTTTAATCACCTCTGGGGTTTTTATTTTTTGCTAAACAAACAAAAAAAAATCATGTTTCATAGTTTAATATAAAATTTAGCAAACAGGTAATTTTTCTCCTTCGTTGATATGTGCTGATGAGGCGGCACTGATGGGTGTTACTGATAGGTGGCACTGGTAGGCACTCGTATGTGACACTGATGGTAAGCACTGTTTATGAGGCACTGATTGGTGACATTGATAGGTGGCATTGTGGGCACTGATGGGTGACACTGTGGGCACTGGCAGGTGGCACAGATGAGCTGGTGGCTGCTCTCCTTGTTCGGGGCCGATGTTCCTCTGACAGCCGCCGGTGATCGCTATCGATGTGAGGAGAAAAAAGTGCCGATTACCGGCTCTGTTTACATCACATGATTAGCTGTCGTTGGTTGACAGCTGATCATGTGGTAAGGGGATGGGATCGACCCCTTACTCCAATCAGTGAGTCTCAGACTCGCTGATCACAGGGGGCGCGCAGGCCGCTCGAGCACAGGAGGACGTCTATTGATGCCCTCCCGGCAAAGTAGGTCCGTGCTGTAGCATTCATTCGGCTATAGTGCGGATCTGAAGCGGTTAAATAATCAAAATGTATTTATTTTTTTAAAGGTTAAATCACTTTATGAATAGGTTTAGAAAATAAGTTACAGTTTATATAAAAAAAACTAAATTGTGGTGATGTACTAAACACAGAAGAAACCACCATGGTGCCCGATTCTTTTGGCCATGGTCCAGCAGATTACAAGCTCATTTGCAGAGTGGCATATGGTATACATAATATCTCTTTGATCTTGTTAAAGGATGTACCTGTACAGGCATGTGACTAAGAGCAGTTCACATCCCACACATTCTGCCCCAGTGGCCTATTTCTTAAGTGAACCCTTATCCTGCAGCTCCATCCTGACACAATTTCAGCAACATCTAGAATTTGGGATGTAGCCCAGAATCTGAACACAAGACTGTTCCATAACTGATTGGAATGTACGGTGGTTGAAAGTGAGAAAATAATTCTACAGTGCTATGCACCTACAGTTTTTTTTGGGGGGGGGGGGTATACAAAGGATGCTTACCTAAATTGGGGGAACTCACCTGTTCCATCTTCCATCTCGATCGCCCTCCGTTTTCCTCCGAGAAGATTCTTTATATTCTTCTTCTCTGCTGGGGGCCATCTTGCCTGTGGGCATGGGAAACCCCACAGGCACTTTAGATGGCCCAGCATGCACCGCCGTTACTGCGCCGAGCTCGCGCGTGCGCAGTAACGGCAAAGTGCAGCTCACGTTCTCCGAAATCTCGCGAGATTTCGGAAGATGTGTCCGAAATCTCGCGAGATTTCGGAAGATGTGTCCGAAATCTCGCGAGATTTCGGAAGATGTGTCCGAAATCTCGCGAGATTTCGGAAGATGTGTCCGAAATCTCGCGAGATTTCGGAAGATGTGTCCGAAATCTCGCGAGATTTCGGAAGATGTGTCCGAAATCTCGCGAGATTTCGGAAGATGTGTCCGAAATCTCGCGAGATTTCGGAAGATGTGACCGAAATCTCGCGAGATTTCGGAAGATGTGACCGAAATCTCGCGAGATTTCGAAAGATGGCCGCACAATTACACTCAATGACACCAGATCCCAGGAGACAGTGCGGCGTGACGAGGATCCCCGCACAGACCCCGCCCCCCCCGCAGAGACTGAGGACAGGAAGTCATCAAATACAAGGTAAGTAAAAAAAAAAAAAAAAAACACATTTCATTTAGTACTCTTTGCCTGATTTGGAAGGCAAAGAGATTTACTAAATGAAATGTGTGCCGAACCGCTTTAAGTATTGAACACGTCACCATTTTTATAGGCAAATATATTTCTAAGACCCGGTTCACACAGGGGCGACCTTGTCAGGTGACAAGTCGCGCTGTATGGGGCGGCTTCAGAGTTGGGCGACTTTGAAACCGCTCCTGTGTGATCTGGCACTAAAAGGTACTATTGACATTCAATTTTTCACCACGTCGGTAACAACGCATGCAATCCATATAAAAAAAAAAAAACACAAAACAAATAAGTGCAGAAATTAAGTAAGTTATGTGTAATAAAATGGAATGACACAGGGAAAAAAAAGTATTAAACGCATGAAGAAAGTGGTACAAAAAGGCATGGAAAGCAAGCTGAAATCTATCAGTAAATTTGAACGCAATCTTGCCCCTTGCCAGTGCAAATTAAATATCAGCTGGTTCAGTCTCAACTGATGGCCTATAAGGCCGGGTTCACACTGGTACGACAAACGCTCCGACATTGGGAGCTCATGACGTGTGAAAATCAATGTTTCCCTATGAGAGCCACCTTAACTGGTCCAACACATGTCAGTCCGACTTTGATCCTACTTCAGCCTATTGAATATCACTGAAGTCGAATCAAAGTCAGATCGCCATCTCAACTGATCCGACTTTGGCATGCGATTTGTGCTCTGATGATCTTGAAGGGGAACTCCACGCCAAATTTTTTATTATTTTTTAAACGGCATGGGTACCCCCCCAAAATCCATACCAGACCCTTATCCGTGCATGCAGCATGGCAGGTCAGGAAAGGGGGTGGGGACTAGCAAGCGCCTGCCCCCCCCCCCTGAACCGTACCAGGCCGCATGCCCTCAACATGGAGAGTGCTTTGGGGCAGGGGCTTGTCCCCATGATGATGAGGACAATGGCCTCTTCCCGACAACCCTGGCAGTTGGTTGTCAGGGTCTATGGGGGGGCTTATCGGAATATGGAAGCCCCCTTTAACAAGGGGGCCACCAGATCCCAGCCCACCCTATGTGAATGAGTATGGGGTACCCCTACCCAATCACCAAAAAAATAAAAAGGGCATTGTGTCAACATCAGAAGAAGAACAGAGGGAGAAGACAGCGGAGAAGACCCGGCAAAAAAAAGCGAGAAGACATCGGACAAGATCCGGCAGAAGCAAAAGACAACGGGAAAAGAACCGGCAGAAGATAGCAGAAAAAGAACCGGAGAGGGCTAGAAGACGTCAGCGGAGAAGAACCGGCAGAGGCAGAAGACTTCAGCGGAGGAGGCAGAAGAGTCTGAGAGGGGAGGAGAGGAGATCAGAAGTGACGCCGGAGCTGTATTAATTACTTTTAAAACATGTGTACTGTGTTTTATTTTTGACAATTTTTTTTAGGTGAATGAGTAGGGGTACAATGTACCCGATACTCATTCACAGTGTGGGGGGCCGTGATCTGGGAGCTTCCACATTGCGATAAGCCCCTCCGCCCGCAGACCCCGACAACCAACGGCCAGGGTTGTCGGGAAGAGGCCCTTGTCCTCATCAACATGGGGACAAGGTGCCCCCCCTGCCCCCAAAGCATCCACCCCCCGCCCATGTTGAGGGCATGCGGCCTAATACGGTTCAGGTGGGGTCTTTGTATGTATGGTTCGCATGGATTGTTACCGACATGTGGCGACAATTTAATGTCAATAGCGCCTTTAGAAATATATTTACCTAGAAAATGGTGACGTGTTCAATACTTATTTTACCTGCTGTACCATCATGATATTGGCTACATGGTATACCAGAAACTCATTGGGAATGATAGACATACTAGCAGATTTAAATACACTAAACACCAACAAAATGAAGCCAAGTTACTCAATAAGCAGTTATGGTTTTTCTGCTTTTGAGATAAAGGTTTTATATAAATAAAAGCTGATCATTGTAAGCACCCCTGCTAGTGGTAAATGGTTTATCTCATCTCTGTAACTGATACATTCTGCTGGAGAGCTTGTTCTTTTGACAGACTTAACTGGCTAGATCTACAGATGAAAATAGAAGAAAGAAAACCTAAACGAATGCAGTCAGCATATCTAAGAATTGGTAAGCTGCAATAATACATTTTTGCTTTTGGGTTTAATAGCCCGTTAATTGCGCTGAGTCTTTGGTTCCTTTCCTCTGAATGGACAATGTGACAAATTCCCTTTAATGTAGGTGTAAACACTGCCTGACACCTTACTGAAATGTCTAATACTACCCCCCCCCCCCCCTCACAACCAAGGTCTAAACACCCTAAGGCTGCATTCATACCCAAGCGTAGGGTCTGAGAGTTTTTCTGGCGTTTTTTTATTAGCCAATAGAGAAAAGGATCATCTGTTGCTAGGCATTTCAGCTTTTTTTTATTATTAATTTATTATTATTTTTTTCGTTCGGGTAATGGGTTAGAATTAAGGTTAGGTTTGGATTAGGAGTTGGGGTTATATATTATTTGTTTTATGGTAATACTACTATTACTAACAATAATATTAAATAAATGTAAAATAAATACACAAATAAAAATAATCATAAATAATAATTCAATAAATGAATACTAAGTAATAATAAATAACCACCACCAACTTAGACCTCTAACCCTTAAAAAAAAAAAAAAAAAAATAAATAGCTGAACACAACACAAAAAAATGTATTATAATATTTTTTTTTTTTTTGGATTGGGTGCTTGTATTTTTTCTTTTATTATCAATAATAATAATTTATAATTTTTTTAAAGGGTAGGTGTTATTTATTACACATAATTTATGATGATTTTTGTATGTATATTTTACATTTTATTCATATATTATTACTAATTCAGTTTTTTGAATTGTTTTCATTTGAGCAGAAAATCGCGCAAATACACGAATGGTGCGTTTCCATTCATTTCTATGGGAATACAAATGTGCCAAAAACGCCCAAATCTGCCCAATTTGGGCGACAGACAAAGCTACAGAACTTGTTTGAGCTTCAGGCGATTTGGAGTGGACATGTGCACCATCTCCATAGAGAATAATTTATTTATTTTTTCTCCTCCAGCGTTTCTGAGCTTCAAGGTGATAATCGCTCAGGTGTGAATGCAGCCTAAATGATTGCTGCAGTAAAAAATAAAAAATATGTCTAAATGCCCTTTCCATTTACCCAAGGCCTTGATCACATGACACCTCCTGTGTTTACTTCCTGTGGGGTTCTTCAGGGAAAAGGGATCAACCGGATTGCTGGATTGTGGTTCTCTGCGCCCAAAACCAGCAGCATCAAGATACCTGGACAGGGGTCTTAGGTGAGCATAGCTTACTACACCAGATAAGACAAAAACCCTACAGAATCGAATAGGTTAGAGGGGGGTGTTAAAGAGAAGGATGGGGTCATATTCTGCCAAAAATGGGGCTTGACGCACTGGGGGGGATTTACTAAAACTGAAGTGCGCAAAATCTGGTGCAGTTCTGCATATAAATCAGCTTCCAGGTTTTTGTCAAAGCTTAACCACTTGACCTCTGGAAGATTTACCCCCTTCATGACTAGGCGTTTTTTTTTGCTATACTGAACTGCATTACTTTAACCTGTTGCCGACCGCCCACCGTCATATGACGGCGCTAACATTTCGGCCACTAGGGGGCGCGCGCCGCGGGAGGGATCCGGCGCGTGCCCAGCAGCCGCGATGTCCGCCGGGCACCCGCGATTGCCCAGTAACTGAGCAGGACGTGGATCTGTGTGTAAACACACAGATCCACGTCCTGTCAGAGGAGAGGAGACCGATGGTGTGTCCCTTGTACATAGGGACACCGATCGGTCCCCTCCCCAGTCAGTCCCCTCCCCCCACAGTTAGAATCACTAACATAGGGAACATATTAACCCCTGCAGCGCCCCCTAGTGTTAACCCCTCCTGCCAGTCACATTTATACAGTAATCAATGCATTTTTAGCACGGATCGCTGTATAAATGTGAATGGTCCCAAAAATGTGTCAAAAGTGTCCCATATGTCCGCCGCAATGTCAGTCACGATAAAAATCGCAGATCGCCGCCATTACTAGTAAAAAAATAAAAAATAATAAAAATGCTATAAATCTATCCCCTATTTTTAGACGCTATAACTTTTGCGCAAACCAATCAATATACGCTTATTGCGATTTTTTTTTACCAAAAATTTGTAGAATATGTAACGGCCTAAACTGAGGAAAAAATTTGTTTAAAAAAAATAAAAATAAAAAATTGGATATTTATTATAATAAAAAGTAAAAAATATTGTGTTTTTTCAAACTTGTCCCTATTCTTTTGTTTATAGCGCAATAAATAAAAACCGCAGAGGTGATCAAATGCCACCAAAATAAAATTGTGGGGAAAAAATGATAAACATTTTATTTGGGTACAGTTTGCATGACCGCGCAATTGTCATTCAAAATGCAGCAGCGCTGAAAGCTGAAAAATGGCCTGGTCAGGAAGGGGGTGTTCGTGCCTGGTAGGCAAGTGGTTAACTGATAATTGCGCAGTCATACAATGCTGTACATAAAATTTATGTCATTTTTATCCCACAAAGCTTTTTTTGGGTGGCATTTGATCACCTCTGAGTTTGTTTTTGCACTATAAAAAAAAAAGACAGAAAAAATATGTTTTTTACTTTTTTCTATAAAAACATATTCAATAAATTTTAACAAAAAAAAAAAAATCTAAATTTCTTCATATATTTAGGCCAATATGTATTCTACTACATATTTTTGGTAAAAAAAAAAGTGTATATTGATTTGTTTGTGCAAGTTATAGCACCTGCAAACTATGGTATATATACACTGGAATATTATATTATTATTTTTTTTTATATACATCATCGGCGGCCGTGATTCCTGCGTCCATTGAAAAACCGGGTCCACCTTTACAGCTTAACCACTTTTAAGTGCACTTGTAGTGCAAAGTAGATTTTCCTTTAGTAAATAATCCCCAATATCTTTTACTTTTTGCTATAATAAAATATCAAAATAAAAAAAAAAAAAAAATTTTTTTTGCAATAAGCGTATATTGATTGGTTTGTGCGTCTACAAAAGGGAGGATAGATTTATGGCATTTTTTTTTTACTAGTACTGGTGGTGATCTGCAATTTTTAAATCGGGACTGATATTGCGGCAGACAGATCGGACATATTTTGACACATTTTTGGGACAATTATACAGCGATCAGTACTGTAAAAATGCACTGATTACTGTATAAATGTCAATGGCAGGGAAGGGGTTAACACTACGGGGCAATCAAGGGGTTAACTGTGTTCCCTAGGTGTGTTCTAACTTTAGGGGGGGTGGGACTGACTAGGAGGAGAGATCGGTGTTCATACTTAGTATGAACACACGCTCTGTCTCCTCTCCCCTGAGAAAACCGGAATCTGGGTGTTTACACACCCAAATCCCGGGTGCCCGGCAGTGATCACGCCCGCCGGGCACTCACATCGGCTCCGGCTGGGAGCTACAGGCGCGCAAAAGTACCTCCGGCGGAGCGCACACCCTCTAGTGGTCAAAAGGCAAAGCGACGTAAGTAGTTTCGCCCAGGGGAGCCAACCTGCCGCAGTTGTACAACTGCGGCGGCTGGGCGGGAAGGGGTTAAAGTGATTTTAAGGCTTAATTTTTTTTTTTAATAACAAACATATTATACTTACCACCACTGTGCAGTTTGTTTTGCACAGAGTGGCCCTGATCCTAGACTTCTGGGGTCCTCCGGTGGCCCTGGTAGCTCCTCCCCGCATTACCCCCTAGGAGAAGCGTTCTCCCGGGGGGGGGTTTACTTTGCGGGCGCACTCCCAAGTCCAGCATTTGCATCTATAGAAGCAGAATGCCGGACTTGGCGTCATTGGATTTGATTGACAGCAGCGGGAGCCAATTGGCGGTCTATCCAATCAAGCGCCGAGACAACGGGCAGAGGGGAAGAGAGTGTCTACGGCGTGGGAATTACAGGACTCGGATGAGTAAAATGAGGCGGTCAGTGACAGAAGTTTTTCCACCTTAATGCATAGGCTGCATTAAGCTGAAAAAACACAAGGCTTTACAGCCCATTTAAGGTGTTGGAGCCTGATGGGACCATTGTCCAGTTTCTGATACCGCTTTTATCTGGAATTTGGTTAGTTTTTACAGCCCAGTCTGTTGGAGCATGGTGGGATTATTATCCAATGCTTGAAAGTACGGATATCTGGTAAGAAGTGAATCTCTGAATGGGATATTAAAGTCTTTGTGTTTTGAAGAGCACTGAAGTTACCTTATATTTGGTTCACCCAATTCCCTTGAAGAGCACAGAAGTTTTAACATATTTGGTTCACCCAATTCCCTTTTGTATAAGGGTTCGCCAGTTGGACACTTTTTCTGAATCGTATATTGTTCACTTTGAGTCATTTCATCTAACTTTTTTTCTTTTAATACACTTGTTTTTGTAGGAGTGGACTTAATGCCCTTACATTTTTGTCATGTGTATTTTTGCACAGTGATTATTCTTATAGATTAGCGCACCTGTTTATGCTTTGGGGGTTTTTCTGTTACAGAGACAGGACAATTTCACCACATCAAAAGGGACGATGGACAGGGCCATGTGCCGTCAAATCTTGGGTGAGGACCTCCTTCACTCAGCCAGGGCATTGAAAATGGGTCATGGATGGGTATTCCAGCATGACAATGACCCAAAACAACAAATGAGTGGCCCAAGAAAAAGCACATTAAGATCCTGGAGTGGCCTAGTCAGTCTCCAGACCTTAATCCCATAAAATATGTGGAGGGAGCTTAAGGTTCAAACATCAGCCCTTAAAACCTTAATGACTTGGAGAGGATTTGCAGAGGAGTGGGTCAAAATCCCTGAGATTTTCTCAAACCTGGTGGCAAACTACAAGAAACGTCTGACCCCTGTAATTGCCAACAAGGGTTTTTCCACCAAGTACTAAGTCATGTTTTGCGAATCAATTTATAACTTTTCTGAAATGCGTTTTTCTGGATTTTTTTTTTTTGTTATTCTGCTTCTCACTGTTAAAATAAACTTACCATTAAAATTATAGACTGAGTATTTCTTTGTCAGTGGGTAAATGTACAAAATCAGCAGGGGATCAAATACTTTTTTCCCCCTCACTGTAGGAGAGTCAAAAGGGAAAGTGTGGCTTTTATGAGACTATTACTGCTCTGGGTAGGCACTGAGTGATGGGGTATTAGAACAATGCCAAGTGTCATCTGTTGCTACAGGGCAGTGTTTCTCAACCTTTTTTTCAGTCAAGGAACCCTTTAAAAAAAAAAAAAGGACAGTGTTTAGGCACACCATTCTAAAATTAAAACCAGTAGAATAGTTTTTACATAATGTAGCAACAACTACAAGTTCAAGTAGGACACCCAACGTTGGAGGGGAATTTATTCTTGCAAAGCAAATACACTTTTGCAAACTGGTACTGACTAGTATTCCAATATTTCTCCATTACTCCGCTAATGTGACCCCACCGCTGACGGAGCGGGGCAGGTGAGGGTTAAACAAGGATGCTATGCTGGCAACCGACGTCATCGGCCATTAGGACACCGGCAGTTGTAAAGGTGCAGAATGAAAACCTGTGACTTAGTGTAACTAAAAAGGCAGCCTTCATCCACTCGCTGGCTTGTTTACAATTTTTGGGCAATTTTAAAGGCATTTTGCTGAAGCACCCCTGAAGAAATCTCAAGGCACCCTGGTTGAAAAAGGCTGCTATAGGGAATACCACCAGTCTGAGAATAACCTCTCACGCAGATAACAGAGAGGAAATGGTGCCTCTAAGACACTGGTAGAGAAGGGTCAAGGTGAAAGGTTCAGGATCCCGTTCTTAGCAAAGAACTAATATAGCTCAGCTCGTCAGAATATGCAAAACATAAAATGAAGAAGAGGTGGTGAGATGAGGAGGGGGTGAGATGAGGAGGGATTATTTTGGGATCAGTTTAACAAGATGCAGAGGATCAGCAGAGTTTAAATTAGGTGATCAGTAAGTAGGCTGGCTTCCCTTTTTTTTCCAAGTGCGGATCTCTACACACAGAACTGCAATACCAATAAATCTCAAACTACACATATCAAGTTTTAATAAAATATTTAATTATAAAAAGATAACTTCTACTATTACCTAAAATTAATAAATACAGTGGCGGGATGACCACCATCGTTTCACCCATCCTCTCACTGTTAGTGTAAAAAAAAAAAAAACCTAAAGAACCCCCTTTACTGCATTAACTGGTGTGCAAAAAGTTAAAGTGAGAGTTTTGTCTTACCGGTAGAATCCTTTTTTTGGAGTAGATTACAGGACACAGGATGGTATTGCGGTTATGCTGCTACCTTCAGGAGACCGGACACTGGCAGAGCAAACCTGTTAACACAGCCCTGCATAAACCCTCCGAGCATGCCTCAGTTTTGTAAACAAGCAATAGTAGGAGCAAATCATAAGGAAGAGAGGGGAAGAACCTGTGCCCTGTAATGTACTCCAAGAAAAGGATTTTACAGGTAAACAAAAAACAGGATTTTTGTCTTATCTTACAACACAGGACACAGGATGGTATTCAGGAATGTAAGGGACTTTACCAAAAACAACTGAGTGGTGGGCAACACAGCAAACAAAAACATGGGGCGGCACAGTTGTGTAGTGGGTAGCACTCTTGCCTAGCAGTAAAAAGGGTCGCTGGTTCGAATCCCAACCACGACACTACCTGCCTGGAGTTTGCATGTTCTCCCTGTGTCTGCGTGGGTTTCCTCCGGGTACTCCGGTTTCCTCCCACACTCCAAAAGACATGCTGGTAGGTTAATTGGCTTTGGTCCAAAAAATTGGCCCTAGTATATGAATGTGAGTTGGGGACCTTGGATTGTGGGCTCCTTGAGGGTAGGGTCCGATGTGAGTGTGTACTCAGGTTGAACTTACTAACTACTAACTTTATTCAACCTTACTAAATATGTATGCAACTATCAGCAGTAACTAAAAAATAAAATGCACATTCCCTCACCCGCAAAAAAATATGCATTCATTTATTCTTTTAACCACTTAGCCCCGGACCAATTTGCAGTGAAAGGACCAGGCCCCTTTTTGCGGTTCGGCACTGCGTCGCGTTAACTGTCAATTGCGCGGTTGTGTGACGTGGCTCCCAAACAAAATTGGCGTCCTTTTTTTCCCACAAATAGAGCTTTCTTTTGGTGGCATTTGATCACCTGTGTGTTTTTTTTTTTTTTTTGCGCTATAAACAAAAATAGAGCGACAATTTTGAAAAAAAAATGCAATATTTTTTACTTTTTGCTATAATAAATATCCCCAAAAAAAATATATAAAAAATGTTTTTTTTTCCTCAGTTTAGGCCGATACGTATTCTTCTACATATTTTTGGTAAAAAAATAAATAAAAAAATCGCAATTAGCGATTATTGATTGGTTTGCGCAAAAGTTATAGCGTTTACAAAATTGGGGATAGTTTTATAGCATTTTTATTAATATTTTTTTTTTTTTTTACTAGTAATGGCGGTGATCAGCGATTTTTATTGTGACTGCGACATTATGGTGGACACATCGGACATTTTTGGGACCATTGTCATTTATACAGCAATCAATGCTATTTAAATGCACTGATTCCTGTATAAATGACACTGGCAGTGAAGGAGTTAACCACTAGGGGGCGGGGAGGGGTTAGGTCTGTGACGTGTTTTTTTTTTACAGTAGGGGGGCGTGGCTTTACGTCTGATGTCACTGATCGGCTTTCCCGATGACAGGGAACAGCCGATCAGTGACAGGCAGTGTAGGAAGCACGGGAGAGGTTTGTTTACCTCTCCCTGTTCTTCAGCTCTGTGACCCGATTGCGGGACACCAGCAGTGATCGGGTCCGCTGGTCCCGCGGAGCTCAGGACCAGTTTCGCGAGCGCGCCGCCAGCGGCGCGTGATCCACGGCTGGGCACTTAAAGGGGACATACCGGTATCCTGGTCAGATAACCCTGCAGTCAAAAGATCCAGCAATTAAAGTTTAAAATGCTGAGCTCCACATTCACCCATTGTAGGTTGCAATGGGTGGATGTGACATTAACCCTTTGTGGCAATACATCCAAAGTGAGGTATTCCCTCCAGGGCTTCACCACTGTTGGTGCAAACCTCACCTTCCAGATGACAACACAGGCAGGTAGGTTTCTACAAGACTTTGCCCTCCCAGTGGGCATACTCTCATAGGAGTATTCAAGGGGCAGGGAACCACCAAAATGTGACTCACATGCCTGAACCAGTAGAGCACTCGGCAGCTCTCAGCCACCACTAAATTGCTGGTGCCCAACGGTGTCTAGTGCACAAAGGCACATTACAGGCAAGGTCGGCTTCTTCACAGCAGGGTCCAGGGGTGGCCTCCTAGGCTATGCAGAGGATTAGTTTATCTGGAAAGCTGCAAACCAAGGCCTGGGGTCTCAGCAACCAGTGAAGAAGCCTGCTAAAAAAAAAAAAAAAAAAAAAAGTTTAGAGAAGACATTCATCTCCTAAGGACACTAGCAAAAAACGGTGGCTTGTTGGGAATGGGAGGGGTTATGCAAGGCTGCCCTAACAATTGTTCCAGTGTCCAGTCTCCCAGAGGTAGGAGCACAACTGTAGTTCCTGAACATCAACCTGTGTCCTGTAATATACAATAAAGAAAACAGTTTGCACTTCATACTGATTTTCTTCCTAACCGTTTAAAGACGCTTACACTGCGAGTATTGTCCATCTGAGCACTGCGGTTATCGCTAGAACTGGTCACGCGAGGGTTCCCGATAGTCCGCTTGATGGTAATCTTAAAAGCTGTTGGGGGTGGCTTGCTACTGCTAACTTTGCTGTCTTGAGCTTCAGATTGCAGCTTTCCCAAACGCTTCACCAGTGCAGCCGAGGGCATTTTTCTTTTTCTTCCTTCCTCAGGGTTGGCTCTTTTGACTGTGCCGAGCCTTTGTGCCATGCTGATCTTTTGAGTGGTGAGCTTGGCAGGGGCACTTGCAGGGGGCTTTGTGGCAAGTCTCCTAATGGTGGTGATGGCAGGCTTTGGTTCAGAGCTTGTGGCTTTGGCCTTCACAGTAACTCCAGGGGTAAGATTCTCTCTAATAATGGTGGTACCCTTTCTCTTAAGTACACCAGCATACGGCAGAACACTGTCCTCTTCATCGCTCCCTGGTGAACGATCTTCCCCAATTGAATCACCCAATCGGCTAAATACTCCAGTGGGCTGTAAAAGCAGAAGGTAAGCCATGAATACATGAGCACAATCAAAAAGTAACTGCCCCCAAAAGCACGTTCTACTCACCTTTGTTACGGTTGTTGTGTCCATGTTGCTCTCTGCTCCCAGTCTGTCAAAGACGGACGTTCTGGTTAAACCTATACCATGTTCACAAAATAAAGGGAAACTTGTTTTCACAAAACAGCTGGACCTGATGTATTACAATAGAAATTGCTATATTATGTATAAAATTTTATTTATTATAAAAAGTTTGTCCAAAGTATCTTCTGTACTCCTGTGACCAGTTTTCAGTCGACAGCAGGCTAAAGTCCGCTGTCAGCTGACATCACTCAGTCGGTCCCAGTCTCCAGATCCATCCCGACATTAATGTCGGGATTCACCCACATGCCTGGACCAGCAGCCGATTCAACCTCTTATCGAACCGATGGGAGCAGCTGCTCCGGTTCTCTACACAGCCTGGCCCTCCAGTGAGCACTGGAGGGGCAGAGCAGAGAGCAGGTGACTGACAGTGAACAGCTCTCTGTTCGCTGAAGACTGTGAACCGAGTGATCAGCGAAATTTGATCACTCAGTTCTCCATCTTAAGAGGCAGCGTGGGACTGATGCTGCATCCACCTAGGTGAGTAGGAATGTTTTTTTCCCCCAGAATCCTGAACTTCTCTTTTAAATATCCTATAATTTTCCTGCATTCCAGTTATAGTAGAGGAAAAACTGGTAACACCAGTTCACAAAATATGCCATTTAAAGAAGATTTGTTTTGCAGCCTCAATTCCCCTCTTCACAACTATTACAAAATAACCCTTTAAGACTGGACATCTTATTCAGAAAACAGTTTGATGAACTGGCACCATAAAAACTCACTTTTAGCTGCCTGTTCTTCCAGAATTTTCTTTGTCCGAGGTGTGGTCCCCTTTGGCATATTAATGACATATTTCCCTTCAATCTCGGCTGTCACCTTGCGACGTTTTACTGGAACCTCTGCAGCATCAGGTGCAGGTGCAGACACGGCTACAGAGAGAGAGGGTGACCACAGAACAAAAAAAAAAGAAAAAATCAAAAAATGTCCTATAACTATGCAATAATACTTAAAGGAGCTGTAAAGGCAGAAAGTTTTTTTATCTTAATACATTAAGATAAAAAAACCTTGTATGTAGCAGCCTCCCCAGCACCCCCATAATTACTTACCCGAGCCCCATCTCTCTACAGCAATGTCCACAAATGTCTAAGCCGTCCGGGACACTCCTCCCGATTTGCTGAGACACAGCAGCGGCACCATTGGCTCTTGCAGCTGTCAAAGTCAATCAGGAGAAAAGAGGGGCAGGGTCTCTGTGTTTGAATGGACACACGGAGCTGTGACTCGGCTCCAGTGCCCCCATAGGAAGTTGACTGCCGGGGCACTCAACAGGAGGGAACGGCCAGGAGCAGCAAAGAGGGACCCGAGAAGAGGAGGATTTGGGCTGCTCTGTGCAAAACCACCGCACAGAGAAGGGAAGTATGACGTGTTTGTTTTTTTTGTTTTTAAAACGAGCCTTTACAATCACTTTAAATAGTTTGTTTGCCTGAATTAAACTCAAACTACCTGACTGTGCGTTCTTCAGAGCCACTTTGTTGGAGACTGTAACGGAAATCTTAGATGTGCTTGTTTCAGGTCTGCGGACAGGGGTGGATGGAGGAGAGTCTCGACTTAGACTGTTTGCAATCATTCTTGTGGCTGCTAAAAAAAAAAAAAAAAAAAAAAAAAAAAAAAAAGACCCATTTTATTTTTTACAATCTAAAGCAGCTTTTCTAGAAGAACCTTTGGAATACTTCAAGTACATTAGCATCAGTTAGGTGCAGATATGATAAATAATAAAGAATGTAGCACCTTTCACATATTTAAAACATGAAGCAGATCATTCCTGAATATTCACAAGTTCTGCAGGACAAAACTACATATGCTGGAGGGGGAATGGTAGTGCCTTTTTTTACATAGGTAGTCTTTAAAAAAAAAATATATATATATATATATATATATATATATATATATATATATATATATATATATATATATATATATATATATATATATATATATATATATATATTTTTTTTTTCTCAGATGTCTGCACTGAGAAGTTAAATCTCAAAGCATACCGTGCAACTGTTTGGCCACTGCTCTCCAAGGCCAATCCACTTCTAAAAAGGATGCAGATTATATTAGGCGAGTATAATGAAGTCGCCCCCCCCCCGTTCAGAAATAAGTTTCAATGAGAGATTGTTTTTAGGAAACTGCAGTTTCTTTTGCAAAGAAAAGTATGACTCTGCAAAGACATTTGATAAAAATCCTTACAAATATATACTGTATAGCTCTCTTCAATGAACATCATTTTAAAGACCACACAATTAAACAGTGTTTAAAGTTACTTACGGCTATTAGCATTCCTCCGTAGTTCATTCTGCATGCTGTTCTGGTTAGGAGGCTCAGTCACAGCTTTACAAATATCCTATAGGAAGCACAGAATAAAAATAAAGTTAGCTAGTTAAATCCAACAAATAGCGTTATTTTTGCCATTACACCTATTTTGTCACAGACAACTCATCACACATCTGAAGTCAGGTTAGCCATTTAAAGAAAACCTGTACTTTGCCCAAGCAAAAAATGCGTGCCCCACCAGCAGCACACTATTTCCATTTGCTCTCCATCCACTGCCTGCTTTCAGCAACCAGTTCTAGGTATGGAGGAGTGTGCAACAAGTTCGAATGCTGATGCCTGATGATTGTTCAGGCACCCTGTGCAGTCACACGGGGGCAGGGAGAGATCTCAAACCCGGGTAATCTCCAAGTTGCGGCCACAGTACTAATTTTCCCTTGCTTTGAATGGCTGAATAAAGTAATGGGGGTTGGGGGGGGGGGTAAACATGTGCAGTTGGTGGGACCCTCAAAGTGAACCTGTATGAGGAAAGCCCATGTTCACATAGAAGCTGAACTCCAGACCCCCCCTCCCCTCCCAAAAAACAAAACAAAGTGGAGGTTATTTACTAAAGGCAAATCCACTTTGCACTGAAAGTGCACTTGGAAGTAAAGTCGCTGTAGATCCGAGGGGGACATCAAGGAATATAAAAAAAGCATTTTAGCTTACACATGATTGTATGATAAAATCAGCTGAGCTTCCCTCATTTCAGATCTACCCCTTAGATTTACAGCGACTGCACTTCCAAGCACACGTGCAGCGCAAAGTGGATTTGCCTTTCATAAATAACCCCCATAGTCTGCTAGAGGTTTCATGTGTTAGTTTGAAAATTTGTCCTAGTCACAGGGGGAGGAATACAGTAAGGGCTCATATAAAACAGGTGCATTTGGGCCATGGAGCACCAGAATATAGCATTATTCCGCACGTAGGAGTTCACAGGCATAACAAGCAGCCTATTCAAATCAATGTCAGGCTGTCAGCTGTAACCACACATCCGACTAGCGGGCTGTCTGCTTCCAGGGCCACTCACCCATCCCTGTATGCGGTAACCACTCAGATGAGCCATTACAGGCATACAGCCGTGGTGTAGAAAGAACAATGGACTGACGCTAGTATGGACTTTCATGGTACTCTACAAAGGCTTAACTATACACAAGATGAATATAAATCGCATTTATTTCAACAATACATTAAAACCTATGTATAAAAAGACACAACCAGAAGTGTCCTAAACATTAAGCTCTAATATATATATATATATATATATATATATATATATATATATATATATATATATACACACACACACACACACACATGGGATGACCTTGGAAGATAACCATTGTCAACTTAACATATACCATCTGTGTATTGCTGCTCAACATATTTTGCTGGAAGACCACCGCTTCTTCAGGAGTTTTTTTATATAGCATTATAGAGTAAACAACACCTTATAATATCTATAAATAGAGAATAGAAAGAAAAGAAAAAAAGTTGATTACTATATAAAAATCAGTGGTCTTCCCGCGAAACATGACGACCGCCCAATACAAAGATTGGTACATGCTAAGTTGACAATGTTTATCTTCCAAAGGTCATCCCATCTGTGAATATATAGAGCTTAATGTTTTAGGACACTTCTGGTTGCGTCTTTTATATATATGTATGTTTTAATGTATTTTTAAAATACAATTATCTTGTGTATGTTAAGCCTTTGTACAGTACCATGAAAGTCCATACCAGCCTCAGTCCATTTGTCTTTCTACATATTTGTTAGGATGTAGGTACCATTATGTTTTGCTATAGTTGGCACTTCCTTATAACATACAGCTGTGGTGTCTGACTTCCTGACATTGATTCTACAGGCTGCTGGCCATGGCTGTACACAACACCTGTAGACTAATGGGCACAGAAACACACTGGACTCTATCACTGTGCACCCAAATGAATCCATGTGCACAAGCCAAAATAGCCATTTCTCTGCAGGTACTTCAGTCAGGTTACAGCTTCTTATGTTGACTTCTCTTGAGTGTCCCTGGGGAAAAAAAAACCCAGGCCTCTACCTTTATGCTTTTGAGTGACTCAGCTGCAATGACAAAGACAGTTTTAAGGCTTAACCCTGTCCTTATCAACACTCCACCCTATTTATCACTCACTGCATGTCTTTCAACAAAACAATAGCGCAGTGTTACATAAAAGAAAGTGGGAGGAGGATTTAATCATTGTTACCAATTTATGCAAACTAAAAATAGGTAAACAAAATAAATATTTGAAATAAATTCTGGCATTGGTACAAGTTGGACTAGCTCCTGTTATTTATTGTATGCCCCGAGTACAAGGAAGCTATAAATGTTGTCATCTAATACTGTATACATCTTCACTTGTAAAATTAAAATGGTTACATAAAGGCAAAAGTTGTCTGTTTTGCCCTGCAGCTTAACAAAAAGACAACAATGTGACTTGTTGCTATAGCCAAATTGTCATGAAAAAAGTTGAAAAACTGGTTTCTCAAGGAATAAGTCAAAGTGATGACTGCTAATCTGGATTTAAATGGTAATAAGGGGATAGTTCTCATCAAAAGAAGAACAAAAAAAAGAAAAAAAAAAAAAAAAACACACACACACACACATAGCTATGGTTGACTTCATGGTAAGCTAGTGCTTAATAGGAGGTCAAAACTGAAGCACATTTTCAATTTACCTGTTGATGAACTACCTTTGCATGTTTCAGTATGGCAATCACATCACCCACCACTGTAATTCCCAACTCATTCATAATCTCCTTGTTCAAATCCAAAAGCATGTTCTTGCTGATCCTATGATTAAAAAAAAAAAATAATAACAACAAAAATGCATTTCACAACTGTACACATCTTAGTTCTGTCTGAATGATGGCATGACCCTTCCTTTCCCATTGGCATCCCATTAGCTTCAACTCCGTCCTCCTGAGGTGCTACTTCCAGCTAGACACTGATGCCTGTAATTATAACCCCTTTCAAAAAGTGTGCACACTTGAGTAAAAAAAAATAAACCTATATATATATATATATATATATATATATATATATATATATATATATATAAGATCTCTTTATCTCACACATACACTCATTTTATTTTAGAGCAGAGAAAGGCTCAAACCTCAGTCAGGTTTTCCTGCTGACTGTTACTACTTTGTATATATTTCTGTTCTGGTAATGTCATGGGACATGAGGTGATGGGAAGTCTCCCTAAAAAGACACCAACAGCAATAAAACCTGACAGAGGTTTCCATTCTTCCTCTACGCTATCCAAAAAATAAAGTTTTGTGACCAAAGTTCCAACTATATGAACAACACAAACATTGGTAATCTATTTGGGGTTTTGAATCAGTTAGTTGCAAACTAGGCGGAGCGAATCGCATTAGCGTTACTTTGTTTGAACGCAATGATACCCACAGTACTTCTCCTCACAGCAAAGATACAAGTGAAAAATATAAGAATATTTAAATGAAAAATAGATCACAGGACCATTCACCACTTCAATACAGGGCATTTTTACCCTCTTCCTGCCCAGTCCAATTTTCAGCACTATCACATTTTGAATGAAAATTGCGCTGTCATGTAACACTGTACACAAACTACATTTTTAGAAGTTTGTTTACTCAGCTAGAGCTTTCTTAGGGTTGTAATTAATCATAACTTTTTTATTTTTTTTTTAAGCAACAAAATAAATAAAAAACACAACCCCAAGGTTTTTTTTTCACTTCTGCTGTAAAATTTTGCAAATACTAGGGCCAAAACAACGAATCGATTAACCTCCCTGGCGGTATGATTATATCTGATTTTTGAATGTCAAAGTGGTACATTGTTTTGCATTAAAACTTGTTTTATATTGTAGGCCTGTAATTCTTAGGAAGAACTCACTTAAATCTGTCTAAGAGTTTAGTAGACATCCCGGGATTGATACAGTTTGAAACACAAAATTATAATATAATAAATTAACTATAAAAAATAATAATACATAGACAAAAACATAATAATACATTTTATTCAATAATGTAATCAAATCAAAAACACTGACATTTTTCTCAATCGCAGATTCGTTACTGTAGTCATCTCTCTCTATCTAATCACAATGATAGAGATGTCCTGTGATTGGCCCTGTCTGTACCAGGTGATCACATTGACCAATCACAGCTAGCAACACAATTGTGAACAATGAATGGCATGAAAGGAAGCCATCCATTGTTTACAACGGTCATGTGATCTGCTGTGATTGATTACAGAAATCACATGGTACCGGCAGCGAGCCGACACACTGATCAGTCATCGGCTGTGTCTGGTGGACATAGCCAGTGACAGATCGTGCTGCTGCAAACAAGTGGAAGGGAACAAGTGGAGCTTCCCCTTTTAGGTCTTGCTCTGCTTTAAGTAGTAGGTGTATGGGATATTTTTGGAGAGGAAAAAAAAAAAAAATGATTGTTTAGGGTCACTTCAAGTCCAGTTACAATATGATTCTATTCATATTAAAAAGTACCAGAATTTTTTTCTGAGGTATTCAGCTGCAAACTTAAGGAAGCGCAGTCTGCGGTCCCATCCAAACAAGAATATTAAACAGGTTGGGAGTTACAAGCTAGACATGGGAGGGCTGCAGCCCCCCCAAAAAAATAAGTTTGATATGCCTGGCATACTATACATGTTCCACTTTAAAACTAGATTTTCACTTTGAGTAAGGATGTCGACTCAAAAGAATGAGTAAGCTAGACAATGAGGTGGAACAGCTGGCTCTTCTCAGTACTCCTAATGCTTTGTTTACCCACATGGCAGCCTAGTGATATCTTCTCACCTGTTGTCCACAAATGTCACAGCATAATTGACAGCAGGTCCTGCGGGGATGCCGGCCTCCTTGAAGAAGCTGATCCACTCTGAGGTGGCTGAAAAGATAGAAAACACTTTAAAGTGAACTTTTAGGCCTTGTTCAAATCTGTGTGTTGAATGCACATTGCAGACATGTTTTATGTGTGTTACCATTGAATGCCAAATCGCGATGGAAAATGCATGAAAAATGCAGCAAGCAGGACTCCTAATGCAATTAAAATTTTCAAAAATAGGACTGGCGCCCAAGTAGAATAAAGGTTGCTAAACTAAAATAATTGGTGGTGCCCGCTTGTAGATTTTGTTATCTTCCACAATGCCTAGGAGCCAGGAAACTTGGGGGCTACCAATCTGCATATGTTAGTGTGTAGACCTGTCCGCTCCAATGCAAGAGAGTCAAAAGTTGCACATTGAGCAGCCCATATCAGGGTACTAAGCCGTTTAAAGGAAACCTGTGCTGAGAGAAATATGAAGGGCACCGCTGTTTACTTCTGGTTGTCATGCTGATTATCAACACTTCATCTACATCTCCCCCATTGAATATCATATTGGGTGCAATGCTGGAATTGTAGCAATAGCCAGTAACTAAACAAGAACAGAAAATACTAATAAAATGTGTCTTACCCATAGTTATGGAAGCCATGATGTTACCACTCAAAGGATACCTGAAAGGCAGACAGGGAATATTAAGTTCCAAGGAGCATCTTTTATCCAGATATACACAAAAATAGTTCCATACAGAAAGATGAAGGACAGAAGGCAGCAGTGAACACAAAAGATTTGGAGGATGATCAATGCAGAAAGTTCGGTGGGCCGGCCAGGCTGCACCCCCTCCCCACTCATTGACACACAGGACAGCAGCTGGGAGACAAAAATAACTCCTGACTCCATGCATAGCTATCTCCTCTATTTATGGCCAGGACTGGGATGAAGCTCCGATACATGCAAGCATGGAAGACTCATGATAAAAAGTGCAGAACTTCTCCCCATTGCACCCAGACTCCCCTATTCATTTTCCCATCCTGCGATACAAACATGAAAGGGACAATCTGATTGGCTGACATGAGCGTCAAGAAGAATTCTTTCTGTGGAAACGTGTGATCATAAAAGGTACAGGTATTACACACCGCTCAATGCCCTAGCTCAGAAACATAGAAGAATGACAGCAAAAAAAAAAAGACTAAGTAAGTGCTCCATCAATACCACGCGCTTTAAATATTTTTTTGTTGTTTTTAAAAAAACTTTTTGTCCAAAGCCTAGTCCACACAATCAGAAAATTGGATGAAAAATACAGCTCTAGCGATTTAAAGATCTACACTATATTGTCAAAAGTATTGGGACACCTGCCTTTACATGAACTTTAATGGCATCCCAGTCTAAAGCCCCATACACACGGTCGGATTTCCCGATGGATTCTGTCCTATCGGACAATGTTGTCGGAAATTCCGACCGTGTGTAGGCACCATCGGACATTTGCCATCGGATTGTCCGACGGACAAAGTTGTATCTCTTGCTCTAAAAATTTTCCCACAACAAAGTCCGATCACACCAATTCCGATCGTGTGTAGCGAATTCCGACGGACAAAGTGCCACGCATGCTCAGATCACATTACAAGACCAAAGCTATTGGCTACTAGCCTCTACGTAGTCCCGTCATAGGCAACAAACGTCACCACGTTCAGAATGATCGGATTTTCCGACAACTTTGTCCGACCGTGTGTATGCAACACCAGTGTCGGACAAATTCCGTCTGAAAAAATCCGATGGATTTTGTGGTCGGATTTTCCGACCGTGTGTACGGGGCATTAATCCGTAGGGTTCAATATTGAGGTGGCCCACCCTTTGCAGCTATAACAGCTTCAACTCTCTGGGAAGGCCGTCCACAAGGTTTAGGAGTGTGTCTATGGGAATGTCTGACCATTCTTCCCAAAGCGCATCTGTGAGGTCAGGCGCTGATGTTGGACGAGAAGTCCTGGCTCGCAGTCTCCACTCTAATTCATCCCAAAAGTGTTCTATCAGTTTGAGGTCAGGACTCTGCGTAGGCCAGTCAAGTTCCTCCCCCCCAAACTTACTCATCCATGTATTTATGGACCTTGCTTTGTGCACTGATGACCAGTCATGTTGGAACAGGAAGGGGTCATCCCCAAACTGTTCCCACAAAGTTGGGAGAATGAAATTGCATGCTGATGCCACGGGCCAAGTCCTGAAAAACAATCGCACACCATAATCCCCCCTCCTCCACCAAATGATTTGGACCAGTGCACAAATCTCTATTGGTTTTAGGTCAGGTGAGTTTGGTGGCCAATCAAGCAAAGTGATACCATGATTATTAATTATTATTATTGGTACATTTGGCAGTGTGGACAGGTGCCAAGTCCTGCTGGAAAAGGAAATCAGCATCTCCATAAAGCTGGTCAGCAGAGGGAAGCATGAAGTGCTCTAGAATTTCCTGGTAGAGGGCAGAGCTGACTTTGGACTTGATAAAACACAGTGGAGCAACACCAGCAGATGATGTGACTCCCCAAATCATCGCTGACTGTGAAAACTTTACACTGGACCTCATGTAACTTGGATTCTGCGCCTCTCCACTCCTCCTCCAGACTCTGGAACCTTGATTTCCAAATGAAATGCAACGATTTCCACAGTCGGTGATGATTTGGGTTGTCATGTCATCTACTGGTGTCGGTACGATATTTCCCTGCTCTGACACACTTGTATGATGCGAACGGAGTCTAACCCCCACTTACTCAATCCAAAAAAGGTTTGCCTCTAGTTCTACTTAAACCACTTGACCAAAAAAGATTTACCCCCCCCCCCTTCATGACCAGGCCATTTATTGCAATACAGCACCGAGTTACTTTAACTTACAACTGCGCGGTCGTGAGACGCTGTACCCAAATAAAACTAAAATTTTCCCCACAAATAGAGCTTTCTTTTGGTGGTATTTGATCACCTCTGCAATTTTTATTTATTTATTAAAAAAAAAAACACCATTTCTTTATAAATTTAGACCAATATGTATTCTGCTACATGTTTTTGGTAAAAAAAAATAAATGCCATTAAAGGCTTTTAATAATTGGACACTTACCTGTCCTGGAGTCCATTGATGTCGGCACCGCAGCTGATGTTACCATCAGCTGTCGGGTGCTGCCGCCACCACCGCTGCGGGTGAAGGAACCTGGCAGTGTAGCCTTACAGCTTCATGCCAGGAACCCTACTGCGCATTCGCAAGGCCTCGCTCCTCTCCTACTGGCCCGGGGACAGAGGGGGGAGGAGGAGGGAGCCCTGCGGTGACATCACGGGCTGCAGCGCAGACTCCCGGAAGTGGGAACAGGATACCTGTCAAAGACCAGTATCCCCCTCCCCCCGAAAGGTGCCAATTGTGGTACCAGAGGGGGAGAGGAGAAAAATTAGCTTAAGTTCCACTTTTGAGTGGAAATCCGCTTTAAGCGCATATTAATTGGTTGGCGCAAAAGTTATTGTGTCTACAAACTATGGTACATATACTGGAATTTGTATTTTACTAGTAATGGCGGCAAACAGCGACTTATAGCGGGACTGCGCTTTTGCGGCAGACACACTTTTTGTGAACCAGTGACACGAATACAGTGATCATTGCTAAAAATATGCACTGTCACTGTACTAATGACACTGGCTGGGAAGGGATTAAACCTCTAGGGCGATCACAGGGTTAAATGTGTGCCTAGCCAGTGTTTTTTTTTGTGCATGCTTCTTTTACCAGGGAAAGCAATAGATTTTATTGCCTGCTTAGCAGGGAAAGAAAATATATTACTTCCCTGCCGACAGGACAGGGCTCTGCCTTGTTTACATAGGCAGGGCTCTGTCCCGTGTAAATTTATGATGATAGCCAGGTGCTGGCACTAATCTTGGTGATCAACATCTGCTGTGTTTAATTACATCATGGCCAGGTCGCAGGCGGCGCGCGCCCCCCTACCCAGAATTGTCAGATCATGTACTAGGTATGTGATCCGGCACCAGAGAGACACTCTGCCGCTGTACTCGTGCATGAGTCGGTCGGCAAGTGGTTATTTTATTCTGGTTTTGTTTATTGCACTGAGATGAACGCATCACAATGTATTATATTTATTTTAGCACACTGAAATGAATAATGCCCTTGCTATAGGTGTAGGCCAGGTGTGTCAAACTCCATTTCATTGTGGGCCGCATCTCCAGTATGGTTGTACCAGGGGTGCGCTTTGCACAGGACACTGTGGGGGTGCGCTGCACACAGAGTGCGGGGTCCGCACAGAGTGCAGGGGGGGGTGCTCTGCGCACAGAGTGCAGGGCGCTATGTACACTGTGCAACTACACCTCTCTTCCCCCCTCAAACAAAGCCTCCTTACATCTCTCTCTCTCTCTCTCTCTCTCTCTCCTACCTGGCCTGGCTCTAGTACCTCCCTGTGTAGGTGGCTCTGCCTCACCTTGCAGAGAGATCATTCTCTCTCAGATTCTGGCAATCTGTCCGCACTGTAATACCCCGTACACACGGTCGGAAATTCCGACGGAAAATGTCCGATCGGACCATGTTGTCGGAAAATCCTCCCGTGTGTGGGCTCCATAGGACTTTTTCCGTCGGAATTTGCCTGCTTCCTGCTCTCAAATTTTCCGACAACAAAATCCGATCTGACTTTTTCCGATCGTGTGTAGAGAATTCCGACGGACAAAGTGCCACGCATGCTCAGATCAAATTACGAGACCAATTGGCTACTAGCCTCTACGTAGTTCCGTCGTACGCAACGAACGTCACCACGTTCGGAATGATCGGATTTTTCGACAACTTTGTCCGACCGTTTGTATGCAACACCAGTGTCGGACAAAATCCGTCAGAAAAAAATCTGACGGATTTTGCGGTCGGAATTTCCGATCGTGTGTACGGGGCATAAGTGTGTGGAGGGATACGTTAGATCCGGGAGCAAAGCTGTTCCTTGTAAATACAGAAATCTTCTGTGTTTACAAGTGACAGTGGTAAATGGAGGGTGAGAGGCAGAGGTGGTGGAATGGAGTTCTGCCACGATCCAGCTGCAAAACTGGGTGCGAGGGCCACGGGACAAGGACTGGATTCAGCTTGTGGGCCTCGTGTTTGACGTATGTGGTTTAGTCTATTCATATACCTCCTGAAATCTGTCTGGAATACTCCCGGGACGTTGCTAAGCGAGGCCTAGTCGTCACCGCTCACCTCCACTATCACAGGAGTGCGCTCTCTAATTCTGAGCTCAGAGCTACTATATCAGGGGAGAGAAAGAGTATATAAGGGGGTTTGAATCAAAGCGCTCACTGCTGTGATGGTGGAGGTGAGCAGTGACGACTAGGCCTCACCTAGTAATATCCTGGGAGTATTCCAGTCAGGCTTCAGGGAGGTATGTAATCGGCCTAAACCTATAGCAAGGGCTTTATTCGTCTTTAATCAGAGCTGCACAGTTTGTATCTGTAGACTCCCCTTATCTGCACAGGCAGATTTGTGGTAACCCTTTAAAATATTGGTTTTGCTTTTTTCTCTGCTTTCAGTGGAATTCACAATTGGGGGGGGGGGGGTTGTATTTTGGGTGGCGGGTCCACTTTAGGTTACACACATTGACGTAGATTCGATCTTGTGGTCTCCGATCCTCCACAGTGTATGATAATATTACTGAAGAAAAGGATTTTAGAACCTCCCCCTCCCCCACCTGCTTAGACTTGTGGTGCCTCACCTACAGGCAGCACCCAGCCGGACACACGACCGGACACGTCCCCACAAAGCACACTAATACCGCAACACTCACATAATGGAATAAACAGTAACACAACACACATTACCCGCTCACTCCCCGCAACCGCCACCTCCACGACAAGAAATCCTCTTCCTATGTTCCCAACCGCTCACTACCTCATTCGCCCTCCGCCAACCAGAAACCGCCCAGCACACTCTCCCTTCTGCTCATTGGTCGATAAACCCATAGAAGCCCGCCTCCCGCTCGCTGCTGGTATTGGGATTTGTAGTTTTCACGAGACGTTGAGGGAAGCGCGCCCTGCGTCGTGACGTTGGCGAGACGTAAGGGAATTCCTACGGTACGTAGTGACCAAAACACGGGCTGGCGCCATTTTCCCCGCTGACCTAAATTCCTAACGTGTTACTTCTGAGGGGATAGTACTGTGGGGGCCGTGCATGAGGGATGTGCTGACAAGTACATTGATTGTTGCTGATAGTAACCAATTGGAGTTCACTTATTATTTCACCAGGCTGGTGTTTAAAATAAAACAAGGATTCTGATTGGTTTGCTATGGACAGCAGGAATGTATGTGTTAGCTCAACTTTTCCCCAGAGAGCTGTGTGTCCTCAATAACTTCACCATCATTGGGAACATTTAAGCCTGGTACACACTATTAAGTTTTTTTTTCCCCTTCAACCGAGCGGTTTGAACAACAAGCTCTATTCGCTGTACTAACTATGCAAAGTTGGTACAGCAATCTTCCCTGCTGAGCTGTTCTGTTCTGACAGGGGGATGCCACCCCGCCAGAACACTCCGATCAGCGCACTTCCATTGGCTGGAAGCGCTGATCGGAAGTAGGGTTGCCACCTCATCCCTTTTTAAAACTGAACAGACAACCAATTCACCCCCCGGAAGAATTTACCCCCTTCCTGACCAGAGCACTTTTTGTGATTCGGCACTGCATCGCTTTAACTGACAATTGCGCAGTCGTGTGACGTGGCTCCCAAACTAAATTGACATTCTTTTTTTCCCACAAATAGAGCTTTCTTTTGGTGGTATTTGATCACCGCTTCGGTTTTTATTTTATGCGCTATAAACAAAAAAAGAGTGACAATTTAGAAAAAAAAAACAATATTTTTTACTTTTTGCTATAATAAATATCCCTAAAAAATATATAAAAAAAATTTTTTTCCTCAGTTTAGGCCGATACGTATTCTACATATGTTTGGTAAAAAAAAAAAAAAATCGCAATAAGCGTTTATTGATTGGTTTGCACAAAAGTCATAGGGTCTACAAAATAGGGCATAGTTTTATTGCATTTTTATTAATATTTTCTTTTTTTTACTAGTAATGGTGGCGATCTGCGATTTTTATCGTAACTGCGACATTATGGAGGACAGATCGGACACTTTTGGCACTATTTTGGGACCATTCACATTTATACAGCGATCAGTGCGATTCAAAATACACTGATTACTGTGTAAATGTGACTGGCAGTGAAGGGGTTAACCACTAGGGGGCGATTAAGGGGTTAAGTGTGTCCTAGGGATGTGTTCTAACTGTAGGGGGGTGGGCTAGCAGTGACACATCACTGATCACCGCTCCTGATTACAGGGAGCGGTGATCAGTGTCCTGTCACTAGGCAGAACAGGGAGATGTTTGTTTAGCATTTTCCCGCTCTTCCTCTTCGTGAGACGATCGTGGGTATCCCCACAGGCAGCGAGTCCACGGGACCCGCGGTCAAACTCACGGAGCTTGGTGGGCGCGCGCTCCTGCTATGCAAGCCTCGTGAGATCACGTACATTAACGTGATTTTGCGCAGCAGAGCCAACCTGTCGCAGTAAAACTGCGGCAGCTGGTCCACAAGCGATTAAGGTGGTAATTAAAAACTCACTTGGTGCCTTATCTGCAATAAATTTGCCTCAGAACTTGTGTAATTCATATTTGTTCGGGTTTAAAGAGATGAGGTGGCAACCCTACTCGGGAGTCGGTCAGCTGACGGTTTTCCAGCATGCTCGTCCGTCAGAAGCCGCCCGACAGAATATCCTGTCAGAATATCGCTACCTATCAGAAAAAGTAACGGAAGTTCTGAGCAAAAAATGCTTACTGCGCATGTGCCATGCGTTCCAACATGGCCACTGTGCTTTCCATTAGGTTTCCTAATCTGACAGAACGCGAAGGCAGCAATGAACATCTTGTTACACCCAGGAAAGTCTTGAATTTCACATTTAGCAGCACATTTCGGCCGCTAGCGGGGTGGTTTTTACCCCCCGCGAGCGGCCGAAAAAGGGTCAATACCGCCCGCAAACTGCCGCTGCAGCGGCGTTTTGCGGGCGGGTTCGGAGCGCTGCCCCATTGTTTCCAATGGGAACGGGCGCTATAGGAGCGGTAAATATACCGCTCCTATAGCGAGCCAAAGATGCGGCTTGCAGGACATTTTGAAAGCGTCCTGCAAGCGCTCGGGCTTTCACACTGAAGACACAGCAACAGCTGTTTCGGGTCGGATTGCAGGCGCTATTTTTAGCGCAATAGCGCCTGCAAACCGCCCCAGTGTGAAAGGGGCCTAAGTGTGAAATTCAAGACTTGCCTGGGTGTAACAAGATGTCCGCTGCCGCCTTCGTCTTTCGTCAAATTAGTAAACCTATTGAAACTCTTAGCGGCCATGTTGGAACGCATAGCGCATCATGTGGGGTTGCCACCTCATCCCTTTAATACCAAACACATATGAATTACGCAGGTTCTGTGGCTGATTAAGGTGGTAATTAAACTCACTTGGTGCCTTATCTGCATTAAATTAGCCTCAGAACCTGTGTAATTCATATGTGTTCGGGTTTAAAGGGATGAGGTGGCAACCCTAAGCGCATGCGCAATAAGCAATTTTGTTCGCCTCACCCTCCCGCCAGGCCCTACTCCGAGCCACAGTCCAGTCTGAATAATGTGTTCCAAGTTTCAGGCAGACTGAAACCCGGACACATGATTCAAAACCTGGACTGGGTGAATCCCGGACAGGTGGGAATCCTATGTCTATGACCGGATTGAAAAAAAGTCCTGCACTATATACACTGTATTGTACATTACACACTACTCCTGCACAATAAATACACTGTATTGTACATTACACACTCCTCCTGCACAATAAATACTGTATTGTACATTACACACTCCTGCACTATTGACACTGTATTGTACATTACACACTCCTCCTGCACTATATACACTGTATTGTACATTACACACTCCTCCTGCATGATATATGCACTGTATTGTATAATACTATTCTCATTGGGGCACCCAAAATCATCCTAGGTGTTTTACAATCCTAGTGTAGCAAGAACCCCCGAAGGAGCTGCTGGATTTATTTGGGCTTACCGTTACCTCACCTGCTTGGTCTCCGTCTCAGGGGTCCCGTTGGAAAGTGGCCCAAAGAATATGGATATCCAATACTGAGTCCTTTTTTGGTTATTTATTTGAAATAAAGGCAAAGTATTTCAATAAAAGGGCAGAGGGTTAGGGGTGAGTTCATGCACTTAGTATTTGTAAGTTAAAGGTATTCTTCAGATCCAGAGGACAATAGCTCCACTGACTGGATCCCGCAACCACCGGATAAGCCCCTCTCACTTGACCTAGCAGCCAGTGTGCTACTTGACAAAGTCTCTGCCACAGACTTAGTAATTAAATTAGAGCATCACTGAGAGTTCCAGAGAGATTTAAAGAACTGCCATACAATACCAGTCTCTCGCAACCGAACCGGCGGTACTGTATGGGTGTTGATCCGGGTTGCATCCTTTAACTGAGTCTCCAGGCTCCTCCAGAGATACCAACCTTGCGCACGGTCCTCTCCCGGAAAAGTCCTCCCCTGGATCCTCCAGTTTCTTGGCCTCTCTCCGCAGGCAAGACAGCACAGGACCTCCCCTGGATCAGTAGACCCCAAAGCTGTTTTGGGCCTACTCTCCCAGTTGCATAGCCTCGGGCCAGCCGACCCGAGACACAGGATACATGAGGTTCACACCCCAGGCCAGAAGGGCCATGGGGTCCGGGTCAAAGAGAACCCAGAGAAACTAAACAAAAAACAACCAAAATGGCATCAGTATCTTAAATACCATCTCCCAGAATTCACAGCAGGAAGAACACTCCCACTGGGCTATTTCCGAGCAATAGGTGGCATTCAATACATCCAGCTGGACTGTGTTTTTACACTTACCGGCGGTGACAGCGACACCTATAGTCAAAGAGAAACCAGTGCAATCCAGCTGAACTGGCACAGAGACCAGAACTTTTAGAATAATTAGCCTGAAGCCTAACTGCGGCCTCAGACAACTTAAATTTGAAAAAACAATAGTGTCTGCTCATTAGGAGCCAGTGCTACATACTCCCCTCTTCCATTTAGACGATGTCCTCATCGTCTGGGAAAGAAAAATAAAGACTTTCAGTCCTGAAAGTCTGGTACCTGAACTTAAAATTGGGATGAGAAAGGGTAAAACGAACACATAATATATTTGAACAAGTTCACATATAGACAAGTCACATCACACATAACTCCCAACATCTAGCTATCTAACCCGCCCACTCTCCAGCAGCTTGATAGAAGATCTCGATGTATTCCTGAAACAAAACACACAGAAACAGAAAAACAAAAACATATAAGGTGTACCATTATAGGAAGCAAAGCCCCATTTCCAACAGAAAATTACACTTTCTTTCCCAATGTGTTTGCCTATGTGTCTGTAGCTACATAACCCCTGGGGGCGGCTATGTTTTTCTGGGCTTACCGATTACCTCCTCCGCCTTGTCGCTCGTCGTTCTCGTCTAGGGGTTCCCAGGGTTAATACCCAGTAACTGTGGAGACTGACACTCAAAGTCCCTTTGAGGATTTTTATTTGCAAAAAACGTTTGAACAAAACACAGTCTCTCAGTTGGGAATAGAGGGTAAAGGTATAGAAGCTCAGGCACTTGGAACTTGCTGACACTTGAATAAATGCCTCTCTCTAGATGATCCAGGGAGTAGCCACCCGCAACTGGATAACTCACTGTTGGATAAACCCTTGTTTGTAGATTTGGCAGCCAACAAGTGTTCTTAGTTTAGCAAAGTCTCTGCCACAGACTTGGTTAGGAAACTTTAGAATGAACACACCAAAGGCTCTCACAGGAACTTAGTTGCAACTGAAGGTTAGGTTAGGAACTTTTCCTATGGTACCAGTATCTTTAAGCTGATCCGGCGATACCGTAAGAAATGAGGATTCAACTAGTGTTCATACATCTCAGCTTCCAGGCTCTTACCGAGCAGCCAGCCTCGTGCGTGGCCCTCCTCCGAAGAGTCCTCCCCTGGTCGCATGTAGAGTTGCTGGGCCTCTCCAATCCTGAGACGGCACCGGAACACTTCAGAATCCTCCTTCAGTTACTGCGCCTCTAACTAGCCATTTCCGAGGCTCGGAAACAAATGAATCCCCACCCCAGACCATGAGGGCCTCTGGGGCTGGTCAAGAGGACCAGGACCATGGAGTCAGCAGACACTCCTGGACCGAGACCCCTCACGGGGCTGGTCAGGACCGGAACCAGCACAGAGAACGGACCCAGAACACGTGACTTCAGTACCTTAAATACCCCACGGAATACACAGCAAGGCAAGACGCGCCCACTGATTGGCTCAGGGGAAAGATTGGTACCCAATGCATCCAACCAGACTGCGTTCTCAGGCCTGTCACTGGTGCTCACCTCACCTATGACCAGGCAGAACCTTAATACAGTCCAGCCAAACTGATGCTAAAGTATAACCTAGAATAATTAACCCCAAAACTCAACTACAGTTCTGGGCAAAAACTAAATTTACATATAGCGGGACACTTTGAAAAAGTGTCGGCGCTACATGTCTAAATGCAATAGTTCAACTTTTTGTGCAACTCCCGCCATCACGTGTACAAAGCAATGAAATGTAAGTCCTTTATACAAGTGCTGTGTCCGGTAGACAACCTTGACACGAAGCTTCCATCTGGGAAACCTGATACTACCTAACTAGTGCCCACAGTCTTTGTATTTTAAATAAGAAAAAAACTTTTTCTTTTCTTTTCAGAACTGACATTTAAGAGAAAGTTACTGTGATCCATCACCAATAAAATCGGGGATCTGGCAAGGTTACAGTTTTCCCCTGGGCGTCCACAGTGGTGATAAAGTATTATTATCCTTTCCCGGCCGGCAAATGACAACTTTATCTCCATAGATGTGTCTCCCGAAGCTCCAGTGCTGAAGACACACGGTAAAACGTTCATCCATAGTGTGAGAACATCCTGGTTTGCTGAAAGGTTTTGGCACTTTCAAATAGTCCCAAACATCACTGGCATACCAATGTTCTCTGTTTTGTTTAATTTCCTATATGACTACTTTAGGGACATAAGGAAATTCCAGCCCATACTCTGTAGCCACCCGCTTGTTCAGCAGCTGCTGTGACCGGGCAAGTCTAGGCAGAGATCGGGCACTTCTATCTCCGGGAGGTACGCAAGAATTAGGCGACTTTTGTACCATGGCATAAAAAAGCATCTTCTTTGACCCAAATAAACTGTTTCCCTTGGGCAAAGTCTCGCTAATAGTTGTAGGGGTTCCCGCCCGAGGCGATGCACTCCCCGAGTTTAGGGCTAGCCTGCCAGATACATTACATGTTGCAGCCACATCGTCAGCATTTGCCCACATCTCCTGGGACATGGTCTCGAACAGGTCATCATCCCCTGACAAGTCCGACAGAGTCTATTTCAGAGTCACGTAACTCTTCTGCCGGTAAATATCTGCACACAGTCCCACAAGGTACATTTACCCCAGAGTTCCCACCCGTTCCTGCAGTGGATTCCTTGAGAGCGATTACTTTCTCCCGATCTGGTCCAGGCAAGAAACTGGAGGATCCGGGGGAGGACTTTTCCGGGAGAGGACCGTGCGCAAGGCTGGTATCTCTGGAGGAGCTTGGAGACTCAGTTAAAGGATGCAACCCGGATCAACACCCATACAGTCCCGCTGGTTCGGCTGCGAGAGACTGGTATTGTATGGCAGTTCTTTAAATCTCTCAGTGATGCTCTATTTATTTCAATAAATAACCAAAAAAGGACTCAGTATTGGATATCCATATTCTTTGGCCCACTTTCCAACGGGGCCCCCTGAGATGGAGACCAAGCAGGTGAGGTAACGGTAAGCCCAAATAAAACCAGCAGCTCCTTCGGGGGTTCTTGCTACATGTGGGGGCTCGAGTCCGGGATTTGCCGCTGCCTCTCGCAACTATAGGAAATTATCGGTTGGAAGTTTACACAGTATAGGGTTCTGGACTGTACCATACTTTAATACAATGGGTTAATCGCGGGCCATTGCCTGGCGCGTAGACTATGGGTGGAGTCAAGAAAAGCCCACGAGTTGCGTGACCAGAGGAACCAGTGGGGGGAATTTGTCTATCTTCTTGCTGCACGAGGCACTGCACGGTTTGTGTCGAGATGGAAAAGAGAATGTTCCGTATGCCAGGAACACAGTCCATTATGAATATTGCCAAAACCCTGAAACTGAGCTGCAGCACGGTGGCCAGACCATACAGCGGTTTAACAGGACAGGTTCCACTAAGAACAGGCCTCGCCATGGTCAACCAAAAAGGTTGAGTGCATGTGCTCAGCATCATATCAAGAGGTTGTCTTTGTGAAATAGACATGGGAGTACTGCCAGTATTGCTGCAGAGGTTGAAGGGGTGGGTCAGCCTGTCAGTGCTCAGACCATACGCCGCACACTGCATCAATATGGTCTGCCTCTTCAAAAGATGATGCACTATCAGAGACGTACTTACCGAGACAGAGATGCCGAGAGCGGCTCACCCTTGCGACCCAGCGCAGTCTACCCCCTGGAGATGGGACAGGGAGCAAACGGCACCAGGAGGCACAGGTCACCTCCGTTAGGTAGGCAGAACCGGAGTGGAGGCAGGAGGAGGCGATGACCTGGCTTGGCCCGACCAGCAGACAGCAGGAAGAGGAGGCAGGAGCCCAAACACCCGGCTGAGGGTCTAACCCTGGAGGTAGCTCGGAAGGCCGTGCGGGTTGTGCGGCAACCCAATGAGGACCTGGGTTCCCCAGGGAGCAGGGACTGGAGCAGCAGGGAGGTAGCAAGGACCGACTGAGGGTCTAGTACTTAGTCACTGAGCAGGGAGATGCTGAGCACGGTCCTGGTTGCAGGCACAGGGGTCAAACACTGGAGACAGCAGCAGAGTCCGTGAAACAGGCCAGGGGGTCAAACACAGGAGAGAGGTAGCGAAGTCCTTTGAGCAAGCCAGGGGTCAAACACAGGAGAGAGGTAGCAAAGTCCTTTGAGCAAGCCAGGGGGTCAAACACAGGAGAGAGGTAGCAAAGTCCTTTGAGCAAGCCAGGTGGTCAAACACAGGAGAGAGGTAGCAAAGTCCTTTGAGCAAGCCAGGGGGTCAAACACAGGAGAGAGGTAGCAAAGTCCTTTGAGCAAGCCAGGGGGTCAAACACAGGAGAGAGGTAGGCAACGTCAGGCAATCCGGGTCAATACTGGGAGGCAGATCAGGTACGCTTTAAGACTCAGGGACACAGGGACACATAGGCACTAAGCTGGAAAGACAGACCAGCAAGGTGCCTGTGCGTCTGCCAGCTTTTTATAGGCGCCAGGGGACGCTAATTGGGCGCCATTGCACACAGGCGTGCGCCAGTGCGCATGCGCGAGCGCCGGCGCCGTTCTCCTGACATGCACAAGGAAGCCTGCAAACAGGAAAAATCCCAGAGCTGTCGGCTAGCTGCTAGCAGACAGCTCTCCCCTTACTGATTAGATCATCCTGGAGAGGCGCTTGCTACATATATATATAAAAAGTGAAAAAAAAATCCAAATTTTGGGTTGTCACCAGGACAAGAACAGAGAGTAAATCTTCCAATGGGGACACTAGTTCTGGTGATAACCAGGGATTCTGCCACTTTTGGGGATTTCTCTCACTTCCTGTTTTGAGGCACAGATGGGAAAAAACAGACAGGGGTTATAACCCTCCCTTACGCTATGCCATATACCATAAAAACAAAAACAAAAAATGCCTTTAGTTCTGTTTAACTTCCAGTTGGTATGCGGGGGGGGGAGGGGGGGCGATGTGGACTGAAACTGATTGTAAAGCGTCAGGTTTTCTTTTAATAAAACAAAAAACATGTCATGCTATACACTCTCACTGTACTAATGACACTGGCTGGTAAGGGGTTACCATCTAGGAGCGATCAAGGAGTTAAATGTGGGCCTAACAATGTGTTATGTGTGCTGCTTTTTACTAAAGATCTCTTTGTTTCTATGGGCTCTTTCACACGGACGGACCGTATGTCCGTTTTTCACCCTTCCGTTTTCGGATGAAAAACGGACATACAGGTATCCCTATGGGATAGCGGGTGTCAGCGGATGAGCATCCGCTGACACCCGCTCTCGTCCGTGCCCGCTATAGTCCGTTTCTGCAGACGGAGGAAAACCCCATTTTTTCATCCGTCTGCAGAGCGGATCGGGTAACGACGGACTCTACGGTCCATCGTCACCCGATCTCCCATAGGGGAGAGCGGCGCTCTGACAGGTCCGTCCCTGCACGGAGTGCAGAGACGGACCTGTCATCTTCTGCTCAGCGGAGATCGCTACGGCGATCCCCGCTGAGCAAGCGGCTATCCACGGGGCGGATCTGCACTGATCCGCCCCGTGTGAAAGAGCCCTTATCCCTAAATAAGAAATAGAGAGATCGTTCCCTCTGTACAGGATCTGTTGACAGACCTCCGCTGTGTACAATCACAGTAGGTGTCAGCAGGGGGCGCCCTAAACCTGGAAACAGGTAGAGATGTACAAGTGTGTGTTGCTTTGCCTGTATCGGCCTCCCATCCTCAGTATATTGCGGGCCGGGATAAAATTGTGGCTAAAAGATCACTGTGTGCTGAAAAGGGGTCCCCCTCTCACAGGTTATTTTACTGTCCTGGCAGTTTCATTGTTTGCTTTGTTTTATTGGGCTGACCATACACTCTACAATCTGATTGTACAATCTCCAACAGATCTAGCATCAACTATGTACTGCAAGGATCTGCCTGATTTATTATAAATTGGATGGATCGTTTAGGTGTGTCCTCCTATTTCATAGTTTTGGCAGAAGATTGTGCAGGACTTGTACAATCAGATCGTAGAACACCAGACCAGTATGCCCCGCCTCCTTTGAGTACCAAGCCTGTTGGGACCCCGCGCCCCATAAATACTACCCCTATGTGTGCTTGTGTGTATACCGGGCCCCGCCCCTTCTATATATACACGGATCTCTGCTGGGCCCGACCTTTTTTGTGTATACCAGCCCCTCTGTGTTTCTCCGCTGTTGCTGGGGCGCTACCCCTCTGTGTATGGCCGCCCTCCCATAGGGCCCCGCACCTTCCAGTGTATACCAGGCCCCGCCCTTCTCTATATTCAAGGGGGTCTGTCTGCAGACTGGAGCTCCACGTTTGACAGGTAACATGTGGCCTCCACTCCACTTTAAAAAAAAAAAAAATTTTTATAATGAACATTAAATGTCACAAACATTTAATAACTAGACACAACTCGTGGAAGCGGAGCTCACCTTGTGCGCACGCTTCCGAGTCCAGCATTCGCCGTCCATAACTGCTGAATTTATGACTCGGCCCCGCCCCCGGTCATTGGATTTGATTGACAGCAGCGGGAGCCAATGGCTGCGCTGATATCAATCTATCCAATCAAGAGCCGAGAACCCTGGGCAGAGGAAGAGCGCATCCTCACCGGATGAAGTTCCAGTGCTCGGATAAGTAGAAGGGGGGGGGCGGTCACTGCCAGGTGTTTTTTCCCCATAATGCATTACAACCCCTTTAAGGTTTTACATGTTGGGTATCTATTTACTTCTTTTATATTTTACCAAAAATGTGGTTCATTTATTGAATTTGTTTCCCTTTAAATTCACTTTAATGTGTTTTTAACTGATATTTTGCGTTTCCAAGACCTTTGTGGTAATATTGTGTTAGATAAAAAAAATTGGAACTACCACTGTTTTATTCTCTAGAGTGTCTGCTTTTAGAAAATATATAATATTTGGGGAGTTTTATGTAATCTTAAAGCAGAGTTCAAGGCTTTTTATGTTTATTAAAAGTCAGAAGCTACAAAAAGTGTAGTTGCTGACTTTTAATAAACAGACACTTGCCTGTTCCACGGTCCAGCGATGTGGCCGAACGGGGTGTCGCTCCTCTCCGCCGATGCCTCCATTGCCACTCTGGGCCCCCGGCCATGACAGCTTTCGGCTTCACGGCCGGGCACGCATGGCGCATGCGCGAGTTGCGCTGCGAACCCGGAGTGGACAGGCGATCTCCTGGGACCTGTCACGTGTCCCAGGAGATCGCCTAGAGGGAGGGGCCGCCTAAGGAGGAAGTGGAACAGGAATTCCCACTCCTAACAAAGCCCCCACCCCCCCCCCCCCAAAAAAAATGACATGCCAAATGCGGCATGTAAGGGGGCGAGGCGTGCTTAAAGCGGAAGTTCCATTTTTGGGTGGAACTCTGCTTTAAGGCTGAAAATGATTTTTTTAAACAAAAAAATGCAAAAACAGCTCTGGCAGAGTAAGGGTTAAAGTTGATTTAAAAAAAAAAAAAAAAAACTGTAGAGGCCACAAATTTCCTGTGGAGAGTGGAGCTCCAGTTTGCAGCCAGATACCCTTGGGGAAATGCAGATGTGACAGGAAACATGTGACCTCTACTTCCACGAGTTGTGTCTATTAAATGTTTGTGACATTAAAGTTTATTATAAAAAAAAAAAAGTGGAGTGGAGGAC
>CM053033.1:194202236-194224736 GCA_028564925.1 Lithobates sylvaticus | reverse complement strand
GAATCGATCGATTGATTGGCGGTAAGTCACCATATTGGGGGGGGGGGATAGAGATGAGATCAGTGGTGGGGGGATGGGATCAGTAAGAGGCAGAGGATGGCACTGCCACCACCCGCCCCCCTCCAGTACCACCTGCTGACAATTTTCGTTCCCTCTGCCCCCCCTACATCCCTACAGGACACCGCACAAGTTCACTTTAGGCCCCTTTTCACACTTATACGACTTGTCCCACGATTTGGGACTGCAAAGTAGCATGACAAGTCGTACCCCATGATTTCCAATGACAGCCATTCATATTAGTACGACTTCAAGTCGTTCCGACTTCAAAGTAGTCCCTGCACTACTTTGGTCCGATTTAGGTGCCACTTACACAGGCATTCCTTGAAATCGTGGCAAAATCGCGCAACTTTGAAGTCGCAGAAGTGTGAAAGGGGGCCTTGCCGACTCTGATTAGTCATGGAACCAATCGGTGAAGTGCTGCATGTCCAAGCACTTTTCCTTATGCCTCGTACACATGATAAGAATATCAGACGAATGATTGTCTGTTTTTTTTATTTTTTGCTTTTTGCATGCTAGTCTCCTATCAAAAACCAATAGGGTACTAAAGTTACGAAAATTCTCTTTTCGACCAGAATACAACTTCGGAAGTGATGTAACGTGTTGTATTCTTACGTTTCCAAACATGCGCGGTCTTGGTCACACAATTTTTTTATTTTTTTTTGTACAAATACTGTACTAATTACATGAAAATTATTCGTTCTGTTATCATATGAGAACATTTTTTGTGCTTGTCCCTTTAGATTATTTTGCATCAACTGTCATAATTGGCTCTCGGAAGCTGTGTACTAACGATCAGATTATTGGACAATCGTTTGGAAAATCCGGTATTTTTCGTCCGATTGTCTTATCATGTGTACTAGGCATTACTACGTCTATCTAAGTTTGTAATATTTAACCACTTCCCGACTGGCTCACGTACATATACTGCGGCAGGTGGCAGCCCTGCGTGAACTGAGGTACGCTGGCTCCTTTAAGAGCCTTAGCAGGTGCGTGCTACACTGCGGGGGATCCGATTCGCCTGGTCGCGATGCCTGCCAGCCGCCTGCAATCGCTGGCACGAGAGCCAGGACCGAGATCTGCGTGTGTTTGTAAAAACACAAATCCTGGTTCTGTCAGGGGAGGAGAGATGGATCGTCTGCTCCTAAAGATTAGGAACAATGATTTGTCTCCTCCTCTAGTGAGTCCCATCCCCCCCCCCCCCCACAGTTAGAAACACCTAGCAGGGAACACATTAAACCCCTTGATCACCCCCTAGTGTTAACCCCTTTTTCTGCCAGTGACATTTACACAGTAAGCAGTGCATTTTTATAGCACTGATCGCTCTATAAATGTCAATGGTCCCAAAAAAGTGTCCAATCTGTCCGTCGCAATGTCGCAGTCCCGATTAAAAATCGCTGATCGCCACCGTTACCAGTAAAAAAAAACTACCGTATTTATCGGCGTAAAACACGCACTTTTTTCCCCCTTAAAATCGGGGGGAAGTCGTGGGTGCGTGTTATACGCCGATACCCCCAAGAAAATGACAAAAATGGCAAGCGCCGCGGAAAAATAGCGAGCGCTGCCGAAAAAACCCGAAGCGGCGCCGGAATAGACCGAGCAGACTGTTCGGCTCTGCTCGTAGTCCCGCCTCCCTGCGCTCGCTCCTGAAACAGCAGGGAGGCGGGACTGCGAGCGGAGCTGAACAGTCGGCTCGGCCTTTTCCGGGAGTGCTTCGGTCTTTTTCGGCCGCGCTTCGGGCTTTTTCGACGGCGCACGCGACAGAGTCTCGGCGGCGGGAAATTTAAACCCGGACCGGACTTCTAATGACGCTGGCAAGTTACAAAGAAACTGGGCAAGGCTGCAAATGACGCTGGGCAAGGCTGCAAATGACACTTAAATGTACGTTTTTTTTTTTTTTTTCCCCTAAACTTCCCTCCTAAAACTTTTTTTTTTTTTTCCTTAAAATGCCCTCCTAAACTTGGGGTGCGTGTTATACGCCGATAAATACGGTAATAATAAAAATGCCATAAATCTATCCCTATTTTGTAGACGCTATAACCTTTGCACAAACCAATCAATATACGCTTATTGCAGGGTTTTTATTATTTTTATTTTTTTATTATTTATTTATTTTTCCCCTGGATATTTATTATAGAAAAAAGTAAAAAATACTGTTGCTTGTTTGTTTTTTGTTTATAGCGCAAAAACTAAAAACCACAGAGGTCATCAAATACCACCAAAAGAAAGCTCTATTTGTGGGGAAAAAAAGAATGTCAATTGTTTGGGTACAACGTCGCACGACCGCAATTGCCGGTTAAAGCGACGCAGTGCTGTATCGCAAAAATGTGCCTGGTCATTAAGGGGGCAAATCCTCCTGGGGCTTAAGTGGTTAAAAAAAGAGGCGACCCATGCCGAATTTGGCTGGTTGTGTAAATGGACCTAACAATGTATTTTACCCAGATGGGTGCATTACCCTCCTTTTTTATGTGAGTTATACCATTATTCACAGGCTGTATGATCGGGTTCCTTTCTTTTTTTTTTTTTTTTTAGCCAATCTTATCATGTAGTCATCCCATTGTACTTTAAACAGCTGAGTGCTGAATTGCTAAATAATAATGTAGTAAGACTGCATTCCCTATTGAGATCCTATGTGTGGAATCCACCCTAGATTCTGTAAACTGCAGCACACACAAATTATGGTGACATTACTTTTATTTAAGATATCTAAACCCCAGAACAATAAGAAGCAAAATAATCCCTTCCCTACATCTAAAATGTAAAAAATTTACATGTGTTTTGCTGTAATAGTTAATAGTCCCAACCCTTCCTTCTATACATGTTCAGTTCAGAATATTTCAATAATCCCAAGGGAAAATGATTAAGGCCTGAGAAAAAGAACTGGGTAGACAACTGCATGAATCGGATCTCCTAAAGACATTTTATTTTTGCCCAAAAGGCCCGCAAAGCCTCTGTGGCCTAAGAATGAAGTTCTAAGATTTTAGCATGCTGGTATAGGTTCCCCTATGATATTTGGAGGATTTTCCTCTCTGCCCCTGATCACTGCTGGCTCTATGAGATGGAGACTGGGACTTTGCTACATATACAGTATCTCACAAAAGTGAGTACACCCCCCCTCACATTTTTGTAAATATTTTATTATATCTTTTCATGTGACAACGCGGAAAGAATGACACTTTGCCACAATGTAAAGTCATGCGTGTACAACTTGTATAACAGTGCAAATGAGCTGTCCCCTAAATATAACTCCACACACAGCCATTAATGTCAAATGGCAACAAAAGTGAGTACATCCCTAAGTGAAAATGTCCAAATTGGGCCCAAAGTGTCAATATTTTGTGTGGCCACCATTATTTTCCAACACTGCCTTAACCCTCTTGGGAATGGAGTTCACCAGAGCTTCACAGGTTGCCACTGGAGTCCTCTTCCACTCCTCCATGACGATATCACAGAGCTGGTGGATGTTAGAGACCTTGTGCTCCTCCACCTTCCATTTGAGAATGCCCCACAGATGCTCAATAGGGTTTAGATCTGGAGACATGCTTGGCCAGTCCATCACCTTTACCCTCAGCTTCTTTAGCAAGGCAGTGGTCGTCTTGGAGGTGTGTTTGGAGTCATGCTCATGTTGGAATACTGCTCTGTGGCCCAGTCTCCGAAGGGAGGGGATCATGCTCTGCTTCAGTATGTCACAGTACATGTTGGCATTCTTGGTTCCCTCAATGAACTGTAGCTCCCCAGTGCTGGCAGCACTCATGCAGCCCCAGACCATGACACTCCCACCACCATGCTTGACTGTAGGCAAGACACACTTGTCTTTGTACTCACCTGGTTGCTGCCACACACGCTTGACACCATCTGAACCAAATAAGTTTATCTTGGTCTCATTAGACCACAGGACATGGTTCCAGTAATCCATGCCCTTAGCCAGGCTTCCTTCTGGGACGACAGCCATGCAGACCAATTTGATGCAGTGTGGCGTTTGGTCTGAGCACTGACAGGCTAATCCGCCCACCCCTTTGACCTCTGCAGCAATGCTGGCAGTACTAATGTGTCTATTTCCCAAAGACAACCTCTGGATATGACGCTGAGCACGTGCACTCAACTTCTTTGGTCAATCATGGTGAGATCTGTTCTGAGTGGAACCTGTCCTGTTAAATAGCTGTATGGTCTTGGCCACCTTGCTGCAGCTCCGTTTCAGGGTCTTGGCAATCTTTTTATAGCCTAGGCCAGTGTTTCTCAACTCCAGTCCTCAAGGCACCCAACAGGTCATGTTTTCAGGCTTTCCCTCAGATGAAACGGCTGTGGTAGTTACTAAGGCATTGAAACTGATCAAATCACCTGTGAAAAATAATGGAGAGCCTGCAAACATGACCTGTTGGGGCGCCTTGAGCACTGGAGTTGAGAAACACTGGCCTAGGCCATCTTTACGTGGAGAAACAATTTTTATTTATTTTTTTCAGATCCTCAGAGTTCTTTGCCATGAGGTGCCATGTTGAACTTCCAGTGACCAGTATGAGAGAGTGAGAGCGATAACATGACCAAATTTAACACGCCTACTCCCCATTCACACCTGAGACCTTGTAACACTAATGAGTCACATGACACCGGGGAGGGAAAATGGCTAATTGGGCCAATTTGGACATTTTCACTTAGGGGTGTACTCGCTTTTGTTGCCAGCGGTTTAGACATTAATGGCTGTGTGAGTTATTTTGAGGGGACAGCAGATTTACACTGTTATACAAGCTGTACACTCACTACTTTACATTGTAACAAAGTGTAATTTCTTCAGTGTTGTCACATGAAAACATATAATAAAATATTTACAAAAATGTGGAGGGTGTACTCACTTTTGTGAGATACTGTATATGGTGGTATTGCCTCCGTATCAAACCTTTTTGGTCCCGTGTCTTTACCACCTGTAGGGTAGCGATGGGTTTATACAGTCCTGTGACTCTAGAAATTGCCCTCCTCTTGGTGTACCTGGCTCCATCTCTACAGCTAAAAGCCACATTCTTCACTTCTTCTTAATGCTAATCGCCGGCGCCAGAGCAGTTACCCCCACCACCAAAGATTATGCAAGAATGGGCTACTGAGTTGTCCCTCCTGTTGGCTGCTTGGCTCTGTGTTCGATACACCTTCTATGTGTATGCATTGGCCATCTGGGTCATTTTATCTGGGCTCTTCAGAATTCAAGGATACCCTCACGTTGTTGTAATCACTTGACCTCACCTCTGGGAGCCAGTTCCTCCTGTCTTCCTGCCTGGGCACCTAGCACAGTAGTTTCCTTTCTTCTTTCTGTTTCTATATGTGTTCTTTCTGTTTTTCATTTTTCTACTATGGATTTTGTTTTTTTTGTCTTGCCGTCTCATGCTTAGCGTCTTATACATTTAATCATCTCTGTAGCCTGCTGCCATGGCAAGCCAATGGAGCCCCGTTTTTTCTCTTTACCTTTTTGATACCATTACTTTTATTCTCACACAAAACTCAAAATGCCTTTACCGATTCCTCTGTTGGGCTTGGTTGTGTAGTTTAATTTTTGATAAATCCTTTTGTAACTTATTGCCTCTTCTTCTTCTTTTTTTCAGGAACTGTTTCCTTTAGCCCTGTTGACTGTTTTTACTGTGCTTTATGAAAAAAAAAAAAAAAAAAAAAAAAAAAAATATATATATATATATATATATATATATATATATATATATATATAATATAATTTGTGTGTGTGTGTATAAGCCTAGGGTGAGAAATGCGCAGCTACTGTAAGTGGGGAAAAGAGGGTCAACAATGGCCATTTGCAGCCATAAGGGTTCCTGGCTGCAGCCACAATTTGGGGTTTCTGGACCCAAAGGGCCCCGAAATGACATTGCTGCAGATGGACACAATTGACCGACTTTGGGGCCCCATATGTCGGGGCCACTTGGTGTTAGGAACCCACAATTTGGTATGTAAACCCAGTGGAACCAGGATGGAATGGAACCAGCACTACAACATATCCAAAGCTGGGGTTCCTAGCACCAAGTGGCCCCGAGATACAGGGCCCCAAAGTCGGTTTGGAAAATGTCAAGCACTTTTCTGCCGCAGAGAATTTGGGGCCCCGTATCTCGGGGCCACTTGGTGCTAGGGACCCCAGCTTTGGATATGTTGTAGTGCTGGTTCCATTCCATCCTAGCACCAACTGGCCCGAGATACGGGGCCTCAAAGTCTGTTTGGAAAATTTCATTTTCTGCTGCAGAAAAGTGATTGACTCAAGTATATGTTCAGTTGTTCAGCACAAAAAAATTGCTGAAAAACCCGGCTTATACTCGTGTGTGTGTGTGTGTGTGTGTGTGTGTGTGTATATATATAATATATATATATTGGGTTATACCTTCTGATCGTCTTCTTTCTATTGGCTGCAGAGTGTGAGGCTGGGTTCACACTGCCGTGCGGAGCGGCTCACAGCAGGTGTCTGGTGCGTCCCTGTTCACCGTTTCAGGTCCGTTTTCAGCTGAATTCGGACCTCTAACTGGACCAAAAGACGCACAGGACTCCTGTGCAAATCGCTGCGCAGCCATCCTGGAGCTGTGTGAACCAGATCCATAGAGAGCTGGTCACAGTCTCCTGACATGCAAATTGGATGCGGAGAAACACGCATCCAATTCGCAATAGTGTGAACCCAACCTGAATGGTGGGTTTGTTTGACAATAGGAAGACGAGGATAAGAAGGTACAGGTCATGGCATAACCATGACACCATGGGGTTGATTTACTAAAGGCAAATAGACTGTGCAGTTGCACTGTGCAAGAGCAGTTGCTCCAGAGCTTAGTAAATGAGGTAAAGCTTCACTTTGCAAAGAATACCCAATTACGTGCACGGAAGATAAAAAAAAAAATAAATAGCCTCTTTGCTTGCTCATGATTGGATGATGGAAGTCAGCAGAGCTTCTTCTCATTTACTAAACTCTGGAGGAACTGCTCTTGCAGAGTGAAACTGCACTTTGCAAAGTGCACATTCTATTTGCCTTTAGTAAATCAACCCTACATGCTCCCCTTTGCTTGTAATAAAGTCCCGCTAATTTTCTGGGCACAATTTTTTAAATTGTCAAAATTTTGTGTTTCAAGCCCAAACCTTGAAGCATTTCGTCAGCAAAGTAACACTTTGGAAGAAAATGGTCAGCAATGGCCAGCAGGTTATGGGGCTGGCACTCATTGGTTTGAATGTCGAGCAGTTTATGGGATTGGATCTTGCTAGATTTGTTCTTCACAGTACTAGGACCCAGGCCCGTCGCAAAACAAGGACAGGCAAAACAAGCATTTGCTTGGGGCCCCAGCCACGCCGCCGGCCGCCGCTTCCTATAAGCTACAGGCAGTGGTGCAGGGGCGGCCCGGGCTACTCATGAATTGGGGCCCCGATGGCGGCTTTGCAGAGCGCACAGAGGACGATCTAGCCAGCAGTGAGGGGGCGGGCCAGGAGCTCCACTGACGCGCTGGCTCTGCCCCATGTAGCCTATATGCTCAGAAAAGAACGGCTGTAGTTAGAGCAGTGATCGGAGTGGGCATGCCAGTGGAGCTCCTGGCCCCGCCCCTCTATACTGGGTGGGGAATACAGAGGTCTGGGGGCGGGGCCAGAACCTCCACTGACGTGCCCACTCCGATCACTGCTCTAACTATAGCCGTTCTGTTCCGAGTGGAGCTCCCGGCCCCGCCCCCTCTCTGCTAGCTAGCACGCGAATATAGCCATCGGGGCCCCAATTCACAGGTAAACTCATGCAGTATGTCCGCAGTCTCTGGTAATCTCGTGCAGTATGTCCGCAGTCTCTGACCCTCTCCTGTAGTATGTGTATTAATGTGCCGCTTTTACTTGCTCAATTATTTGGGATTGCTCCACTGCTCAGTGAGTGGTAATGATGTGCATTAACCTATAGCAACAAATCAGTGAGCGCTAATAATGTGCAGCAACCTCTAGCAACCAATTGCAAGCAGAAATTGTTGTTGAACTTAAACTGTATTGCTATGCTGTGATTCCTGTAGGCTTTGCGTGTGTGTGTGTGTGGGGGGGGGGGGATGGCCTCCATGTGCATTTTGCTTGGGGGCCCCCAAATTCCTTCAAACGGCCCTGCTAGGACCATTTTGTTGGAGGGAGTTGAGCACTAGCACAGTGAACTCTTGTAACAAACTGTCCTTTCTTGAAATCTAAAATTGTGTTTTATGTGATCTGCTCGTGTACAGCAGCTATTTGGTGACATTCTACAGCAGTAAAGATTTACACTGTCGAAGCTGAAGGTAGAACTAGTTATGGGTATGGAGGTTGGGAGACTGGTAAAAATTCTGCATTATTGCATAACCTCATATAGGGCTGTGGCTGTTTTGGCTCCAGTTCAGGATTATAGATGGGACTCCATACCCTCCCAAAATTATCTCACTATTACATATAATCATAGTGTGTGTATATATAGTAAGGAAACCAACCCAGCATAACCTGAGTACCTTGCAGGACATCTGACTCACTATATTATCCCGTAGTTGAATGCTAAAGGTAATGTATAGGGTTTGTTTTGTTTATCAATTTAAAATCATTTGCAAAATATTTTCTTTAGTCCGATTTTTTAAATCTAAAATATTGCAGATTATACTCTTCTTTTCAGCCAGCAGATGGGACTGTGGGCTTCTTTTTTTTTTTTTTCTAGTTTCCTGGGCTGTTTTTATCTGCTTTGCTGAAAAAAAAAATTAAAGCTGAAAGAAATGCAACTGAACGAGTTGGAATAGTTACTTATCCCCACTTTCTTTCCCTCTCTCCTGTGTGTAGACTGCTGGTACAAAGGTTCAGTTTGAGGGCTTGTTCACACCATACAGGCATAAAAACTTATGGGAAAACTGTGCAGATTTCACTTGCAGGGACATCAGTTTGCCTTAGCTTTCATGTATGTGGCCATCAGTTTTCATGCACATCTGTTATGCACAGACCGCCACCCCTGTGTCTGCCATCCCTGTCCCTGCCATCATGGTGTCTGCCATCCCTGTCCCCGCCATCATGGTGTCTGCCATCCCTGTCCCCGCCATCATGGTGTCTGCCATCACTGTCCCCGCCATCACTGTGGCTCTACTACCATCGGTGTGGCACTTTTTCAATACATTTTTTTTCCTTTTCTTTTGCCAGACTTATGAAGAAGGAATTGAAATTGTATGCTGTGGGTCACTGCCCTTAGTACATTGTCATTTACTGCTTATAGTGCAATGCTTTGTGTGAAGATTTAAGAAACGAGGACAGTTTTTTTTTTTTTTTTAACCCACTAACATGAGAAGATGTTGCAATTGGAAAGACAACAGGTTTGCTATTTGCTGACTGTTGCGATGAATCAGCTGAGACTGAGTGTGTCGGCTGTAAGTTCCTCATACCAGAACGCACATGACTTCTAAGACAAACACAATTTCTGCAAACGGGCATTTGTTTTCCAGGATCATGTCTTCAAGTAACCCTTTTGCTATAGGCTGCCACTGCTGACTTTCTTATAAAAATACTAGTGATTATGCGAAACCCTTTGGCTTCAATACTATCTACAGCTGTCTATACACTAGTAGAATATTCATCAGTAAAATGGGGGAGATTTTTTTATTTTTGGGACGTTCATTCAATTGTCTAATAGTGGGATCAAAAGGACAATAGTGTTTGATCGTAGTAATGAGTAAATTTGAAGGAGCAAGATAGAAATGTTTTCTCAATCAAAATTCGAACCATGAGCGTGGTTTACATTTGTGGAAACTCGTTTAATATGTCTGGGGTTCCATTCCAATAGCAGGTCTGATTGAAATTGTATGGGCTATCAAACAAGATTGGTTGATTTGAGAGATCGAATGTTCTGATGAACAATTTTGCAGAATTTCCCTGCAAACTTTGCAGCGAACTTCTACATATTGTCGATGGTGCTGGCTCAGAACAAGCATGTATATTGGGAAAGCCAAAAGTCTTTACATGCTTAATTCAGGTTAGTGACTTAAATTAAAGCCAGAGGGTTTGCTGACAGCTAGCATTTGCGAAGCGTGAAGTCAGCGAGCAGCCCCGATCCTCCTCTTCTCGGGTCCCCCATCAACGCTCCTGGCTTCTTCCCTGTGCTGAGTGCCCCCATAGCAAGAAGCTTTGCTATGGAGACACTTGTGTGGGCTCGCTCCTTGAGCCGTGCTCAGTGGGTCCATTGACAGAGCGTGGCTCGGACCCGCCCCCTGCTTTCTCCTCACTGGCTGTGATTGACAGCAGCAGGAGCCAATAGCTTGTGAGTAGGGAGAAAACGGAGAGCTGCCGCTCTCATGTGCAGTGCTAGATGGAGATCAGGCTCAGGTATGTATTGGGGGGGGGGGGTCTAAATGCATAGAATCTCTCTGCCCGGGGTTCTCAGCTCTTGATTGGATAGATTGATGGCAGCGCAGCCATTGGCTCCCGCTGGTTTCAATCAAATCCAATGACGGGGGGGGGGGGAGTTATACATTCGGCGGCTATGGACGCCGAATGCTGGACTCAAAATCGCGCCCGCAAGGTAACCCCCTCAGGAGAGCGCTTCTCCTAGAGGGTTATCTGATGTGGGGACTGGGGAGGAGCCACGAGAGCCGCCGGGGCACCCCAGAAGACGCAGTTCGGTGCCACTCTGTGCAAAACGAGCTGCACAGTGGAGTTAAGTATATGTTATTTAAAAAAAAAAAAACGAACCCTTACAATCACTTTAACCTCCAAGCAGATACACTCGATTGGGCTCAAATCTGGCAGGCAACCAAATCGGCCTCGCCGAACATAGTGGCCTTCTAAACCAATTTATTAGGTACTCGTCAGGTGTTGTCTGGTCCCCGCTAGGATATCCAAATTCCTTCCCCAATATTCCTCACATGCTCCAGGCACTCATGTACACATTTGGTGGGAATGCCCTACAGCCCACACCTTTTGGTCAACAGTGTTCAAGATCCTCTCCACCTTGTTCAATATTTATCTTACCACCTGACCCGACAGTAGTGATCCTGAACTTCAATACACAGGCTATAACATACCGTCAATTCAAACTCATGCTCTTTGTTACCACTGCAGCGAAACAAACCATAGCGAAAGCATTGTAATCCGCTTCACTATCTACTCTATCAGTCAAACAAAGAGTAACGCAGGCAATGGTCCATGCTAAAACCAGAGCAGTCCTTCTCGATAAAGTATCCAAATTTTGAGAAACTTTGGAACCCATGGATCGAACACTGCCTGTCTCTAGGCTTTGACTGCTCGCTACTATTACTTTGAGGGTGAACAACACCCACTACACCATTACCCGCATTTCGCGCCTGGCTCTAGACCACTGGCCCTCTCTGGAGATTCCCCCTCCCCTCTATCATCCCCTTACCCCCCACATCTAACTCTTTCATTCCTCTTCCATCGACCTGATGCACTCGCTCCTCACCCTCTTTATGGCCAGTCAGGTCCCTTGAACTAATACATTTAGAAACATAGATGTCACAGAAACTTGTTTAGTGACCTTCCTACTATGAGGACACCTGGGATAGTTTGGTTCACTGATCCTCCCACGAGAAAACGCCAAGCCACATTGCCAGATTTTGGCCCTGGGAAAAGTTTGAATATTTCCCCTAACTATCCCACACCAAGCACCTATAATATCACATTAACAACGTCGTCCCTTTTCATACTGTTTTACGGTTAAATGATATTGTTTGTTTATTTTTAACTGTTCGCAGCTTATGATCTCCTCCTAAGTCTTAGACATAATCGGACTTTCCGACAACAAAACTGTGGAATTTTGTTCGAAGGTTGTTGGCTCCAACTTGTCTTTCATACACACGGTCACACAAATGTTGGCCAACAATTATGTTTGTAGTGACGTACTATGTGGGTTTCAGCTCTTTTGCGCCACCCTTTGGGCTCCTTCTGCTAATTTCGTATTAATAGAATTTGAGTGTTGATTTGCACTTTTCTTTTTGCGTTTTTCATTTAGCGCTTATTATTATTATTATTATTATTATTATTATTATTATTATTATTAATTAATAATAATAATATCACTTGGAAAAAAAAAAGCCTTTGAAAATGTGTTTGCAATAACTCCATCAGTATCACCAGCAAAGCAGCTTCATTATTATCCCATTAAAGCAGAAGAGAATATGCGCTGCATTTGGAGATTTCATAATTTGCCACGTCATGAATGTTAATTCTCCATTACGAGCGCTAGTTTACAAGACCGGCCGCTTCTGAGCATGCATTAAGTTTTTGTGCGACAGACTTGTGTACACACGATCGGAAAGTTCGACAACAACATTTTGTTGGCGGAAAATTTGAGAACCTGCTAGCAAACATTTGTTGCCGGAAAGTCCGACAACAAATGTTCGATGGCGCATACACACGGTCGGACTTCCCGCCAACAAGCTCACATCCAACATTTCCAGTCGGAAAGTCCGACCGTGTGTACGCGACATAAGACTATGTATTGTACCACCGAACAGTTCTATAAGCTATCACATGCTAATTATTCTGCACTCGAGAAGCTTTGTTACCTGTGCTTGTAACCATTGTTTTATTACAAATGTTTTTGGTATAAAACTTTTATTGTACTATGAAACGGCTAATAAAAATATTTGCACGGGAATTATTTAGTAAATTAGTAAATTTTCTCCTTCACGGACGGGCACTGATGGGGGTGGACACTTTTATAGGCAGCACTGACTGGCATAAAATGTGGGCATTGTTTGATTGGCATTACATGTGAGTACAGGTGGGCATTACCTGTGGAGCATTTTTGGGCAGCATTGGTGGGCATTGCTGATGAGTCTACACTGATAATTAATGCTCTGATTATCACTGCAGACCCCACTGTCAGGAGAGCTGCTGATCGGCTCTACCCGCACCTTGTCAGCGCGAATGGAGGAAAGATGATTAGCGGCACTTCTTGGTTACCATGTGATCAGCTGTGATTGGACACAGCTGATCACGTGGTATAGAGCCTACATCTAAGAGGGTTAAAGTGATAGTAAAGCCTTGCTTTAAAAAAAAAAAAAACATGTTATATTTACCTGCTCTGTGTGGTGGTTTTGCACACAGCAACCCCCTAACCTCTTCTCAGGACCCATGCCAGAGCTCCTGGCTCCTCCTTCCTGCCGGGTGCCCCCATAGCAAGCAGCTTACTGTGGGGGCACCTGTGTGGGCGTGCTCCCAAACTGTGCCTCTGTGGATTGGCCCCGCCCCATCCGTCTCATGATTGGCTCACTGACTGTGATTGACAGCAGAGGGAGCCAATGGCGTAAACACGGAGATGCCGATAATCTGCGCTCCTCGCCTCACACTGACAGAGTGAGGAGAGGAAAGCCGATCAGCGGCATCTCCTCACAGGGGACAGCTAGGTATGTAATCGGGGGACTGATCATCAGTGCCCTGATTACAATAAAGTGCCCACCAGTGCCAGCAATGATTGCCCACCGCTGCCAGCAATCTGTGCCCATTAGTGATGCCAGTCAGTGCTGGCTTTCAATGCCCATCACTGCTGCCCACCAGTGCTGCCTATCTGTGCTCAGTGCCCATAAGTACGGCATATTTATGCCTCCTCATCAGTGCCGAGTGCCCATCAGTGCAGCCTATCAGTGAAGGAGAAAAATTACTTATTTACAAAATTTACTGACAGAAACAAACGTTTTTTTTATTTTTTTCAACATTTTTTATTTTTTTTTTTTTCCTACAAAAAACCCCCCCCAGGAGTGATTAAATACCACCAGAAGTAAATGATAACAACTTCACATGGTTACAGTGCCGCGTGACAGCGCTGAAAGCTCAAAAATGGCTTGGGCAGGAAGGGGGTGTAAGTGCCCTTTATTGAGGTGGTTAAAGGGATTGTAAAGTCTCAAGGTTTTTCACCTTTACAGAAAATCTGTAAGATGAACCTACACTGGACCCTGTCCCCATCGCACCCGGTCCCGCTAACCTGGAGAGCGACAATCGTCCGCTCTGACACATGATATCGTCACTTTACCAGTCAAGGGGGTTTGAAATCCCTGCGACCAATTTGAATGCTTCTAAACGTACCTCCTGAAGTGGTACATTTTGGAGATTACACCAATGGGATTTCAAGGTGTCAGGTCAGTGGGGGATGGGGATTTTTCTGGAAAAGGTGAACTTGCCTTTTAATGCATTAAGGTGAAAAACCTTATGTGCTGCAGCTGTCCCCCAGAGCCCCCCCCTTTTTTCTTACCTGAGCCCACCCGTTCCATTGAGCGACTCCAGCCGCTGTCGCTCTCCTCCATTGGATAGATTGATGGCAGCAGGAGCTTTTGGATCCCGCTGCTGTCAATCAAATCCAGTGACATGGGAGCGAGGGGCGGGGCTGAGTCTCGCTGTCTGTGTCAATGGGCGCAGCAGCAGGACTCTGGAGCGAGCCCGCACGGGTGCCCCCATGGAAAGGGGCTCTCCTTGGGAGCATCTGATGAAGTGAAGGAGCCAGGGCACCCCAGAAGAGGAGGATCGGGGCTGGTCAGTACAAAACCCTTGCACAGAGCAGGTAAGTTATAACATGTTTGTTTTATCTTTTTAAAAAAAAAATTCAAACCTTTTGCAACCCCTTTAAGCCCTCATAACACTGATTGAAATTCGGCCATTGCAGTAATGACGAGTTAGAAAATTTTCCTCTCTCAACAGCTGCAGCAAATTATCTGCAGCCATTGAGCATTTGTATTCTGACAGTGGTGAGTCCCACTGTCAAAATACAGTACCTTAATTGAATTGGGAAATCGTATTTTTCTTCATGCAGCTAAAAAAAATTAAGTGTGTATTGGCCTTATACCATTTTTTTTTTTTTTTTATATTCAATTTTCTTTAGATTTACCTTCAACTGTGTACTTGCACTACATAGTTGAAGGTAAATCTAAAGAAAATTGAATAAAAAAAAAAAAAAAAAAAAATGCCTGCCTGATTGCATACAAAGTGAAGGTGTTTAGGTTTGACCTCCATATTATCTGGTTTTTTATTTTATAATGTATGACCATCCTTTGGTCATCAAGATTCCTTCATTCATAGCTATTCTGTATAGTGGTGAGTGAAGGTCACCATGCAGTCACAAGATTTAGCTACAGGGCCTCTCATAAAAGTGATTACACAGCTTTCTTGTCAGGAACTGCTTTGTGGCCGTATGGACTTTCCCAACTACTATATACTATGTAGCAATGTGACAGCACATGTCTGTTTCACTTGCTGTATAAAGGGAAAGGTTTCTGGCTTTCAGTTGGCTGTCACTGCTACAGCCACAGCCATGTTCTGTTCACATATATAACCATACTGACCCATGAACACATTTACACGTAAGTACAATCCGGTCTATAAATTCCTGTAACTGGTGGCTTTGCTTGCACATGTGTTGCAATACTAAAATTATATTCATGGAATTTTGAGCTAGATAAGATAATAAAAGTGACAATATTTTACTTTGTGTTTTTTCAGGACAGTGAATTGGTTGGTGGAGTGATCTGGTACAAAATGAAGCCCAAAATTGTGTACAAACCAGTGAGTATTTGTCAGATTATATTCCAATCTCCTTCCCCTTTTTTTTTTTTTAACACGTTTAAAAAAAATAAAATAAAAGCAACTTGATTGCAAATCATGTTATCAAAGTGTGCTCATGTTAAAAAAGAGCCTTTATTTCTACATGTCTGTAATTATATAGTCCATGGATCAATGTTGCACTTCTCTATATTTAAGGTATATGCCAGGTGCAATTCATTAAAGTAATCTTCATACAATCCCAACTTAGTTCAGAGCCACTCACGGGTCTCGGACTAGAGATTGAGTCAGTTTTGATTGATCTCTGTCCATCTTTCTTAAAGGGGTTCTAAAGGCAGAATTGTTATTTTTTACCTTAATGCATTAAGACAGCGGCCTCCAAACTGCGTCCTGGGGGGGGGGGGGGGGGGGCGCGATGCGACTCCTTGCTTTTATTTGCCCCCCCCCCACCCTACTGTCAGCAACAATGGGGCACTGTTCCTCCCACTGACACCAAAATCAGGGCACTGTTCCTCCCACTGACACCAAAATCAGGGCACTGTTCCTCCCACTGACACCAACGACGGGGCACTGTTCCTCCCACTGACACCAACGACGAGGCACTGTTCCTCCCACTGACACCAACGACGAGGCACTGTTCTTCCCCCTAATAGCAAAGAGGGGACACTGTTTACGTTCACTGACACCATGACATTTTCTACTTCTGCTGGCCACCGTCCCGCCCCCCTAAAGATTGAAGAACCATAAACTGGTCCTTTGTCTACAAAGTTTGGACCCCTGTAAAAAAGCAGCTGTCTATCCTCAGTCCCTGTCTCAAAGGGGAGATGTCAAGACCCCTGACAGCTCACCAAAGCCCCCCAACAGGGTTGAATAAAAAAACATTAAAATATTTATTACAAAGTGTGTGTGTGTGTGTGTGTGTGTGTGTGTGTGTGTGTGTGTGTATATGTATATATATATATATATATATATATATATATATATATATATATATATATATATATATATATATATATTATATATATATATATATATATATATATATATACTTACGTGTGTGTGTATATGGGCGTTGAGTACAAGTTTCGGTTTCTTCTGATAGGTCTTGTTTGCTTTGCTTTACATAACCTTGTATGAAAAAGATGCATACTAGAATTGTGTATTGACTGATAGATTTCTTTATCTGATTTGTATATTTCTTTTTGTAGATTTCCTCTCCGGAGGAACAAGACCCTGTGGCTGTGCAAGTGGCTCAACTGCAGGAAAATGCCCGCAGGGTAAGACTGCCAGGGCTACAGACTCAGAACCTGCATCTCCTCTCCTGGGGGGTTCTGCAACAATTCACATCAAAATAGTTTTTTACATTTTTTCTTTTAGATGTAAATGTAATCACCTGAAACAATATGTGAACTTTTATTGTCAACATTTTTATTAAACCCTGCTTGAGATGAGATGAGCAGCAGGATGCAAATCCCACTTTCTGTAGTTGGCAAAGTGTTCTTGATCAACAGTGCTCCCTGAACATGTAGGGTCTGTGGCCCCGTCTTGCCCATTTTCAGTGCAGTTGTGTAATGGGATTACAGGAGACTTAAACTGACCCTGTTGCAAAAATGAGATTGCAAAAAAAATGTAAAAAGTAAATACATTTTCGGCTGCCCACACCATCAAATGTCTTTGTTGAAGAGGAATCTTCTACTGAAGTCTGTAGAACAGCCTTTCTCAACCAGGGTTTCTTTAGAAGTTGCTAGGGGTTCCTTAAAGTGGTGGGACACCCTAAAAATGAAAACTACAAAAAATGTTAGTAACAATTTAAAATAAAAAAAAAATAAAACATTTTTTTACTTACCAGAAATGGCTGTTGCTAGGCAGATCGTCCTAATCTGCCTCCTCCAACGCCGCAGTGATCTTCTCTTCTTCCGTCTTCAGGTGAATGGGGCGCGGTGTGTTGTGGGAACTGTGTCCCACAACACACCGCGTTCCCCATTCACAAATGAGAATCGCGCATGCGCAGTAGGCCGTGCGAAGCCGCTGCCCTTACTGAGGATGGCGGCGCTGGATCCGGGACGCCGAGGGACATCTCGGCCTCCACGAACGGCAGCGCGGGCGCCCTGGGAGGGTAAGTGTGCTTATTAAAAGTCAGCAGCGACTTTTTTTTTAGCTGCTGACTTTTAAATTTTTTTTTTTTGAAGCTGAAACACCCCTTTAAGCAATGAGCAATTCTGCCACCAGCGTAAGGGGCAATCGTCCCAATGGTCACCAGTGTAAGGGGCAATCTTCCCACTGACCACCTTGCTAATTGTACTGTGATCTATGGGTATAGTAATACTTTGTGGGGTTGCCCTGGGACCTGAAATGTATTTAAATGGTTCTTCCAAGTTTGAGAAACACTGCTGTAGAGGAACCAACAATTCCAGAAGTTTTGATCTCTAGATTCTTCCATGAATCTCCACATCACTACAAGAACAACGTTCAGCAGCATAGGAAGTGGGAGAATCCTTCTTTCCTTCTTTCCTTCTTTCCTTCTTTCCTTCTTTCCTTCTTTCCTTCTTTCCTTCTTTCCTTCCTTCAAGGTTTCTGTAGCTCAAGGCAGATTTTGGTACTGATTTATTTATTGCAGGTACTTGTATAGCGCCATCAATTTAGCTGCGCTTTACATATATATTCTACATTCACTTATTAGCCCCTGCCCTCAGGGAGCTTATACCTAAGGTCCCTAACTCGCATTCATACATACACATACCTACCAGCAATTCTTTGGAGTCTGGGAGGGAAACGGAGAACCCAAAGGAAACCCACACAGGCACAAGGAGAACATGCAAACTCCAGCAAGGTAGTACAGTAATAGGGATTTGAGCTGGCGACCCTAGTGCTGCTAGGCAGAAGTGCTAACCACTTGTCTTGGGATGGAAGAACAATTATAGAATTCATTAAGCTAGTCTATCCTACCTACTTGTAGTAAAGCTGAACTCAAAGTGAAGTGTACTTTATCATAGGGAAAATTTTCTAAATTTTAATTGTGCCTAAGAAATACCCAGAAATGTACCTTTCGCCTAAAATTCCTTCTGAAAAATGGTGTTTTCCCTGCTGTCAGCTGTAGAATTTGTGGTCTCCTTGCTTTATGGGGTTTTTAAGTCTTGCTCTGTTGAAGAGAATGACAATGATCTAGTAATTTTTATTTTTTCTCCTGCAGTATTACCGCTGTGCACTTATTGTCGCCTTTCTGGTCACAGTGCTGTTCTGTCTGATGGCTGCTCAGCTTCTTCTATTTCCACTGCTCTGTACAAGCTCCACGGAGACCGAGACCATGACTATCCAAGACCAGGGGTGCAATGATCCCTGCAAGTAAGTCATGGACTATTTCTGCTAGGAACTAGGGGTGGTAGGAAATCCGTGTCCTGGGTATACAATACTGGGTGGCTTTTACTGGACAGTATATGAGAGATCAGGCACACTCTATACAGTGTACAGACCTGAAGATGGTGGGTGCTGTAGTAACATAGCAATGGATGGCTTGTCTAGATAGAAGCAAGCATCACTAGCACACCTGAAGGCCCTATAAGTGCTTTTAATTTGTTATTAGGAAAATGTTTGGGAGCCTCACACATGTTCACAAGCCAACAGTGAAGTTCACCATTACCCTGATGACAGAGCATGTGTGAGACTCTGACACGTCTTTTTTTTTTTCTTATGACAAATTAAAGGCTGTCATTGAGCATTTAGGTGTTCTGGTGACCCTTGCTCTGCTCCCTGAACAATATAGGTGTTGGGAAAACACCTTAAAATGGAGTTACAAGTTATACCACATTGTTCTCAAACTATAAGATGTGGTGAAAATAATATAACTTTTTACTATGTAAATTAAACTGTGTGAAGAAATACTCTGTAATTCACAGCAGGAACATGTTTGTACACTTAATTTAACACTTTGCTGGACGGGTTGGGGAAGACGTGTGTGTGTGTGTGTGTGTGTGTGTGTGTGTGTGTGTATATATATGTATGTGTGTATATATATATATATATATATATATATATATATATATTATACAGTCATGCTCAAAAGTTTGCATACCCCGGCAGAAATTGTAACATTTTGGCACGGACAGGCATAAGGGTGTACAGGTACGTTCCCCCTTTAAGATGCCGCCGTGCCATCGGGCACGCGCGCGCACCGATCGGGTCCCCCGTGAGGCCGCCGCGGGGACACCCGCGATAGTCTCACGAGAAGGCTGAACGGGGAGATGCGGAAATAAACAGCATCTCCCCGTTCTGCCTAGCAACTAGTGATGCCGATCTCTGCTCCCTGTGATTGGAGCAGAGATCAGCATTCACTAGCTGACAGCCTCGCCCCCCCACAGTTACAAACCCGCCTCTACTCCCCACCCCCTAGTGGTTAACCCCTTCCCTGCCAGTGTCATTTATACAGGAATCAATGCATTTAAATAGCATTGATTGCTGTATAAATGAAAATGTGTCAAAAATGTCTGATGTGTCCGCCATAATGTCGCAGTCACAATAAAAATTGCTGATCGCCGCCATTGCTAGTAAAAAAAAAAAAAATTATTAATAAAAATGCTATAAAACTATCCCCTATTTTGTAAAACGCTATAACTTCTGCGCAAACCAATCTCATATTGCGATTTTTTTATTTTTGAATTTTTTTTCAAAATTGTCGCTCTTTTTTGTTTATAGTGCAAAAAATAAAAACTGCAGGGGCGATCAAATACCACCAAAAGAAAGCTCTATTTGTGGGGGGAAAAAAAGGATGTCAATTTTGTTTGGGAGCCACGTCGCATGACCGCGCAATTGTCAGTTAAAGCGACACAGTGCCGAATCGCAAAAAGGGGCCTGGTCCTTTGGCTGCAAATTGGTCCGGTCTGAAAGTGGTTAATATTGAAAATATGACTAATCATGCCAAAAAGTATTTTATTTAAGGATAGCAATCGCATGAAGACATTTATTATCGCATGTTTTTTCCTTATTTAAATCATAACGGAAATGGCCCTGATAAAAAGTTTACATACCCTGGAATGTTTGGCCTTGGTACAGACACGGAAGGTGGCACACACAGGTTAAAATGCCAATTAAAGGTTTAATTTCCCACATTTGTGGCTTTTTAAATCACAATTACTGTCTGTGTATAAATGGTCAATGAGTTGGCTCTCACGTGAATGCACTAAGCAGGTTAGACACTGAGCCATGAGGAGGTAGAAAAGAACAGTCAAAAGACCTGCGTAACAAGGTAATGAAACTTTACAAAGATGGAAAAGGATAAAAAAGATATCCAAAGCCTTGAATATGCTAGTAAGTACTGTGCAATCGCTTAAGAAGTGGAAAAATTGGGGATCTCTTGATACCAAATCAAGGTCAGGTAGATCAAGAAAGATTTCAGCCACAACTGCCACAGGAATTGTTTGTGATACAAAAAACAAAAAAAAACCCACAGGTATCCTCTGGCCCCTGTTCCAGCTGAAGAAAAAACGGCCCCAAAGCATGATGCTGCCACCACCATGCTTCACAGTGGGTATGGTGTTCTTTTGGAGATTTGCAGTGGTGTTTTTGCACCAAAAATATCTTTTGGAATTATGGCCAAAAAGTTCAACCTTGGTTTCATCAGACCATAACACGTTTTCCCACATGCTTTTAGGAGACTTCAGATCTGTTTTTGCAAAATTTAGCTGGGTTTGGAAGTTTTTCCATCTTGCCACTCTACCCCATAGCCCAGATATATGAACAAAATGGGAGATTGTTGTAACATGTACCACACAGCCAGTACTTGCTAGATATATTCTTCCAGCTCCTTGAATGTTGCTGTAGGCCTCTTGGCAGCCTCCCTGACCATTTTTCTTCTTGTCTTTTTGTTATCAATTTTGGAGGGACGTCCAGTTCTTGGTAATGTCACTCTTGTGCCATATTTTCTTCACTTGATGACTTTCTTCACTGTGTTCCATGGTATATCTAATGCCTTGGAAATTCTTTTGTACCCTTCTCCTGACTGATAACTTTTTAACAATGAGATCCCTCTGATGCTTTGGAAGCTCTCTGCGGACCATGAATTTTGCTGTAGGATGTGACTAAGAAAATATCAGGAAAGACCTACTAGAACAGCTGATCTTTATTTGGGCACTTTTTAAATGATAGCAGGTGTGTACTGACTCCTATTTAACAGGAGTTTGAATGTGATTGCTTAATTCTGAACACAGCTACATCCCCAGTTGTAAGAGGGTGTGCACACTTATGCAAATGCAACATTATTTCTTCTTTCTTCTTCTTCTTCCTTTTTTTTTTTTTTTTGCTCCCCCGCCTAAAAGATCTGTGTTTGTTTTTTTCAATTGAGTTGTACAGTTTTTTTTTTTTTTTTTTTTTTTTTTAGTTTCACATTAAAGGTGGAAACATTTCTGAAATGATTTATTTTTTCATTACTTTTTATTTTATCTTTTTATGTCACAGAAACCTGACATTTTAGGGGTGTGGATATACACACACATAGTGTATTTTATCCTCTTCTTCTTTTTAATTTTTTTCCTTCTTTAGTATGGTTCTTGTGGAGAGCATACCGGAAGGGCTGGTGTATCCTGAAAATTCCACCTACCACCCCTCAATATTTCAGACATGGTTGGACCTTCTAAACGAGGCCAAGAGCAGCGTAGACATTGCATCTTTCTACTGGACGCTGACCAACAATGACACTGGTACACATCATCCCTCAGCTGACCAGGTAACAATCTGCAGATGGGTTATGACATCTCACACTTCACATGAATTGATAAGGTATTTGATAGCGTTACCAAATAGCCTTATTTTTGATATGTTAGGCAAAAAAGGGACTCTTTCTTGTTTTAAATGACTAAAAAGCAAGGACATTGTGGGTGTTTTCTTGCTAGTAGAGACTGCATTTTTACTTCAGTCAGACCCAATTGTCAGATTCTGTTTGCAGGTCTCGCTGCCAATTAC
>CM053033.1:194071757-194201783 GCA_028564925.1 Lithobates sylvaticus | reverse complement strand
ATAAATATCCCCAAAAAATATATAAAAAAAATTTTTTTTCCTCAGTTTAGGCCGATACGTATTCTTCTACAAATTCTTGGTAAAAAAAAATCGCAATAAGCGATTATTGATCGGTTTGCGCAGAAGTTATAGCGTTTACAAGATAGGGGATAGTTTTATAGCATTTTTATTAATAATTTTTTTTATTAGTAATGGCGGCGATCTGCGATTTTTTTTTTAATTTTTTTATTTTTATTTTTTTTGTGACTGCGACATTATGGCGGACACATCGGACATTTTTGACACATTTTTGGGACCATTGTCATTTATACAGCAATCAATGCTATTTAAATGTTGACATGTTACATTGATTCCTGTATAAATGACACTGACAGTGAAGGGGTTAACCACAAGGGGGCAGTGTAAGGGTTAAGTATGCCTAGGGGTGTGTTTCTTACTGTGGGGGGGGGGTGTGGCTGTCAGCTAGTGAATGCTGATCTCTGCTCCAATCACAGGGAGCAGAGATCGGCGTCACTAGTTGCTATGCAGAACGGGGAGATGCTGTTTATCTCGGCATCTCCCCGTTCAGCCTTCCCGTGAGACGATCGCGGGTGTCCCCGTGGCGATCGAGCCCGCGGGGACTGCGACCGGACTCACGGGGGTCCCGACCGGCGCGGAAGCGCGCCGCTCCCGGCGCGCTACCGATGGCACGGACAGGCTAAAGGAGGGACTTATATATACGCCCTCCTGCCTGTACGTGCCATTCTGCCGACGTATATCGTCGTGCGCCGGTCGGCAAGTGGTTAACAGGCAGCTAAAAAGCAAAAACGTTGTCTTTGTCTGACCGACCCTGTGCCTGGACTGGTGTCCGTGACTCCCTCAGTGATCGTGGATGGGTGCCTCCTGTCCGGCAGCACAGAATCACACTCCACCACGAGGTTTCATTCAGCCCATTCGGCTCCACTCCTGATGTTTTGTAGAGTCTGACAGCGGTGTGACATTCATCACTCACCTTGTCAGGAGTAGGCGTACTGCACAGCCTCTGCCAGCAGCCAGACCTGTTATGCACTTCCAGGCTAAGAATATGCATGCATCATACATACTAGGGGGAGTACAGCTGGGGGGATCCATAGTGAAGAAGGATCTGGGGATTTTGGTAGATCATAAGCTTAATAATAGCATGCAATGTCAAGCTGCGGTTTCCAAAACAAGCTAAATTATTCATTATTATTTAAGATTTATATAGCGCCATCAGTTTACGCATCGCTTTACAATGTAGAAGGGGGACAGCACAATTGCAGTACAGTTCAATACAGAAGGGACAGGAGGGCCCTGCTTGTAGAGCTTACATTCTAAAGGGAGGGGGTGTTGGTACAAAAGATAATAGATGCAGGGAATGATTTGATGGGGTTGTTAGGTGGGTGTGGGATAGGCTTCCCTGAATAAGTGCGTTTTCAGGGCTCTCCTAAAGGTGGACAGGTTAGGGACTGATCGGATATACCGGGGCAGGGAATTCCAGAGGATGGGAGAGGCTCTGGAGAAGTCCTGAAGACTAGCATGAGAGGAGGTAACAAGGGAGCTAGAGAGCAGGAGGTCCTGGGAGGAGCGGAGGGGACGATTTGGGCAAAATCCTTTTTTGTATTTAGGTGTATGGACTCCAGAGGGAGAGATATAATTTTCCCCCTGTACAAATCATTAGTAAGACCTCATCTGGAATATGCAGTTCAGTTTTGGGCACCAGCTCTCAAAAAGGATATCGGAACTGGAGAAAGTGCAGAGAAGGGCAACCAAACTGATAAGAGGCATGGAGGAGCTCAGCTATGAGGAATAATTAAAGGGCCTGAAAGTATATAGTAGCGAGGAGGCATTCCAGATCCTCTCCATGACTGATGAGAGCAGCGGGAGTTCTAATCAGACTCCAATGCCAATTCTGATTTTGAATCAAATTCAGCATTTGAACCGATTGATAGCAGTGGATCGGCAAATGAATCAGAGGAAGAATGGAGCCCTCCTAAAAAGGGAAACCAAGCAGCCACCAGCAATGGACCCCAGGATCAAATTCCCAGGCCCAGGCCCAGGCCCAGTGTCAGCTCTGCCGCCAGCAAAAGACCCTGAGAACAAATGCCCAGGCCAAGCACCAGCGCTGCAGTATCACCCCTAAGTACCAGCACAGGAATTTCAGATCCCTCCCCAACTACCAGCACTGGAGTGTTGCATCCCCCAAGAGTCAGAGCCGCTACATACCTCCCAGATGGTCATGCCAACCCAACATGGCTGCCTTCCAACTCGAGATCACTAAGTATTCCCCCTTTCACCGCACAGCCAGGCGTGCAGGCTGATACCCCAAACTTCTCAGAAATGTATTGTTTTTATCTATTTTTGCCTGAGACTTTGCTGCAATTTATCGTGGACCAGACCAATCTATATGCCCAGCAGCATATTGCCAACAACCCCAATCATCATATGCCCATCTGTTTTGAGTGGAGAAATTTGATTTTGGAGGAGTGCAAATTGTTTATGGGCCTCGCCATAAACACAAGGCTTGCAAAAAAAAAATTAAGGACATACCCATACCCATTTATTCTGCTGTAATGTCCAGGTTCCGATATGAGATAATAATGCGCTTCCTTCACTAAAGTGACAACACCCAGTGTCCTCCCCGAAATCATCCAAATTATGTAAAATTTGTCCACTCATAAAAAAAAATTCACAAAGATTTGCAGAACTCTAGGTCCCCGACCAGCATATATGTGTGGATGAGTCCCTGGTACCCTTTTCAGGCTGGCTAGGAATAAAATAATATATTCCTAGCAAAAGGGCCAGATACAGAGTAAAATTGTATAAGCTTTGTGAGAGAGTCACGGGATATCTGTATTCATTCCGCGTATATGAAGGAAGAGAGCACAACTGGAAAAATTGTATGGGACCTGGCATAGCCACTGCTGAACAAAGGTTCTCACATACATCTGGATAACTATTACAAACGCCTTCCCCTTTTCAAACGCCTATACCTTGAAATAACCCTGGCCTGCGGAACCTCCAGAAAGAACAGGAATGGCTTCCTACATCCTATAGTGAACAAAAAAGCAACATTTGAGAAGCAACAAATCCATGCCCTTGAAAGGATGGCAGAAATGTGTACATGATGTCCCCCATCCATGATGACACTACAGTTTCAAAGAAGACGAGGTCCTATTGCAAAGCCAACATGTGTCCAAGAATACAATCTCTACATGTTCCATGCTTTCTCACATAACTATGCCACTGCCTTCCATGTGAACTGACCCTGGCCTGTTTTTCGACTATGCCTCTGCCAACCGTTTGTAGTGCTTGCACATGAACTGACCCTGGCCTGCTTTATCGACTATGCTTTTGTCTACCACTTAGACTGATCTGTTGCCCTAATACTGTAGTACACAGGGGTCTTACATATGTGAGGGGCTCCAGAATTTTTTTTTTTTCTTTTTGTTTTCTCTGGGTTTTGTAATTTCCGGATTAGGGTCTGGAGTCCAGAGGCTTCAAAAAGACAATATTCGTGCCTGCTTCCTGTATAATTACTATTGCTGTCTCTAAGCACATCCCTGCCTGCTGCATGGACCAATGCTCTCCACTGTGGATACTACTAAAACCACAGGTAATACTTATTTTTTATTTTTTATTTTTTTTTACCCTTTCCTCAATAGAATTTTTTTTATTTTGGATTGTAATTATTGGTATGTATATACTATGTGTTAGAAATATGAAGGGCCTTCAAAAAATTATAGGTTTAAAGGAAATTGGATGTGTAATTTATGCTCCTAGAACGCCTGAAGGTGCTATTTGAATGTTGGGCCTCTGTATGTGGACAAGCTGTGTAAATGTCTCGCACATGTGGTATCACCATACTCAGAAGCCATAGGAGAATCTATTTTGGGGTGCATTTTTTGCTATGTACACATGTGTTAGAAATACTGTATAAATGGACAACTTTGTGTAAAACATTTTCCAAAAACGTGTGGAAAAAAATAACTTGTTCAAACGACTCATTAGGCCTCATGGATTATACGTTGTGGGCGTTTCCATTGTCCTGGTGCTCCAGGGCCTTCAAAAGTGTAATTGGTGGTTGAGAAATGAGATGTGTAATTTATGCTCGTAGAACGCATGCAGGTACTACTTCAATGTTGGGCCTCGGTATGTGGCCAGGCTGTGTAAAAGTCTCACACGTGTGGTATCGTCGTACTCTGGACAAGTAGCAGAATGTATTTTGGGGTGTAATTTTTGCTATGTACATGCTATGTGTTGGAAATGGGTTGCTATGTCTGGAAAATATTGTCCTGGTGCTCCAGGGCCTTCAAAAGTCTGATGGGTCTTCATGACGTTGGATGTGTAATTTATGTCCCTAGAACACCTGACGGTGCTCCCTGCATGTTGGGCCTCTGTATGTGGCCAGGCTGTGTAAAAGTCTCACACGTGGTATTGCCATACACAGGAGGAGTAGCAGACTGTGTTTTGGGGTGTAGTTGGAAGTATGCATAAGCTGTGTGAGAGCAATAACCTGACAATTTTGTATACAGAAAAAATCTACATTTTGCAAGAATTGTGGGGAAAAAATTACAACTTCAAAAAACTCGCCAAGCACCTTACTAAATACCTTGGAATGTCTACTTTCCAAAAAGGGGTAATTTGGGGGGAATTTGTACTTTCCTGGCTTGTTAGTGTCTCAAGAAATAAAATAGAGCTTCAGTACATCAGGTGTGATCAATTTTCAATGATTGGTACCATTATTATTATTATACAGGTTTTATATAGCGCCAACAGTTTGCGCAACGCTTTAGGGCAGACAGTACAGTTACAATACAGGAGGAATCAGAGGGCCTTGCTCATTAGAGCTTACAATCTAGAAGGGTAACAAAAGGTAATAGCTGTAGACTCTAATGCGGCGTACACACGGTCGGAATTTCCGATGGAAACAGTCCGATGGGAGCTTTTCATCGGATTTTCCGACCGTGTGTATGCCCAACGGTCTTTTTCTGTCGGAATTTCCGACGGACTTTGAATTGAGAACCTGTTCTCAATTTTTCCGACGGAAAACCTTTCTATCGAATTTTCCGATCGTGTGTATGCAATTCCGACGCATGCTCGGAAACAATTCAACGCATGCTCGGAAGCATTAAACTTCCCTTTTTATAGTGCTTTTGAACGTGTTTTATGCCGCTGTGTTATTGACCGTCGAAATTTGGTGTGATCGTGTGTAGGCAACACAGCTTGAGCGGAATTCCGTCGGAAAAACCGGCAGAGTGTTTTCCCACGAGAATTCCGATCGTGTGTATGCGGCATAACTTTCACAAAGACCAAATAATATACACTGATTTGGTTTATTTTTACCAAAGAAATGAAGCGGTATACATTTTGGACAAAATTTATGAAGAAAAACTACTAGTTTGCAAAATTTTATGACAGAAAAAAAAATGTAATTTTTCCACAAAATTTTCTGTCTTTTATTATTTATAACACAAAAAATTTAAAACACTAGTTATTAAATGCCACCAAAAGAAAGCTCTATTTGTGTGAAAAAAGGAGGCAAACTTCATATGGGTACAGTGTGAATAAGCATGAATAATTGTCATTCAAAGTGTGACAGCGCTGAAAACGGATAATTGCCAACCAGACAAGTACACAGATGAAGGTAAATGAGACACGGAAAATTACGAGACAACATTTTAAAAATGGCAAAGTTACAAGTAAAATGATTTTAGGTGGATATAAAACAGCTGAAGGAGCACAGGCTAATCCCCAGGCATACTGAGAATTGCTCTGAATAAAAAGCAGAAGTGTAATATTTTATATAAACAGCAGAGGGTGCTACTGGAGCATAATAAGTGATCTAGTACTTCGTGTGCATAAAATGCATCTTCTGCAGTATGACAGTTTCCTGATACATTTTTGCATACATGATACGCAATCAAATTTTATATATCACTTTTTATAAAGGTTTGCGAGAATGCAAACACCTGGCAGGCTGTATACACATATTCATAAGCGCCAATGTTTCTAGCATCATTATTTGTGAAAATAAATAAAACATTGCACATTTTACTGTGTATTGTACCAGGAATTGTCTCACTGTGTATTGAAGTAACTAGTGCTGATTTTTGAAAATTAAAGCAAGCTGGGCATGGTTACCAGCTCTCTAATCTTTATTTAGTTTGTATATACACTGTATTACCAAAAGTATTCGAACGCCTGCCTTTACATGCACATGAACATTTAATGGCATCCCAGTCTTATGCCCCATACACACGGTCGGAAATTCGACAGAAAATGTCCGATCGGACCATGTTGTCGGAAAATCCGACTGTGTGTGGGCTCCATTGGACTTTTGAGATCCTGCTCTCAAATTTTCCGACAACAAAATCCGATCTGACTTTTTCCGATCGTGTGTAGAGAATTCCGACGGACAAAGTGCCACACATGCTCAGATCAAATTAGGAGACCAAACCTATTGGCTACTAGCCTCTACGTAGTCCGTCGTACACAACGAACATCACCACTTTCAGAATGGAATGAATTTTCCGACAACTTTGTCCGACTGGTGTGTATGGAACACCAGTGTCGGACAAAATCCGTCTGAAAAAATCAGATGGATTTTGTGGTCGGAATTTCCGACCGTGTGTACAGGGCATTAGTCCGTAGGGTTCAATATTGAGTTGGCCCACCCTTTGCAGCTAGAACAGCTTGAACTCTTCTGGGAAGGCTGTCCACAAGCTTTAGAAGTGTGTCTATGGGAATTTTTTACCATTCTTCCAGAAGCGCATTTGTGAGGTCAGGCACTGAGTTGGACGAGGAGGCCTGGCTTGCAGTCTCCGCTCTAATTAATTTTTAAGGTGTCCTCTAAGGTTGATGTGCAGGCCAGTCAAGTTCCTCCACCCCAAACTCGCTCATCCATGTCATTATGGTACATTCCAGTCAAACCATTAGACCTGGTTCACACCTATGTGTTTGGTTTTTTTTGGTGTTTTTTGCAGAAACGCCTAACAGTTCATTTTACATGGTTTCCTATGGGACCCGTTCACATCTATGTTTTTTCCAGCTGCTGCGTATTTGGAAAGGGTCAGGGACTTTTTTTTTTAATGCAAAATGGATCAAAAGCAAACTACATAGGTGTGTACTGAGCCTTATTTCCAAATGTTACCGTCACTGTGGTTAAATATTAATGTCGATTTGAACCCACTAACGATTAGAAAATCGAACAAACGTTCTTAAAATGAATGAGTTTTTGAAGGAGCACATTGTTTTTTTAAATAAAAAATTTTGATCTCGGAGTCTGATGATAGTTACCAGATTCACCCTTTAATAGTATATACAATATGACTCTTTTCTAATAGTACATCTTTCCTCTAATAGTATATACAATATATCTCTTATGTCTGTTACTCTGAGTGGATTAGATATTTTGCTCCCTAACCATATAGTTGGTTATTTATATTTACCACTGCATAGAGATATTATCGAAACAATAATCGACCAACTAATCGATTATGAAAATAATCGTTAGTTGCAGCCCTAATGTTTATTATGTTCCAAGTTTGTATATGTCTTTTTCTATGTTAAAAATAATTTTCTACCAATCAAATGAAAACCCGTCTTAAAGATTTATTTGAATGTGATTGATGGTATTAGAAGCAGAAGGAGTGGAGTTGCAGAAGTTAGAAAGCCCCGGCTAAAATTGAACCTGGACTTCACCCATTTAAAGTACCTCTTCTGTTTCTGGTGGGTCGGTCACCCGCAACACTTACCCCGGGCAGCGACGTGCGGCCGGCTTCCCTTGTGTCTCCTCGGCATCACAGCGGTGTCCTGGCCATGTGTCTCCTCGGCATCACGGCGGTGTCTTCGCCATGCATTTCCTTCCTCTGCCAATAGGGTAGCTTCTTCTTTCAGCCAATCTGGAAGCGGGTCTCAGAACCCGCTTCCTGATTGGCCAGGAGGCAAAATCAGTGTGACAATAGCGAATATATGCTCTGCGCCCACCCTTTTTTGAAGCCTATTGCTCAAATCGCGTGCTTAAAAAAAAAAACCACATTGAAATCCTTGCGTCCGGCGCTGTGCATGTAGATTAGGGGGCCAGACGAATAGGCCCCCTATGGATGCTCCGCCACTGCTTTTCATGTGTGTTTGTTTTTTTGGGGGGGGGGTTTTCAGAGCTTTTTCTGGGCTACATGAGTCAGATCATAGCAGTGTTAACAAGGTAGGGGAGAGAGTTAAGTGCTCCTCTATTCTCAGACATGCTAAGTTATTCTCGTAGCAATTGGAAATGTAAGTACAAGCCCCAGAGGAAACCTACTTTTTAAATGTACAGGTTTGACTTAAAAGAGAAGTATGGACTTTTTTTTGTAGAATCATACTTACCTAGGTGGATGTTCCCTCACCGGCTCTAACACTGAGAACGGAGTGTTCTAATACTGCCGATCGCTAGGTTTTCAGGGCTCCCTGAGCAGCTCGACTCTCTGCTCTGCTCCCTCCTCACTCACTAGAGCGCTGGGCTGTGGAGGGGGTGGGAGTGGGCCTGCTCAGGCCCTCAGCAGCTTGCTGAGAGGCTGAACCAGGTGCTAGTTCAGGCATGTGGGCGGATCCCGATTTCATTGCTGCGACCTTGCTCGAGCCTTTACCGGCTCTGTGACATCAGCAGACAGCGGGCTTCAGGCATGCAAAACTAACTGCACTCCTGTGATCCACAGGAGAAGTACAGCCAAAATAGTTTTGGCTGTACTTTTTCCTTTTAAAGCCCATCTCCAGATAAAACTTGAAACTGTCAAAACTTGATTGGTCATGATGCCCTGATTTAAATTGGCACTGAACTCAGCTGAGTAAGGCTTAGGGGATAAAGGTGAGTGGCCAAGCTTGAAAGTCAGTGCTGATGTTCCATGCTGCTGAACTGATGACAATGCAAGTGTATGTTTCTCAACGTATAGATGGGTGGACTGTAATTTTTTTTTTTTTTCCGAATCACCTTATATCAAGGGTAGAGGACTCGTCCTATCAGAGTCCCAGATGTGACATAGAACAACAGAATTTATTACTGTGCTAAGTAGACATTTTGTAACTAGGAATGTAGTTGAAGTGAAATTAAAACAGACATACAGAGAACAGCATTTCAAGGTCTTTTAAAGGGCACGTATGTTTTTTGGCCAAATGATTTACTGAAAATATGGGTTGGGTGGATAAGCAATGGACAAGCTTTTTTGGCTTCTAAAGTTTTTATTGTTATTGGATATCACTTCTAAAAAGTCTAGCTTGTTAAAAACTTTTTTTGGGGGGATTTATTAAGACTGGAGCAGGAAATGCAAATAGAGGACCCAGAGGAAACCTACTTTTTAATGTACAGGTTTGACTTAAAGCCCATCTCCAGATAAAGTTTTAAACTTTGTCAAAACTTGGCCCATTGATCCCCCTCCGACCTGCCATTTGCCATTCAAACAGACCGTTAAACTGTGCACATGCATTAGCACTGGCTGACAGGAGTAGAATGTAAATTGTACAGCACACTGGGAATGTGTCCTGAACGGCAGGTATATTTCCCCAAAATTTGAGCTTTGGTCCCTTTTTAAGGTGAACAGTTTTAAGTCATGGTTGAGTACTCAGGAATTCTCACCCATGCAGGGTGAGGGGTTCTGGGGTAGTCGGGTTTGAAAGAGGGGACTGATTGCCATTACTCTCTGAATTTAAGTGCTTATCAGGGACCCGGAACTTTGGAGGATGGAAGAGTCTTGGGAGGGAAGAACCTCCAAACCCTGACTACAAGGATTCTGGACCTGAAGGGGTTAATCTACAGAAAAGGGAGTCTTTGAAAAGCAGCTGCAAGGGATCAGCACCTGTGTCAATGAGGCAGAGTGGAGTGGTTTACAGGTTGTGAGCAAGGTGAACCCTCTGGCAATCGAGACGCCTGTTGCTGAACCCCCTTGGCCTGTCCAGCATCCTGATCCACAGAGGAACCCTAACCCAGTGTGGGGCGGAAAGATTGATGGTGAGCCTGTGGTGTGCTCTTTTTTGTACCAGAACTACGCACTGTTTTGTTTTATTTTTGGCTGAAGAGAGTTTTTGTACTGGAGATACCAATAAAAGGACTGCTTGCTTTTACCAGCTCAGCTGGCTGATGTTCCCGGGCTACCTCATATCACAAAATATATGACCCCATCAATCCGCTGCTGCTCTTTCTTTGTCCTATCAAAGTGTTGGAGCCAGGGGACAAACAAGCTGCACTGCCTAACTGTAGTAGAGAAAAGTTAGCAATCTTCCTGCACTGCCGGCTGTGTAAGCCTTGAGACTGGACACAATTACAAATCCATTAGCATGGAAAAATGTTCTGGTTTATGTATTTAGCTGTTTTGCTGGAGTTCATCTAAAGGGCTTGTTCACACCAGCAAGCTAAGTGCAGAGCTGCTGGTGTGCATTGGGAGAAAACGGCAATGAGCCGAACATCGTACTGTTTATTTTTTTTATTTCTTAAAACTTTATTGACATTTTACAAGTTACATTTCATTCAGTCCTATTTTTCCAGCAATACAGTGCAAGGCAGTAGATTATAGAGCATCACGTTATGTTGAAAGAAAGTACTGCATACAGCACTATTTTGCAGTGCACACCTACTACATACTGTAGCTGCTGACTTTTAACATTAGGACACTTGCCTATCCTGGAGTCCAGAGATGTTGGCACCATTCGGGGGCTGCCATTGCAGCTGGGTCCCTACTGCGCGTAGGGCGCTGCGCTCTCTCACTGGCCTGGCAGAAGGGGAGGGAGGCTGAGCTGCTGACGTAATTCATCACAGCCGGTCTTCCAGAAGTGGGCACAGGGTACCTGTAAGAAACAGGAACCCCCCCCCCTGAAAGGTGCCAAATGTCGCACCAGGGGGGAGAAATCAGATAAGCGGAAGTTCCACTTTTGGGTGGAACTCTGCTTTAAAGAAGAATTCCATCTTTCCACACACTCACTAATCTGTGAGGCTGCTGGATGTGTGATATAAACTATATGTAGTTGCGGCTACATACAGCATACCTCACTGTGTTCTGGGTGTGAGCTGTGACTTCCAGTCTCATACCTGGAACACAGAAGAGTCTACTGCAGCGGTGCTCAGCCACTCAAAGCAAGCAATATATTCTATCAATGAATACAAAACTTCCTCTGATTGGCTGAGTCAGAGAGGTAGGCTGATGATGTCAATCGGAGAGCTTTCTATTCATTGATAGAATACATCGCTTGTGAGCGGCTGAGCCCCGCTGCGGTAGACTCATCTGTAGACTCTTCTGTGTTCTGGGTATGCGACAGGAAGGTCTCGGCTCAAACCCGGAAAACAGTGCGGTATGCTGTATGTGGCTACATACAGTTTATACTGCACACCCAGCGGCCTCATAGTATGAGGGACATAGTTTATTTGGGCAAGCTTGGAAAGATGAACAATAGATGCCTAATATGTTTATGATGGCGCTGGACCAATAGAAGGGAAAATGGCTTCTGCGTAAGGTGCCTTTTCCTTCAAAGAAGCAGATCCATGCTGAAAATATTGTGTGGTTGGATCATGTTCTTGTCTTGGGCTGCGACAAAGGGAGTACTCGAGACAGTACATTTTTGGGTGTGTACTGAGGAGCGCTTGGTACCATAAAAACTTGAAGGTCTTTTTGGAATGTTCCTCAGTACAAATCCAAGAACTGACCATCTGTTGAGCACTCCCTTTGTTGCAATTGTAGGGAACAAAGCTTTTTGCCCCGTCTTGCCTTGGGACTGCGCTGGGCAAAGCTGCCCAGCAGAGTTACAATGCACCTGGTGTGAACAAGCCCTTAAAGCGTTCCTGTTGGTTATAAACAGTAGAGACAGCCATTTTGTAGGCTAAGTCCATGTTTTTAAAGGGCCAAATTCCATGCAGCCAGTAACACAATGGAGATATGTATGAATCACTATCTATTTTTACTTTCTACTTTGGGGTTTTCGATTCAACCTTTCAGCGCTTGCAGCAGTGTCGTTTTTATCTATTTAGTGGCGCAGGGATATTTTACTTTGTATGAATCACTGTCTATTTTTAACCTCTGTAGTGTCAATTTCTACTACTGAATTATTCCGTGAAATATTTATTCAACATTTTGTTTGTAGATGGCAGATACACAATATTACATATAAAGGAACAGAGGAGAACGAAAGGTGCTCTAGAGACCTTAATCGGGCTTGTCTAGGCAAAGATCTATATGTAGTAACCAGTAGCTACGAATTACCTTTTATTGACCTGACACTAGAAAATGAAAATCTGGGTTATTACATTTTGCACATCATTGACGCACATCGCACCGCCTTGTTTAATATGCCTGGATGAGATAGATAGATCTCATCAGCTAGAGCCGGCTTGTTAAAAAAAAAAATAAGATACAATGAAAGCAGAAGGACAACACAAATGATTCTTCTCTCCTTGCCCTCTCAACCCCTAATAACCCCGCACAATACAAATGATTTTCCTCTCCTTGCCCTCTCAACCCCCGAAAAAACCCCATACATGCCATGAGATTTCTCCAGGGATGTTCATGAAAAGCCAGGTGCCTGTTAATAACACAGACCTGGGCAGGCAATTTATCTTCCAGGTTCCTCAGAGATATCCAGAGATAGGGAAGCATCTTAAAATAGGCCATAAACTACAGTCCCAGCTCTACACTAATTAGTTTCACAGCTTAATGCGGAAAACTTTCAGTCTATGAGCACCGAAGACATAAAGCCCCCTCATTACAGCATGTCATGCAGCTCCTGATGTGCCTGTAATCATGACGCCCAACAATCTCTTTTCAATCCAAGATGCTCCATCTCTCCTATTTTTCTTCTTTTATGTCTTTGTGTTTTTCATGCGGTACAATTGCAGGGTTGTGCATTTTAGATGTGTTTCTTATGTATGACCATTTATGCTCATGGAAGACATGCTATGCAGGAATGGGCATCAACGATCCAGCAAACCATGGCACTAAAACTCTATATGGCCAATGTTTGGCTAATATTTTTGAAAAATCAATAAAAGCGTATTAGACATGGGAGCCGTCAAAAAATTTGTTTCGTTAAGTTTCGTCTAAAAAAAAAAAAATCGTAATTCGTGTACGAAATTTAATTCGGATTCGTACGAAATACGAATCGTTACAAATATCTTATTTCATACTTCCTCTGAGTGATTGGTGAACAATAGACAATAGACTTGTGTTATGTAACGTTAATACGTTTTCGGATAATTCGTTATTATTCGTAGAGTGTCGATATTCGTTATACTGAATCTCGAATTCATTCGAATCCTTCGTTATATCCGCTATAATTTCTTTCATATTAGTTGACATTCGTCATTTGGTAGTTTGGATTCGGATCATTTGGATCCGAAATTCGTAAACGAAATTTCGTATTTCGTACAGAATTCGTATTTGTAAAAATTCGTAATTCGGATTCGTACGAATTTCGAAAAATTCGCACATGTCTAAAACGTATATTTAAAATATTTTTGAGTTCAAGTGTTTCCAGTAAAGGTTTAGTTCAATGCTACAGTACAAAGACATTTTCGAAAATTGTCTGCATCTAACCTTATGACAACATTTTGGGGGAAGCCTTCTTTTCCAGTATGACTATGCCCTTGGTCCACAAAGCCCCCACTTACCTGGTTGCAGGTCCTGCACATTTAAGGTACTTACCTGCCCAGCTGATCCAGCGCTGCCATCTTTTCCTGAGACGTCATTGGTAAGCTGCTCGGTTAAACCGCTGGCTTCGCTGATGACGTGCTGCCTGGCCTTGCCTCTTCCACTTTGCCCAATGAAGGACTATGCCTCCTGGGATTTGAGACACGCATATCTCAGGAGGCAATGCGGGCAAAGTGCATGTCATTTGCCTAAACAAATGAAGTGCATGGGGGGGCTGCTCGCCTCCAAGAATGGGGAAAAGCGCATATATTGTATATAGCCCAGAGTCCCAGCACATCAGAACCAGCTTTTCACTCTTCTTCCCCTTGCCCTGGCTAGCTGCTTCTTACAACTCCTCCACACAGCTCACATATCCATAACGGGATTATAAAAAAAATATATAAGGCACAGAAACAGTGTACACCGCAAAAAAAAAAAATATGTTTATTTCCACACAGCAAATACACTTACTAAAAACAAACTTGTACAATGTGCCAAAGAAATGATCAACAGCGAACTCAGCACCCAGGCATGAGAACGGCGTGACGTCATGGGCTCAGCTCCTCCCTAGATGTATTGCGCCCTGTGATTGGGCTTCTTCAGTAGGTATTCTGTGTGGAATTTTCTGTGTGGGAATAAATGTTTTTTTTAGCCGTGTACACTATGTTTCTGTGCCTTATATATTTTTTTATAATCCCGCTATGTATATGTGAGCGGAATGGAGGAATTATAAGGAGCAGCTAGTAGGAGAAAGGGGAAAAAGAGTGACAAGCTGGTTTCAATGTGCTGGGACGATATACAATATATGCACTTTTCCCTATTCTGGGAGGTGAGCAGGTTTTTCACCTGGTGAAGGATAAGCACGGAAGTTTGAATATTAATGGGAGACACTGGGGTGTTTGTTTCATATCACCAAGATTGACATGCAGTATTTATAAATATACATATTTGACAGTGGATATCTTTTGGCAATTTTGGACTATTGCAGACTACTATAACACATACACTGTATTTTTTTTTGTATATTTTTGTTTATGATCTAACTTGAAAGTTATGTGTGATATGTAAACTTTTGGGGGAGTTGTGCTACACTGTATCTATTTGATTTATCTGTTATTTGCCGTGTGTGAAATCGCCATTTAGTGTTTTATAGGGATGAGCCGAACACCCCCGGGTTCGGTTCGAACCAGAACCTTCGAACGGACCGAAAGTTCGCGCGAATTTTCGAACCCTATACGTTATAATGGACGCGAACGTTCGAAATCAAAAGTGCTAATTACAACGGCCAATATGCATGTTAATGTCATAAAACAGGTTTGGGGACCCGGGTCCTGCCCCAGGGGACATATATCAATGCAAAAAGAACTTTTAAAAACTAACGTTTTTTCGGGAGCAGTCATTTTAATGATGCATAAAGTGAAAAAAAAAAAAGTGACATTTTCCTTTAAATATGGTACCTGGGGGGTGTCCAAAGTATGCCTGTGAAGTGGCATGTGTTTCCCGTGTTTAGAACTGTCCTTGCACAAAATGACATTTGTAAAGGAAAAAAAGAAGCCATTTAAAACCACTTGCGGCTTTAGGTTTGATCTTAAGTAGAATCTGAACAGGTACGTTATGAAGTGTAGCTCCATCCCAAAAAAATCTATTTTTAAGCTTTTTGGAGAACATAGGGAGGGGTTATCACCCCTGTAACATTTGCTGTCTTTGCACATCTGTTCAGAACATGTCACCTCACTTTCCGTCCCAATGATAAATGTTTTTGGAAAAGTGGGGTTTTAATTGAAACAAGGATTGGTGATAAAGTATCAGTAGAGAGGAGATACCTTTTTCCCAAATTAAATCTAACAGGATAGAATTTCCCTTCCTAGGGGTAGATTTCCTCTCACTTCCTGTTTTCTCTTTCCATTTGCAAGTAGGAGTCGTTTGTAAGTTGGATGTTTGAAAGTAGGGGCCTGGCGTATATACTCTGCAGAAATTTGCCCTATTAGATGTTGGTGTAGCCACAAGACTGGTGGGCACAGGAATGGGCCCTGCTGTGAGTTAATAGATCAAGATTTGTAATTGCATGCACCTGTTGAACAGGGCAGAAAAATTGGGGGTGGTGGTGGTGGTGGTGGTGGTGGACGGTTTTGCCACAAGACTGTAAGCTCTCACAGTTACTCTTGGTGGGCGCAGGAATGGGCCCTGCTGTGAGTTATTAGATCAAGATTTGTAATTGCAAGCACCTGATGAACAGGGCAGAAAAATTGGGCCTTTGGCGGTGGTGGTGGACGGTGTTGCCACAAGACTGTAGGCCCTCATAGTTACTCTTGGTGGGCGCAGGAATGGGCCCTGCTGTGAACTATTAGATCAAGATTTGTAATTACCCGCCCCTGTTAAACAGGGGCTGAAAAATTGTGCCTTAGGCACTGGTGCTGGTGCCACAACACTGCAACCCCTCACAGAGACTGTACTTGGAGCACAGCAGTCACACGTGTTGCGAAGCATTTTTTTAAAAAATTGTAAGTACACGCCCCTGTTAAACAGGGGCTGAAAAATTGTGCCTTAGGCACTGGTGCTGGTGCCACAACACTGCAACACGGCCCTCACAGAGACTGTACTTGGAGCACAGCAGTCACACGTGTTGCGAAGCATTTTTTAAAAAAATTGTAAGTACACGCCCCTGTTAAACAGGGGCTGAAAAATTGTGCCTTAGGCACTGGTGCTGGTGCCACAACACTGCAACACGGCCCTCACAGAGACTGTACTTGGAGCACAGCAGTCACACGTGTTGCGAAGCATTTTTTTAAAAAATTGTAAGTACACGCCCCTGTTAAACAGGGGCTGAAAAATTGTGCCTTAGGCACTGGTGCTGGTGCCACAACACTGCAACACGGCCCTCACAGAGACTGTACTTGGAGCACAGCAGTCACACGTGTTGCGAAGCATTTTTTTAAAAAATTGTAAGTACACGCCCCTGTTAAACAGGGGCTGAAAAATTGTGCCTTAGGCACTGGTGCTGGTGCCACAACACTGCAACACGGCCCTCACAGAGACTGTACTTGGAGCACAGCAGTCACACGTGTTGCGAAGCATTTTTTTTTAAAAAATTGTAAGTACACGCCCCTGTTAAACAGGGGCTGAAAAATTGTGCCTTAGGCACTGGTGCTGTGGCATGGATCATTGAGGAGGAGGAAGAGGATAGTCAGTGAACATAAGAGGACAGTCACTCAGCATCAGCATAGGCAGTCTTGAAGGGATGTGACATTAAAAATTATTCGGTTATATCCGCCTCAGGTGCCTGGTAGCTGGTGGTGATCCAAGACTGATTCATTTTGATGAATGTCAGTCGATCAACCGAGGCGGTGGACAGGCGCACCCTATGATCAGTCACAAATCCTCCAGCAGCACTGAATGTGCGTTCGGAAAGAACGCTGGAGGCAGGACAGGCCAGTAGCTCAATTGCATACTGTGCAAGCTCTGGCCAGTGATCCATCCTCAGGACCCAGTAAGCCAGAGGATTTTCGGTGGGAAAGGTGTCCAAGTCTGACCTTGCCCCAAGGTATTCCTGCACCATGTATATCAGACGCTGGCGATGGTTGCTGGAACCGATCATACCTTGGGGCTGCGGACTAAAAAATTGTCTGAACGCATCGGTCAGACGTCCACCTTCCCCACCGCTCCTTCTGCCACTGACCGAAGCCTCAGCAACTCGTCGCCCAGGACCAGGAGTTTGTAGCCTCCCAGTTTCTGGGAACGCGTTGCACAGACCTTTCTGCAAGGCCTCCCTGAGATGTCTCATCCTCTGCTCCCTCTGCGACGGCAAGATAAGGTCCGCAACCTTACCCTTGTACCGCGGATCAAGGAGAGTGGCCAGCCAGTAATGGTCCCTCTCCTTGATCCGAAGAACACGAGGATCCTTCCGCAGGCTTTGCAGGATCAGGGAGGCCATGCAGCGTAGGTTAGCTGAGGCATTCGGTCCGGAGTCTTCTGGGTCACTGAGGATGACATGATCGCCAGCCACCTCCTCCCAGCCACGTACAAGTCCACTGGCTTGTTGGGACTGTACATCATCCCTAAAAGACTGCTGCTGCTGATGCTGAGTGCCAGGCTCCACCTCCATGCTCACACAATCCTCCTCCTCCTCCTCCTCCTCCTCATCCTCTTCCTGTGTGATGGGTGGGACAGAAGGAACACTGTCCGGATAAAGGGGGCCTTGAGAGGCAAGGAAGTCCTCCTCTTCCTGCCTCTGTTCTGCCTCAAGTGCCCTGTCCATTATCCCACGCAGCGTATGCTCCAACAGGTGGACAAGAGGGACAGTGTCACTGATGCATGCACTGTCACTGCTCACCATCCTCGTGGCCTCCTCAAATGGTGAGAGGACAGTGCATGCATCCCTGATCATGCTCCACTGACGTGGGGAAAAAAACCCAAGCTCCCCTGACCCTGTCCTGGTGCCGTAGTCGCAAAGGTACTCATTGATGGCCCTCTGCTGCGTGTGCAGTCGCTGCAGCATGGCCAACGTTGAGTTCCACCTGGTGGGCATGTCAGATATTAGGCGGTTCTTGGGCAGGTTCAGCTCCTTTTGCAGCTCAGTCAGCCGAGCACTGGCATTATAAGATCGGCGGAAATGCACACAGACTTTCCTGGCCTGCCTCAGGACATCCTGTAAGCCTGGGAACCTGCCCAAGAACCGCTGCACCACCAGGTTGAGGACGTGAGCCATGCAGGGCACATGGGTGAGCTGCCCCTGTCGCAGGGCGGAGAGGAGGTTGGTGCCATTGTCAGAAACGACCATTCCTGGCTTAAGCTGACGTGGCGTCAACCACCTCTCGGCCTGCCCCTGCAGAGCTGCCAGAACCTCTGGCCCAGTGTGGCTCCTGTCCCCCAAACACACCAGCGCAAGCACGGCATGGCATCTTTTTGCCTGCGTACTTGCGTAGCCCCTTGTACGCCTACGGAGCACCGCTGGTTCCAAGGACAGAGCACTGGAGGAAGAAGAAGAGGAGGGGGTGGAGGAGAGAGGTGTGTCACAACCAGTAGCAGTAGTCGCGTTTTGGAGGCGTGGTGGCGGAACAACCTCCAACACTACTGCACCTTGTCCTGCATCCCTCCCAGCTGCCAATAGAGTGACCCAATGGGCCGTGAAAGAAAGGTACCGTCCCTGTCCATGCCTGCTGGACCATGAGTCAGCGGTAATATGCACCTTACCGCTGACCGCCCTGTCCAGCGAGGCATGGACATTGCCCTCCACATGCCGGTAGAGAGACGGAATCGCCTTCCGCGAGAAAAAGTGGCGTTTGGGAACCTGCCACTGAGGAACCGCACATTGAACAAACTCACGGAAGGGGGCCGAGTCTACCAACTGAAAAGGCAGCAGTTGAAGTGCTAGCAATTTAGCAAGGCTAGCATTCAACCGCTGGGCATGTGGATGGCTGGGAGTGTACTTCTTTCTACGGTCCAGCAGCTGGGGCAGGGAAATTTGCCTGCTGCATTCGGACGTCGGTGTACTGCAAGTACTTGGTTGTGACACACCGAATTCTACACCTTCAGTCCTCTCAGAGCAGCTTTCAGAGAGGACTGAAGGTGTAGTGGGGATGGAGATCCCAGCTGAGGAGGAGCAAGGAGAGGTCCGCTTAGTTCTTTGGTGTGGGTCTTTTATGTGTGCCTGCCAACGAGCTGCATGGCAGGTCGCCATATGTCTGGTCATGCTTGTCGTGCCCAAGCGGCTGATGTTTTGGCCACGCGAGATACGCTTGAGACAAATATTGCAAATAGCAGTGGTGCGATCTGCTGCACTCGTCTCAAAAAAGGCCCACACCAAAGAACTTTTCTGATAACGTGCAGAGGCAGCGCCCTGCACAGGCGGAGCTCTGCGGTGTTGTACAGTTGCTGTGCTGGCCTCTACCTGGCCTCCAGGGGCATCCTGCCTCGTTGGACATGTGACGCCGCATCCTCCTCCTCCTCGTCCTCCTCCTCATCCTCTCTCCCTTGAGGCACCCACGTGGAGTCAGTGACCTCATCATCCCCTCCCTCTTCACCACTAGAGCAAACCTGGCAGTAAGCTGCAGCTGGTGGAACTGTACTGCCAGATTCCTCAAGCTGGGTATCGTCATCCGAGCCTTCGAATCGTTGGGCATCCTCCTGGAGCATGTACCCAACACTGTGCTCAAAGAGTTCGGGGGACTCCTCAGGAGGACATGGTGGGTCTAGGGAAGGGGTGGCTGATGATGCTCTGTCAGTACCCTGAGCCTGGGTGAGAGAGGATGAGGAGGATGAGGAGGGCTTGGTCATCCATTCTACCAAGCCTTCAGCATGATGCGGCTCCACATGTCCAGCTGCCGAAAACAAAGACGCGCGTGTCCCATGGCCACGTGCTGATGACGATGCACGACCACGTCCACGTCCACGGCCACGTCCACTAGAAACAGAGACTGTCTGCCCTGTGTTCTTGGCTCTGCACGCTCTGCCTCCCCTTGGCGGTCTTCCAGCCATTGTAGTCGGTAGTCCTGTGGGTGCTGCTGAGAAGAAAATATAGGAGCTCTGTGTGATGCCACTAACACACTAGAAGTCCTATAGGTGCTTCTGCAAAGAAAATATAGGAGCTCTGTGTGATGCCACTAACACACTAGAAGTCCTGTGGGTGCTGCTGAGAAGAAAATATAGGAGCTCTGTGTGATGCCACTAACACACTAGAAGTCCTATGGGTGCTTCTGCAAAGAAAATATAGGAGCTCTGTGTGATGCCACTAACACACTAGAAGTCCTGTGGGTGCTGCTGAGAAGAATATATAGGAGCTCTGTGTGATGCCACTAACACACTAGAAGTCCTGTGGGTGCTGCTGAGAAGAAAATATAGGAGCTCTGTGTGATGCCACTAACACACTAGAAGTCCTATGGGTGCTTCTGCAAAGAAAATATAGGAGCTCTGTGTGATGCCACTAACACACTAGAAGTCCTGTGGGTGCTGCTGAGAAGAAAATATAGGAGCTCTGTGTGATGCCACTAACACACTAGAAGTCCTATAGGTGCTTCTGCAAAGAAAATATAGGAGCTCTGTGTGATGCCACTAACACACTAGAAGTCCTGTGGGTGCTGCTGAGAAGAAAATATAGGAGCTCTGTGTGATGCCACTAACACACTAGAAGTCCTGTGGGTGCTTCTGCAAAGAAAATAGAGGAGCTCTGTGTGATGCCACTAACACACTAGAAGTCCTATAGGTGCTTCTGCAAAGAAAATATAGGAGCTCTGTGTGATGCCACTAACACACTAGAAGTCCTGTGGGTGCTGCTGAGAAGAATATATAGGAGCTCTGTGTGATGCCACTAACACACTAGAAGTCCTATGGGTGCTTCTGCAAAGAAAATAGAGGAGCTCTGTGTGATGCCACTAACACACTAGAAGTCCTGTGGGTGCTTCTGCAAAGAAAATAGAGGAGCTCTGTGTGATGCCACTAACACACTAGAAGTCCTATAGGTGCTTCTGCAAAGAAAATATAGGAGCTCTGTGTGATGCCACTAACACACTAGAAGTCCTGTGGGTGCTGCTGAGAAGAATATATAGGAGCTCTGTGTGATGCCACTAACACACTAGAAGTCCTATGGGTGCTTCTGCAAAGAAAATAGAGGAGCTCTGTGTGATGCCACTAACACACTAGAAGTCCTGTGGGTGCTTCTGCAAAGAAAATAGAGGAGCTCTGTGTGATGCCACTAACACACTAGAAGTCCTGTGGGTGCTGCTGAGAAGAATATATAGGAGCTCTGTGTGATGCCACTAACACACTAGAAGTCCTATGGGTGCTTCTGCAAAGAAAATAGAGGAGCTCTGTGTGATGCCACTAACACACTAGAAGTCCTGTGGGTGCTTCTGCAAAGAAAATAGAGGAGCTCTGTGTGATGCCACTAACACACTAGAAGTCCTGTGGGTGCTTCTGCAAAGAAAATAGAGGAGCTCTGTGTGATGCCACTAACACACTAGAAGTCCTATGGGTGCTTCTGCAAAGAAAATAGAGGAGCTCTGTGTGATGCCACTAACACACTAGAAGTCCTGTGGGTGCTTCTGCAAAGAAAATAGAGGAGCTCTGTGTGATGCCACTAACACACTAGAAGTCCTGTGGGTGCTTCTGCAAAGAAAATAGAGGAGCTCTGTGTGATGCCACTAACACACTAGAAGTCCTGTGGGTGCTTCTGCAAAGAAAATAGAGGAGCTCTGTGTGATGCCACTAACACACTAGAAGTCCTGTGGGTGCTGCTGAGAAGAATATATAGGAGCTCTGTGTGATGCCACTAACACACTAGAAGTCCTGTGGGTGCTTATGCAAAGAAAATAGAGGAGCTCTGTGTGATGGGACTAACACACTTCAAGTCCTATAGGTGCTTCTGGGAAGAAAATATTGCTCTGTGTGTGTAATGGGACTAACACACTTCAAGTCCTATAGGTGCTTCTGGGAAGAAAATATAGCTCTGTGTGTGTAATGGGACTAACACACTTCAAGTCCTATAGGTGCCTCTGGGAACAAAATATAGGAGCTCTGCCTGCCTGCCACGAACACACTACAAGTCCTATAGGTGCTTCTGGTAACAAAATATAGGAGCTCTGCCTGCCTGCCACTAACACACTACAAGTCCTATAGGTGCTTCTGGGAAGAAAATATAGCTCTGTGTGTGTAATGGGACTAACACACTTCAAGTCCTATAAGTGCTTCTGGGAACAAAATATAGGAGCTCTGCCTGCCTGCCACGAACACACTACAAGTCCTATAGGTGCTTCTGGGAAGAAAATATAGCTCTGTGTGTGTAATGGGACTAACACACTTCAAGTCCTATAGGTGCTTCTGGGAACAAAGTATAGCTCTTTGTGTGTAATGGGACTAACACACTTCAAGTCCTATAGGTGCTTCTGGGAAGAAAATATAGCTCTGTGTGTGTGATGGGACTAACACACTTCAAGTCCTATAGGTGCTTCTGGGAACAAAATATAGCTCTGTGTGTGTAATGGGACTAACACACTTCAAGTCCTATAGGTGCTTCTTGGAACAAAATATAGCTCTGTGTGTGTGATGGGACTAACACACTTCAAGTCCTATAGGTGCTTCTGGGAAGAAAATATAGCTCTGTGTGTGTAATGGGACTAACACACTACAAGTCCTATAGGTGCTTCTGGGAAGAAAATATAGCTCTGTGTGTGTAATGGGACTAACACACTTCAAGTCCTATAGGTGCTTCTGGGAAGAAAATATAGCTCTGTGTGTGTGATGGGACTAACACACTTCAAGTCCTATAGGTGCTTCTGGGAAGAAAATATAGCTCTGTGTGTGTAATGGGACTAACACACTTCAAGTCCTATAGGTGCTTCTGGGAAGAAAATATAGCTCTGTGTGTGTAATGGGACTAACACACTTCAAGTCCTATAGGTGCTTCTGGGAACAAAATATAGCTCTGTGTGTGTAATGGGACTAACACACTTCAAGTCCTATAGGTGCTTCTGGGAAGAAAATATAGCTCTGTGTGTGTAATGGGACTAACACACTTCAAGTCCTATAGGTGCTTCTGGGAACAAAGTATAGCTCTTTGTGTGTAATGGGACTAACACACTTCAAGTCCTATAGGTGCTTCTGGGAAGAAAATATAGCTCTGTGTGTGTGATGGGACTAACACACTTCAAGTCCTATAGGTGCTTCTGGGAACAAAATATAGCTCTGTGTGTGTAATGGGACTAACACACTTCAAGTCCTATAGGTGCTTCTGGGAACAAAATATAGCTCTGTGTGTGTGATGGGACTAACACACTTCAAGTCCTATAGGTGCTTCTGGGAAGAAAATATAGCTCTGTGTGTGTAATGGGACTAACACACTTCAAGTCCTATAGGTGCTTCTGGGAAGAAAATATAGCTCTGTGTGTGTAATGGGACTAACACACTTCAAGTCCTATAGGTGCTTCTGGGAAGAAAATATAGCTCTGTGTGTGTAATGGGACTAACACACTTCAAGTCCTATAGGTGCTTCTGGGAAGAAAATATAGCTCTGTGTGTGTAATGGGACTAACACACTTCAAGTCCTATAGGTGCTTCTGGGAAGAAAATATAGCTCTGTGTGTGTGATGGGACTAACACACTTCAAGTCCTATAGGTGCTTCTGGAAGAAAATATAGCTCTGTGTGTGTAATGGGACTAACACACTTCAAGTCCTATAGGTGCTTCTGGGAAGAAAATATAGCTCTGTGTGTGTAATGGGACTAACACACTTCAAGTCCTATAGGTGCTTCTGGGAAGAAAATATAGCTCTGTGTGTGTAATGGGACTAACACACTTCAAGTCCTATAGGTGCTTCTGGGAACAAAATATAGCTCTGTGTGTGTGATGGGACTAACACACTTCAAGTCCTATAGGTGCTTCTGGGAAGAAAATATAGCTCTGTGTGTGTAATGGGACTAACACACTACAAGTCCTATAGGTGCTTCTGGGAAGAAAATATAGCTCTGTGTGTGTAATGGGACTAACACACTTCAAGTCCTATAGGTGCTTCTGGGAAGAAAATATAGCTCTGTGTGTGTGATGGGACTAACACACTTCAAGTCCTATAGGTGCTTCTGGAACAAAATATAGCTCTGTGTGTGTAATGGGACTAACACACTTCAAGTCCTATAGGTGCTTCTGGGAACAAAATATAGCTCTGTGTGTGTGATGGGACTAACACACTTCAAGTCCTATAGGTGCTTCTGGGAACAAAATATAGCTCTGTGTGTGTAATGGGACTAACACACTTCAAGTCCTATAGGTGCTTCTGGGAACAAAATATAGCTCTGTGTGTGTGATGGGACTAACACACTTCAAGTCCTATAGGTGCTTCTGGGAAGAAAATATAGCTCTGTGTGTGTAATGGGACTAACACACTTCAAGTCCTATAGGTGCTTCTGGGAAGAAAATATAGCTCTGTGTGTGTAATGGGACTAACACACTTCAAGTCCTATAGGTGCTTCTGGGAAGAAAATATAGCTCTGTGTGTGTAATGGGACTAACACACTTCAAGTCCTATAGGTGCTTCTGGGAAGAAAATATAGCTCTGTGTGTGTAATGGGACTAACACACTTCAAGTCCTATAGGTGCTTCTGGGAAGAAAATATAGCTCTGTGTGTGTAATGGGACTAACACACTTCAAGTCCTATAGGTGCTTCTGGGAACAAAGTATAGCTCTTTGTGTGTAATGGGACTAACACACTTCAAGTCCTATAGGTGCTTCTGGGAAGAAAATATAGCTCTGTGTGTGTGATGGGACTAACACACTTCAAGTCCTATAGGTGCTTCTGGGAACAAAATATAGGAGCTCTGCCTGCCTGCCACGAACACACTACAAGTCCTATAGGTGCTTCTGGTAACAAAATATAGGAGCTCTGCCTGCCTGCCACTAACACACTACAAGTCCTATAGGTGCTTCTGGTAACAAAATATAGGAGCTCTGCCTGCCTGTCACTAACACACTACAAGTCCTATAGGTGCTTCTGGTAACAAAATATAGGAGCTCTGCCTGCCTGCCACTAACACACTACAAGTCCTATAGGTGCTTCTGGTAACAAAATATAGGAGCTCTGCCTGCCTGTCACTAACACACTACAAGTCCTATAGGTGCTTCTGGTAACAAAATATAGGAGCTCTGCCTGCCTGTCACTAACACACTACAAGTCCTATAGGTGCTTCTGGTAACAAAATATAGGAGCTCTGCCTGCCTGCCACTAACACACTACAAGTCCTATAGGTGCTTCTGGTAACAAAATATAGGAGCTCTGCCTGCCTGTCACTAACACACTACAAGTCCTATAGGTGCTTCTGGTAACAAAATATAGGAGCTCTGCCTGCCTGCCACTAACACACTACAAGTCCTATAGGTGCTTCTGGTAACAAAATATAGGAGCTCTGCCTGCCTGCCACGAACACACTACAAGTCCTATAGGTGCTTCTGGTAACAAAATATAGGAGCTCTGCCTGCCTGCCACGAGCACACTACAAGCCCCTCTTTGTCAATCAATCTTTGTAACTGAATCTATCTAACTCAATCTCTGCAAGTGAATCTCTCTCTCTATCTATCTAAATGCAGCAGAGTGTCACAGGAACAGCCTGCTCAATCTGCGCCGGAACAGCATGTGACCGGCGCAGACGGCGTGGCGGCGTTTTTATAGGGGGGGGCGTGTACTACAGCCCCTGAGCTGTAATTGGCTACAGGCGTCCTGCCTGTAGCCAATTATGGCTCTTCGAGTTTCCGGGGCTGTGATTGGCCAAGCATGCGGGGTCACAGTGCATGCTTGGCCAATCATCAGCCAGCAATGCACTGCGTCGGCCGCGCCGGCCGCAATGCATTGCGGGGCCGCTCGCATCACACGAACGTGATGCGAGCGGCCAAAATAGTTCTGGGCTCGCCGAGCGAGCGAACGCCCGGTGCTCGATGCGAACGTGGGTTCGCATCGAGCACCGGGCCCATCCTTAGTGTTTTAGCTGGCAACCTGATGTAGAGAAAACCTTCATTCACTTTTTGAATAGTAATCTTTTAGAATTTTATTTTGATTGCGCTGATTTGATCTGTTTCACTTTGATATGCATCCTGATCTAGTTAACCTGGTTCTCTAAGTCTGTTTAGAATAATTAGTGGGGACTGGTGAGGAAAAGCCCTCTTCAATAGAGAAGTACTATCAGCTCCTCTCTCCTATGGACTAGTACTATCAGCTCCCCTCTACAACACAAAAGTGCTAGCAGCTCCCCACTCCAACAGGGTAGTATCCTCTGCTCTCTACTCTGATAGAGTAGTATCAATCATCAGCTCCCCTATCCAACCATATCATCAGCTTGCCTTTCACAAAGAGCAGTACCATCAGCTTTCCTCTTCAACAGAGTAGTACTGTCAGCAAAACTTTCCAGCAGAGTAAATACCAGCCATTCCCCTCCCAATGGAGCAGTATTCTCAGCTCCTGCTCCAACAGAATAATAAAATCAACTCTCCCCCCCAACAGAACAGTATCATCAGATCCACTCTCCAACATAGTAGTCCCATGAGCTACCTTCCCCAACAGAGAAGTATCATCAGATCATCTCTCCAACCCATTAGTCCCATCAACATCCCTCCCCAACAGAGAAGTATCATCAGATCCCCTCTCCATCAAATTAGTACTGAGCTCCTCTCTCCAAAAGAGCAAGACCAGCAGCTCTCCTCTCCAGCAGAGTAGTACCATAGTCTTCCCTCTCCAACAATACAGTACCATCAGCAGTGTTAATTTCATCTATGAAAATATTTAAAATATCTACTAAATTAACACTATTTTAGTCAACTAAAACTAAGACAATTCAGATGACTAAAATACAACTAAAACTAAAACTGCATTTTAGTCAAAAGACTATGACTAAAATGAATGTAAAAATGAATACTGCACTACCACATAAGAATACGTTTGGGACATCTACTAAGCTGCTGAAAAAAAATAAAATAAGAAAAAGTATTTTCTTATTTATTTTTTCTTAATATTTTATTTTGGTAATATATTCAGGAAAATTTGTGCAATGACATTACAGCCAACATACATTTTGGGGGATTTTTCTTATATTTTAAAGTTGCACTTCTTCTGTTTTTTGTCAAAAAGCTATATTTTTGTTTCTTTTTCAAACTTGGTTTTATTTATAAAGACAATTTACGGCTAAATCTGTGTCTGTAGTGCATGTTCAAAACTTAAGACTCCTTTCACATTGGAGGTGTTTTTCAGGCGCTTTAGCGCTAAAACTAGCGCCTGAAAAAAGCCCCAGCTGCAGTCCCCGTGTGAAAGCCCGAGTGCTTTCACACTGGGGCGCTGCGCTGGCAGGACGTCCCAAAAAGTCCTGCCAGCAGCTTCTTTGCAGCGCTGTAGGAGCAGTGAATACACCGCTCCTCCACCGCTCCTGCCCGCGTTTTGCGGGCGGATTTAACCCTTTTAAAACAATGGTAAAGCGGCACTAATAATAGCGCCACTTTACCGCTAACGCCTGGGGGCTTTTTGTGTGAAAGCACACCAAGACCCCTTTCACCCTAAGGTGCTTGGGCGCTTTTCAAGCATTTTTGAGGCGTTAGCAGTGTGCTTTTTTGAAGGTCATGTGACTCAAAAGAACCATTTTGAGGCACTTTGAAGCACCTTTTTTGCGCTTTTCAGGCACTTCCCATTCATTTCAATGGAGAGAGGCTCTTTTGAGATGCTGCTTGCAGGAGTTTTTTCACCTCCGTGCCAGCGCACCGCCCCAGTGTAAAAGCATTCATTGATCCTAATGGAAATAGGTTTTCGTGAGCTTTTTTTTTTTTTTTTTTTTTTTTTTTTTTTTTTAGCACAAGAGCACCTGAAAGGCGCCTCAGTGTGAAACGGGTCTAGTGCCATAAATAATACCGTTATTAGATTTTTACTGAAGTACATAATGAGTTTGGAAATTCTAGAGAAATGCTTAAATAATGCATTACAATTTAAGTAAACACATTAGATTTTAGTCAATGAATATGTACTGGAGATTTTAGTTGACTAAAACTAAAATGGAATTTTTGTCAAAAGACTAAAATATGACTAAAACAGCATTTTAGTCAAAGACTAAGACTAAATCGAAATTTGACGTCAAAATTAACACTGGCCATCAGCTCCCCTCTGCAACAGAGTAGTACCATCAGTTCCCCTCCCAATCAGAGTAGTTTGGTACTGTTGGCTCCTCTCTCCAACCGAGTGGTACCAGCAGCTCTCCTCTCCAACAGAGTGGTACCAGCAGCTCTCCTCTCCAACAGAGTTGTATTATCAGCTCTGCTGTTTAGCAGAACTGTACCTTCAGCCCTCCTGCAGCAGAGTAGTACTGTCAGCTCCTCTCTCTAAAGCCTTGTACACACGCTTAGATTATTGGACGAATTTTCGTCAGTTTTATGTTGGATGCTAGTCTCAAATCTAAAGTGAAGAGGGTACTCACCATCAGAAAATTTTCTGACGACAGAATTCAACATCAGAAGTGACGTAATGTGTTGAATTGTTTTGTATGTGTTCTTTCATTTCTGAGCATGCCTAGTCTTGCTCTTCAGATTTTTTTTTTTTGGGCAGAAAACCATACTAGTGAAAAGAAAATCGGACGTTGTGGTCCCATCAGACAAAAATTTTGGAGCCTGCACATCCAGTTTTTGTCTGACGAGACTTCGCAATCGGCTGTTAACAGCAGCATACTAACTAAGAAAATCAGCAGATCGTTCATCGGACGAAATTTAACTTCAGATTTTCTGACCGTGTCTAGAGGCCTTAACAGAGTGGTACCAGCAGCTCTCCTCTCCAACAGAGTAGTATCAGTTCCTCTCCCCAACAGAGTAGTTCTGTACTGTTAGCTCCTCTCTCCAACTGAGTAGTACCATCAGCTCCCCTCTCCAACAGAGTTGTACCATTTAGCTCCCCTCTTCAGAGCAGAACCGTACCTTCAGCTTCCCTCTCCAACAGAGCAGCATCAGCCTCTCTCCTCTACAACAGAGTAGTACTGTCAGCTCCTTTCTCCAGCCAAGCTGTACCAGCAGCTCCCAACTCCAACAAAGCAGTGCCATCAGCTCCTCTCTCTCAGGAATAATAATTATATGCAGTGTCCCGGTGTGTATATTTAATTTTACTGCAATAAAATGTGATATTTGTGTGGTTGTTGTGGGTTACACAATCTCTTTTTTTTTTTTTTGCACTTCCTTTTTTAAAATGCAAATTCGTTTTTTTGTCTTGTGTTTTCAGCACAGAAGAGTCAACTGGACATTAGTGTCTTGTGCCAAAACATGCAGGAGGGTACTAGCAGTCTCGTTTATGGCCCATACATTGATATTCTTTGGCCTTAGCACATGACAGGTTTTTGCTAAACCTTTTCATTTCTCTCAGGTTTATCCTTCCTACAGAGCCTGCTGGTGCTCCATTACATTAATGACACATAGCGCTCTCCTGAGTCCCATATTGGACTCCATTTTTATTTAATTGGGTTAAGATGGCAGCTGCAGCAGGGAGTTCTGGGAAACTTTCTGATTGTTCCCATCATACGCTTACCCTGAAAACTGCCATAACGAGCATTATTAGCTTTGCTGTGATCCTGGGTTTGGTGAGGAAGAATAATTGCCACAGGATATTAATACTTTCTTTTTTTTCCGTTTCACCATTGAACTCTTGACCTTCTTGAACCCAAGTAGCCTTTTAAAATATTCATACCCCAATTATTTAACATTCCAGAGACACATCTGTCCTTTCAGCTGAAGCTATTCTTCAATCTTCATTACCATGTCAGACATGGGGAATCCAGTTTAATTTTTTTGTAATGCAACTATTAGAGCTATTTAAATCCTGTATTATATTAAATAACCCAAAAAAAATAAAAAATAATAAGAAAAAAATAAATAAAATAAAAATAACTCCCCATCTTTTTGGTTTGTGGATTTTTTCCTTTATACCATATTGGACAATTTTATCTATCTATCTATCTATCTATCTATCTATCTATCTATCTATCTATCTATCTATCTATCTATCTATCTATCTATATTGTGTTATAGCTCTTGTACCTGCTCCTTTCCACATGTCCTGTAATTGCACCGGTTTTATATCTGTCGAAATCTGAGGGAAATTTGGTCTCAGTCATTTGCGCCTGAACATGTCTATAACGTATGTAATGTCCACAGTGGTGGCCCATCCATTCGCTATTGTCTTTCTGATTTTCCTCCCGGCGAATCAGGAAGCGGGTCTTGCGACCCGATTTGGCCAAGAAGAGAAGCGATTGTATTGGCTGCTGTGCCGAGTGAAGAAGGTAAGCCACGAGGAGGAAGCTGCTGTGAAGCCCAAGACGCAGAGGTGAAGGAGGAGACACAGGAAGGAGCATGGGGTAAGGCCAACCGATAGGGGGGGTGTTGGTGTGAGTGCAGGGCCAACCAACCGGCGGTGGGTGACAGCGTGATCTTGTTTGCCGCCCCCCCAAAAATCGACAGCACCAGACGCGACTGCTAGTCCATCTAACACAACCCTCCACACAGTTTGACAATGCAGATGTCCATGGGTGGCTATGTTGCTCCTCCAGAGATACAGTGGAGGACTGAGTGTAGCCACCTTAAGGCCCCTTTCACACTTGTGCGACTTCAAAGTTACGCGTTTTTGCCGTGATTCGCGCCACGATTTTAAGGAATGCCTGTGTAAGTGGCATCAAAATCGGACCAAAGTAGTGCAGGGACTATTTTGAAGTCGGAACGACTTGAAGTCGTACTAATGGCTGTCATTGGAAATCATGGGGAACGACTTGTCATGCTACTTTGCAGTCCCAAATCGTGGGACAAGTCGTGTAAGTGTGAAAGGGGACTAAAGTGTAAGTAAACCCTTGTTTTCAGCCTAGGAAGCTGCCTTCTTGCCCTCTGTTCAATTTTGAACTTGTGATCAGTTATGACACCAGACATTGAATGGTTTAACAGTTTGGTTGTGAGCACAGTCAATGTGACAGTTACATTCCCAGCACGTGCCGGGAATTTAACTGTTTTGTGAAACTGTTAAATTGATAAGTTTACTTCCCTTTAAGGCTGGGTTCACATATATGCGGTGTGTGACACCACATGTGATTCGAATAGGAATCTCACCGCATTCCTATTCAAATCACATGCAGTACGATTTGAGCCATTCATTTGTTTGGCTCAAATCGCACCAAATACACAATAAAAGGTGCAGGACCCTTTTTTTCCCCCCACACTGGAATCAGATTGTATGGGTGCTCACATATATGCAATCCGATTCTGTCAATCGCACTGTGTTTTGGGGTGTCACTACTATGAAACATGATTTATATAGTGCTGACAGTTTATGCAGCGCTTTACAACATTAGGGCAGACAGTACAGTTCTAATACAATTCAATACAGGAGGAATCAGAGGGCCCTGCTCGTTAGAGCTTACACTCTATGAGGGAGGGCCAAGGCATACAAAAGGTAATAATTGTGTGGGATGGGCAGATGGAGAAAATAAATGTACAGTTAGGTGGGGGCTGGATAGGCCTCTCTGAAGAGATGAGTTTTCAAGGATAGTCTGAAAGTGGAAAGAGTAGGAGATAGGCAGACAGATTGGGGGTAGGGAGTTCCAGAGGACGGAAGAGGCTCTGGAGAGGTCTTGGAGGCGAGCATGGGAGGAGGTGACAAGGAAACTAGAGAACAGGAGGTCATGGGGGGAATGAAGAGAACAGATAGGTTGGTATTTTGAGACTAGGTTAGTGATGTAAATGACAGCGTTGTGGATGGCTTTGTATATATGTGTCGTTAACTTAACGTTGACGCCCCCTGCGGTTCCCATGAATGCCCTGCGATTTCAATGTGATGCAGAAAAACGCACAGGATTTGCTGTGTTTCCCACACCGCATATATGTGTCCCGAGCCGTAGAGAGGAAGTATGTTATTGGCCAGATCACCTGGTGATCCTTAGAGCCCCCCTGCCCCAAAGCACGGCACTCGCTCATCCCCTCCCTTTCCTGACCCGCCAGACTGCATGCTTGGATATGGGTCTGGCATGGATTTTAGGGTGAACCCCACAAAACCTCTTTAAAAATGTTGGCATGTGGTTTCCCTGCAAATCCATGCCAGGCCCAGGGGATCCGGTATGTTTTTGAAGGGGGGGGGGGGGGTGTAGCGCATGCCGTTTCTTTCCTGTTTTTTTTTTTGCCAGCAATTTTTTTTTTTATATTGGGGAACCCCGCTGACAGCTAATGACTCATCAGTTGTTAAGGAAGTGGCAGCCGGAATCCCAGCCCTTTGCTTGGCAACCAGCTATATACAGTGTGTTTAAAGAGAAAAAAAAACGCAAAATGCATGGAAACTGCATGCAAAAACACATACAAAAAAAGGGTGTTTAAAAACATACTGCAAGGCCCACCAGAAAAATACATCAAGCATAGATGTGAACCTAGACTAAAAAAAAAAGTGGGTATGGATTTTGTCTTTCTCGCATTCCAAATCTTCAACCTCCCTTATGGCCCGTACACACGATCCGAATATCGTACGACCGTTTTTCGGTTATCAATCGCAAGTAGAAATTGAATAGCCAATAAAGTCACAAAAATTCTCGTACGATAGGAAAAAATTCGGAACTGATGTCGTGTTGTAATGTATTTGTATTGTATTTTCGGACGACAACTATACTAACTAAACGAAAATCGTACGATCTGGAATCGTACGAGGAAAATCTCCGTGCATGTCCGATCAAATAATATCGGACGAACGGTCGTGATCTGCTGTCGGAAGTAGTGTACACAGGATCCGAAAATCGTACGATCCTCCCTCGGACGATCGTTTTCGTACGATATTCGGATCGTGTGTACGGGCCATTAGTCCGCTTTCACACTTGTACGACTTGTCCCACGATTTGGGACTGCAAAGTAGCATGACAAGTCGTTCCACATGATTTCCAATGACAGCCATTCATATTAGTACGACTTCAAGCCCCTGCACTACTTTGTTCCGATTTTGATGCCACGTACACAGGCATTCCTTGAAATTGCGGCAAAAATCACGTCAAAATCGCGCGACTTTGAAGTCGCACAAGTGTGAAAGGGGCCTTAGTAGTAAAGTCTAGCCAATAGAACCCGGTGGCATGGTACCCTTTAGGAGTGCTAAGATCCTTCATATGTTTAATGTCATTTATTCTGTGATAATAAATACTGTATATTATTTATCATTGTATTAATATACATTTTGCTTGAGGTTTGCTTGGGTGTGATCAATTATTTATAGGTGTGAAGAGCATATGCCAAAATAACACATGCGATAAGTTATTGGTGCCAATCGCGTATATGCGTATGAGCTTCACCTACCTAGCTGTCAGAGGTGTGAATCGCAAGACTGGCTGAGCAGATTGCTAATTATTTGGCAGGTAATGCAGTTTATATATCTATATTTTAACTGTGCATTTAGCAGTTTGCCTAGAGTTCATCTCTAATGATGTTCATTGAAGGCGAAAGCCGGTCTAATTAAAAAGCTGGATACTATTTTAAAGCGAAGAAATGTGGAAATCACCAATTACCAGTATTTAACACTTTCATCCCCTTTTCGATCACATCATGTTGACAGACAGCATAGGGTGCCTGGAGCTGACCTTTTATTTTTCAGGTAAGGACTATGTAACTATGACCTGATCAGCTATAATATAGAGAAGAGGGAGACCAGCCCAATTTCAGCTTTTTCTTCGAAAATAAATACTGCCTATACCTTTTGTAAAATTAAAAAAGTATTTTTTTTCTGTAATACATACACTATCTCATTCTGTCACCTGCATTACCACCCCTCCAGGGCAGGTCCATCATTGATCTTTTTCTGGGTTAGGTGACGCCCAAGAGGACCCCATGGCTCTTATGACCAGACTGAAGACACCTGGCAGAAATGAAGTGTACAGATATTAAAAATAAAATTCTGTGGGGGATGGTATTGTAATCTAATAATCATGGTAATACTACAATGTAGATTGTAACACGGGCAAGGACATCCAGGGCACAAGAATGTTTTACATTGTTGGAGAAGAGCTCTTTTGTCGCAATGACATTTCATTAAAGGTTATGTAATGTATTCATTTTCAGTGCTAATATTGGATAGCAGAGTAGGTAGCATTCCACCCGTGTATCTGTAACTTCTGGGTTAACCTCATTAAAATAGAGAGAAAAAAAATCCAGTATTGATCAGCAGCTATAATAAAAGCCTGTGCTATAATGTGTGGCAATACATAGCTAATTGATTTGCAGAAAGAAATACAACATGGCTATTAATCAGGTGCTGGTTACCCCAGATATTAGATTATTGTGAAGAGAGAGAAGGGGGGGGGAGTATGAGGAGAAAGAGAGAGAGAGGGGGAAGGGGGAAGGGGAGAGAGAAATAGAAATCAAGAGATGGGGGGGGGGGGGGACAAGAAAGAGGGGAAGAGGAGAGAAAGGGACAGAGAGAGGGGGGCATAAGAGGAGAGAGGGACAGAGAGAGAGGGGCGTAAGAGGAGGGAGAGGAGAGAGATAGAGAGATAAAGGAGGAGGGGTGGAGACAAGGGGAGAGGAAGAGAGAGAGAGGGGGGTAACAGGAGGGAAGGTGATAGGAGAGAGACAGACAGAAAGAGAAGGGTGAGGGAGGAAAGGGGGGGCGGTAAGAGGAGAGAGAGACAGAGGAGGGGGATTGAGGGGGAGAGAGGGAGGTAGGGGGAGAGAGGGAGGTGAGAGGAGGAGAGAGAGAGAAAGGGGGGGAGAGAGGGAAGTAAAAAGAAGAGAGGGGGAGAGGGGAGAGAGAAGGAGGTAGGGGGATAGAGGAAAGGATGGGGGAGAGAGGGAGCTGAGAGGAGAGAGAGAAAGGAGGGGGAGAGGAGAGGGAGGTAAGAGGAGAGAGGGGGAGAGGAGGGAGGTAAGAGGAGAGAGGGGGATAGGAGAGAGAGAGAGACAAAGGGGGGAGAGGAGAGGGGGTGGAGATAGGGGAGAGGAGAGAGGGGGGTAACAGGAGGGAGGAAAATAGGAGAGGAGAGAGGGGGTAACAGGAGGGAGGATAATGGGAGAGAGAGACAGAAGGGGGAGGGGGGAGAGGAAGGTAAGAGGAGGAGAGGGAGGAGGAAAAAAAGGACAGAGTGAATGTTCAAAGTAACCTCAGAGTCAGAGAACAGTCTGTGACAGTGTTTTTTTTTGTTTGTTTTATTGAGGGATTAGTACTTTGATAGGGATTTGAAAATGATGGGATGCCCACTTGACTTCAAACAACTTCTCCTTTATAAAGTCCTATATACAGTCTCTCCTGGCTAACTTCTCCCCACAGTCCTCTAGACTAATGCTGGCCATACACTATACTAAAATTCGGCCGAACCTATTTTTGAAAAACTAACACTCGGCCGTGACCACGAACGAGATAGTACAATCATGTAATGACCGATAAATCGTTCAGTGGACGCAAAAGAATGAATTTTTTTGCATATACCTAGTGCAGACAGTTCGGATGGGAAACACAATAACCTTTCAATTAATTGCTCATTCGGCAGAAAATTTCCAAACTTGTCCTTCGTTTTTTTTGGCTCAAAGTCCCAACGATTATCAATTTGGTGCCCATTAACTTGCCCAAAAACAAACAAACTGTCTAAATGGCCGAATTTTGGAGGATTTTTCATATAGTGTATGGCCAGCATAACACTCTCTCCACAATCCTCCAGACTGACACTCACCAGCCCACCCGGCTGATTCTCAGGAGATATCCCGGACTTGTTGACCTGCACCTGCTGTCCTCACACTTGCGCCCGTGCCTCCAGGAAAGGATTCCTCTGTGTGTTGTAAATGGTCCCTCTAGCAAACCCGAGCCCCAGTCCCGAAGTCACCCCTTAAGGGCCACCGACAGGCCCCTCAGCACTCCATCTCCACTTTGCACCAGACAGCCCCTGCTGGCATGACTCATGCCTATTTATGAGGTGCCTATCCCCTTCCAGCCCACTTGCTGGGGATTGTTCGGGGACCTCATAAATATGCCAAACAGCCCCTCCTAGCTTCCACCCACTACATCTAGAACCATCTCCAAGGTTCCAGAAAACAGGAGGAGGCAGAAGAGCTGTCTGCTGAGTCATCCAGCCTCCCTGAGTCACTTAACCCTGACCCAGATTCAACCCAAGCCTGGCTCTCAGCCAAACCAATTTACCTACACTAACAGCTAACTATATACACCTAGCATGCTAGCAAGAGGGTGCTACACCAGCTAAAGGCAAGGCTCCTTTTAGATATCATGCTGCATATGGATCACATGAAGTGTGACACATTTATTTGGGATCCACTTTCTGTTGTGCCTGAGATGTCACCCATTGAGCATGTTTGGGATGCTCTGGATCGGCGTATACGACAGGTTGTTCCAGTTCCTGCCAATATCCAGCAACTTTGCACAGCCATTGAAGAGGAATGGATCAACATTCCACAAGCCACAATCAACAACCTGATCAACTCTATGCGAAGGAGATATGCTGCACTGCGTGAGGCAAATGGTGTCTGGACCCCCCGACACCCCCCAACCCCCCATACAGTAAATCTGTGCTTTTTATTGTGGCCAGCCTAAGGCACACCTGTGCAATAATCATGCTGTCTAATCAGCATCTTGATAATCCATCCACCTCACAGGTGTGGCATATCTCGGCAAAGGAGAAGTGCTCACTAACACAGATTTAGATAGATTTGTAAACAATATTTGAGAGAAATAGGCCTTTTGTGTACATAGAAAAAGTCGTAGATCTGAGTTCAGCTCATGATAAATAGGAGCAAACACAAAAGTGTTGCTTTATAATTTTGCTCAGTGTAGCTCAGCATCTGCTTATATAGAGATTGCATTCAGCCTCTACTCAGCCCAAAATGACTGATTAGAGCCAAGATAGTTTGTACAATACATTTAAATTGAATATATATAATGAGATCGTTTCCGTTCTCTTAAAAAAAATTCTATTCTATTCTACGTCATGTGAAAAATCATTATGTTTGCATAAATAGGCTAGAATTAAGAATTTAATTAGACTTTAATTGGAACCAGAGTCATATACAAAGCTTGGTCTGATTGAGTGGTTTTGTGTAAACTGCATTTTAGAATGCTATTAATGAATCTTGCATGCATATGTTATAGGGCTATAGTATAAATATTTGTAAATTCATAGACTGGCATTTTAAATAGTTAGAACTGAGGAAACATACGTATTACGTATGTGTATGTAGGATTTCCCTTGTTCATGCATGCATTATATGTTTGCTGTGTGCTGGTGGCTTTTGCGCGGTTTGAGGCCTAGTTGAAATTCAGAGCATTGTTCCCAGGAGGCGGTTGCTAAGCAACAAGGTCCCCTCATCACATCCCAGCCAGATGCAATAAGCTGACATGGATGGGATGGGGGGGAGGGAATGCTGTAAAGGGCCGGGGGTGTCCAGCAGGACAAGGGAATCCCGGTGTTTTTGTACGCTCTAGCAAGTTATTATTGCCCTTGCCATATTGACACCCCCATCTATATTACCAATTCCTAGAAAACGTGTCATTAACCCATTTATAGAATGGCATCCTTTTAAAGCAGTAGAACTCCTTCATTGCCAGCTTTTATTGAATGTGGTCTAAAATGAATGCCTTCGTGTTCACCGGATTATGGTGTCATGTATTCGTATTTCTGTACAACTGCTCCTTGTAGTATAGTGAAGACACCAGGTACATGGGGACTATTGTCTTTGCACATATCTTCCCTGTAACACATTCATTGGCAGAGTAGCTGCATTGTGTGGTTTATACTATTGATTACGTATGTTATAAAGAACTACCTCTTTATAAACCAATTTAGATTGATTTCCTCCATTTTGCTAGTCTTTTCAATATGAAATCACTGCACTCAGATAAATGCTTAGGTCCGAGGAAGAGATGAGCAAGCTCTTAATAGGAGAATCAAATGGGGGTTGGTGATTTGTCATTCTGTTGGCTTCTGTTGGAAATGGTGGCGCCGTACAACAATGGTTTACTGAAAAACAGGGACACAGCTTTAAAAAAAATAAAATAAAAAATAATTTAAATTTAAGCAATGTGAGTACACTTTTATGCTAAAATAATCCTTATAATAAGAGATAGTTACACCAGTCTTATCAATGGTGAACACAAACCATCTACATATCACCTAGTTCCAAATAGCCAAAGTGTTTCTCATTCGCATGCAGTTGTACGAGAGCTGTACCAAAAGTGATGATGGAGATGAAGATGGAGATGACACCATTGACACGAGTCACCATTGAAAAGACATTGCTCTTGTCAATGGAGTCATCTCCGTAAACCAGTGTTTCTCAACTCCAGTCCTCAAGGCGCCCCAACAGGTCATGTTTTCAGGATTTCCCTCAGATGAATCAGCCGTGGTAATTGCTAAGGCAATGAAACTGATCAAATCACCTGTGCAAAATAATAGAAAGCCTGAAAACATGACCTGTTGGGGCGCCTTGAGGACTGGAGTTGAGAAACACTGCCGTAAACACTCACTAGCCCTGGCTTTAGTGTACATTTTTCCCTACGCGCATTGTCTCCATGTGTGCGGTTTACACCTCTAAGGGTACTTTCACACTGACGCGTTTTTCAGGCGCAAAAGGGCTAAAAATAGCACCTGTAAAGTGCCTGAAAAACAAATCCCCTGCCTCTCCAGTGTAAAAGCCCGAGTGCTTCCACGCAGGAGCGGTGCGCTTGCAGGACGGGAAAAAAAGTCCTGCAAGCAGCATCTTTGGGGCGTTGCGGGACACCACTCCTAAAACGCCCCTGCCTTCGAAATCAATGGCCAGCGCTGCTGAAGCACCCGCAAAGCGCCTCAGCAGCGGCGCTTTGTGGGCGCTATTTACCCTTTTTCGACCGTTTAATTTGTGAGGGAATTTGTCTCTTCGCTCTTTTTTCCCCATCAAATTAAACCAAGTTTAATGTGTAGTATTTTTAAGTATTTTCTTGTTTTTAAATGACATGGACTCTTTCTTTGCACCTGGAGGGGGGGAGGCGCAGTTGCCAACTTCGCCCTGGGCACTGGATGACCGTGTCTGGCACTGGCTGCAAGAAAGAAGTGCTAACCACTAAGCCACTGCACAAGGGAGAGACAGGTACTATCTAATTATAGAAGGTGCCGACTTCAGAGCAGGATCACCAGGTATTATTTTATTGAAAGCTTCAGACATATATACAAATATTGAAAATGGCTTTTGAAATTATAAGTGCAAGTTTTATATATATATATATATATATATATATATATATATATATATATATAAATATAAATAATAATATAGTCAAATGATGTGGTTTCATGTGGTTTCTCATATCTCTCTGGGTTGTCACTGGCAAGTTATATCCTCCAGAATTCCTCTACCCAACTTTTCTAGCCTTCACAAAGACTGAAGATAGTGAGATAGTGTCACACTCCCACAAAAGACTCTCCGCAATGTGGAATAAACCATCGATTAGGAAGCGACGCTGTGTGAGGACCACATTTTGTTATGATCTTGTGGATGGGGCAGAGTGATAAACTACAGAAGGGACATCTCACCACCAGGCAGGGGCGGACTGACCATTCGGCCACTCGGGCACTTCCCGAGGGCCCCGGGCCACTAGGGGGCCCCATCAGGGTTGCCAGCCTCAATAAAACCAGGGACAGTATGTAAAAATCTGTGTTTTTTTTTTACATCTGTTTCTGAAATGTCCCTTACCGACATCATTTTGGTCTAAAAATCCAGGGATTATATCTGCCCCACCTCTCCAGTACCTTCTCAGCCAATAGAAACATGTCTGTGTATACTGTGTGATTGTATACTGTGTGTGTGTGTGTATACTGTGTGGCCCCATAATCTCCTATTGCCCGGGGGCCCCATAATCTCCTATTGCCCGGGGGCCCCATGATCTCCTATTGCCCGGGGGCCCCATGAGTTCTCAGTCCGCCCCTACCACCAGGGTCTACTAGCGACCTAAACACCAGAGGCTGGAATATCAGTTATAGACAGAGTTGGCATTTAAGATAAAGAAATAATTTTAATTGGTTGCTAATGGTTACTAAAAGTTATATATCATCACTGCCCTTTTGCACTCCTTTGATATAAAAGCACAAACATATCTATATATGAGTTCTATTGAGTCCACTAAGGACATATTTCAGAGAGTTGCTCAGTGGGCTCGGTATCTGCTTCCTGAAGCCTGCTCTGTGTATCCTATAGTTCAACCTTTCTCAACTTTTTACCCTAAAGAAACCCTTGAAAATATTTTCAGGTCTTGGTGAACTCTTGCTGAAACCGATTCATTGGGGGTCAGTGGGAAAATGCCTCTTACATTGAAAGTCAGTGTGAAGAATCCCGCCCCTACAAGTGGTGGTTAGTGTGGGAAGAATGGAACCCTTACATTGATGGTCAGTGAGAATAATGAAAGTCTTATGCCGCGTACACATGATCGGACATTCCGACAACGAAATCCTGGATATATTGCCGACGGATGTTTGCTCAAACTTGTCTTGCATACACGCAGTCGCACAAATGTCGGAAATTCTGATCGCCAAGAACGCGGTGACGTACAACACGTACGATGAGGCGAGAAAAATTTACTTCAATAGCCAGTGCGGCTCTTCTGCTTGATTGCGAGCATGCGTGGAATTTTGTGCGTCAGAATTGTCTACACACGCTCGGAATTTACGACAACGGATTTTGTTGTCGGAAAATTTGAGAACCAGCTCTCAATTTTTGTTGTCGGAAATTCCGACAAAAAATTTCCGATGGAGCCTACACACGGTTGGAATTTCCGACAACAAGCTTCCATCCAACATTTGTTGTCGGAAATTCCGATTGTGTGTATGCTCCGTTACAGTGGGGGTCAGAATTCAACCCTAAAATGCCAAGTGGCGTTGGCTCTGGCATTATCTCATCAGATGGAAGGCCAATCAACCACAGCTCAAAAACCCTTAGTAACCTCTGGAGGAACCCTAGTTGGGGATGGCCACTCTAGTCTCCACAGCTGCCCTGATCCCTGGATCTACTGATGTTTTTTTTTAATAGATAGGCTTTATTTTTTATCACCATATGTTTGCACTGGCCATTGACAGGTTTACTTTAATCTTTAATTGTTCTGACTGATGAAAGATGGGATATAGCTGTTATGGGTTAATCAACATTACACCTTATCACTGCTCCATCCTTTGCCTAATTGTATAATGCTAAACATGTGAACACATGACGGGGTAAAATTTTCCAATATGGTAAAAGTGCAAAATATGTACAGTAGCCCACAAAAGTGAGTACACCCTCACATTTTTGTAAAATTTTATTCTATCTTTTCATGTGACAACAATAAAGAAATGACACTTTGCTACAATGTAAAGTAGTGAGTGTACAGCTTGTATAACAGTGTAAATTTGCTGTCCCTTCAAAATAACCCAACACACAGTCATTAATGTCTAAACCATTGGCAACCAAAGTGAGTACACCCCTAAGTAAAAAAGTGTCAATATTTTGTGTGGTCACCATAATTTTCCAGCACGGCCCTTACCCTCTTGGGTATGGAGTTCACCAGAGCTTCACAGGTTGCCACTGGAGTCTATGGCCTAAACCAGTAGTTTAGTCCAGAGGTAGAGGAATCTCCCCTGCCGGGTACAGTAATCTGACAGTCAGCTGTCAGAATACCCAAGCAGTCTTGTCTATATTCCCATCGCACACGTTCCTGGAAACAAGGCTCATCAATAGCGGGTGCTGTAGCGACCAGCTGGCTACTGGAAACATCACAGATAAATGCACATATTTGCCAGCACACCAAGGATCCTCAAATGTTGTCTGTCCAAAGGCTTTTATTTCAGAAAGATCACATCACAAGAACAAGTGCAACGTTTCGGAGCCGCGCAGAACCCCTTCGTCAGGCATGTGACAAAGGAGTCCTGCGCGGCACCTGAAACATTGCACTTGTTCTTGTGATGTGATCTTTCTGAGATAAAAGCCTTTGGATGACATTTTAAGAATACCCAAGCAGTGACCACATCTGATTGGATACAGTCACTACTCAGCCTACAATTTTCCTCCCGGGTTCTGGGTGTGTAGGTAAGTTAAGGTGGGACCCACTAGGTGGCCTGAGTGACTGTTGTGTACTGTCGTTCTTTGGTAAAGAAGTTTATCTACATGCAGCCCCTTTGTGAGTTCTTCAGGCTATACAGTAGGTGACGTGAATGAGTAAAGTTACAGTGATGCCACCTGGCTGTCGAGCCCTGGGGAAAGTGGGCCAGTGCCCTGATATCCCTGGGAGTGAGGGTGTACACCGGTGCAACCAGAAGAGTGGGCAGAGGATCCGGTCACGGGCCCCCTCCCGCAAACAGTAGCTGCCAACAATGACACCCACGGCTTGATTTTTAACCAATTTAGCATTGGTTTAAATTTGAGCTGTCTACGGGTGGGCGAAACGACATTACCGGTTCACATTTTGACCACTAGGGGACGCGTGCGCGCCGCCACACCGGAGCTGATGCGTGTGCCCGGCAGTCGCGATGACCGCTGGGCACCAGCGATCGCTCCACACAGAGACAGAACAGAGATCTGTCAATGTAAACAGACAGATCTCTGTGCTGTCAGGGGTGAGGAGAGAGATTTGTTGTTCATACTAAGTAAGAACAATGATCCTTCTCACTCAGGCAGTCCCATCCCCCCACAGTTAGAATCACTCCCTAGAACACACAATTAACCCCTTGATTGTCCCTACTGCATTTTTATAGCACTGATCGCTGTATAAATGCCAATGGTTCCAAAAGTGTCCGATCTGTTCACCACAATGTCGCAGTCCTGATAAAAATCGCTCATCACCGCCATTACTAGTAAAAAAAAAAAATAATAATAATAAAAATACCATAAATCTTTACGCAAAACCAATCAATATACACTTATTGCGATTTTTATTACCGACAATATGTAGAAGAATACAAATCGGCCTAAACTGAGGAAAAAATTTGCTTTTTAAAAACAAAATTGGGGATATTTCTTATAGCAAAAAGTACAAAATATTGTGTTGCTCTTTTTTTGTTTATGGCGTGAAAAATAAAAAAAACACAAAGATGGTCAAATACCACCAAAAGAGAGCTCTATTTGTGGGGAAAAAAAGGACGTCAATTTTGTTTGGGTACAACGTCACAGGACCGCGCAATTGTCAGTTAAAGCGACGCAGTGCCGTATCGCAAATGGCCTGGTCATTGAGCAGCCAAATCTTTCAGGGCTGAAGTGGTTAAAGTGGTTGTAAACCCTTCCATATACCCAGTGAAGTGTCTGGCCTCATGTGATACACAGAGATGAAACAAATCCTCCTACAGAGGTTGTACCTGTTTATCTACAGCTGTCTTTTCCCTACAGCCATTCAAAGTGCAGAATTTACACAGGATCTTTTCTCAGTGAGGAGAGCTCTGAGAGCTGGTTGGAGGGAAGGGACACCCCCCCCCCTTCCCCCTCCACACAGCACACAAGAACAGAGCTGAGGCTGTCAATCTGTTGGAGGTCCCTCCCCTGTCACCATTTTTCTCAGGAAAACTCGTCAGAAGTGACTCATGCTGATAGCAGAGGAATGAAGCAGCAGACAGAAATGACACAGCGCTCTGGATTGACACAAGTACACATTATAGAAGGATATGATTTATTCATACAGTATTTCATGTCTGAGGTTTATACAACCAATTTATTTGTCCTGGGACTCTGGGATGAATCCATGTTAATGCATTTCATACATAATTGAATATAATGTTGACCATATACAATCCAACTGGCAATACATGATTAAAACAAAAATTACATCCATAAACGCTATGCGTTTTGTGACTCTTTGTTCATTGTTCAGGAGTAGATGCATGTATAGTATAAATCGGCTAAGAATAAATATGACCATATTTCCACATGGTGATTGCCAGGGGAGTCTCACCCAGGAGCTGTGGAAGTGTCTGAGACTTCTGAGAAGCAACATTTGGCTCATAGCTCTGGATTCATGCACAGGGCTGGTGCAAGGATTTTTGACACCCTAGGCGAAACCTTATTTTGCCGCCCCCTGGCTCCACCCCTGACTCCACCCCCTTTGCCCTGCCCATGTATACCCCACCTTTTTAATTAAGTGCCCTTTAAATGCAGCCCACCAGCACCCATCAATGCAGCCCGCCAGCACCCATCAAATGCAGCCTCGCCAGCACCCATCAAATGCAGCCTCGCCAGCATCCACCAAATGCAGCCTCGCCAGCATCCACCAAATGCAGCCTCGCCAGCACCCATTAATGCAGCCTAACAGCGCCTATCAATGCAGCCTACCAGCGCCTATCAATGCAGCCTACTAGTGCCCATCAATGTAGCCTAGCAGCGCCCATCAAATGTAGCCTACCAGCGCCCATCAAATGCAGCCTACCAGCGCCCATCAAATGCAGCCTACCAGCACCTATAAATGCAGCCTACCAGCGCCTATCAATGCAGCCTACCAGCACCTATCAATGCAGCCTACCAGCGCCTATCAATGCAGCCTACCAGTGCCCATCAATGTAGCCTAGCAGCGCCCATCAAATGTAGCCTACCAGCGCCCATCAAATGCAGCCTACCAGCGCCCATCAATGCAGCCTACCAGCACCTATCAATGCAGCCTACCAGCGCCATCAATGCAGCCTACCAGCGCCTATCAATGCAGCCTACCAGTGCCCAAATGCAGCCTACCAGCGCCCATCAATGCAGCCTACCAGCGTCTATCAATGCAGCCTACCAGCGCCTATCAATGCAGCCTACCAGCGCCCATCAATGCAGCCTACCAGCGCCCATCAATGCAGCCTACCAGCGCCCATCAATGCAGCCTACCAGCGCCTATCAATGAATGTTTGCTTGCTTCTATTTATTTGGGAGTCGGGACAAAGACACAGTCCTCCGCTGCCGCTGCACCTCTGACACTATGTGCAAATGGAGTGGCAGCTGACTGCTGATGCTGGGACTTAGTTGCTTGATGCAGAGAGAAGAGAGAAGGAAAACCAGTGGCTGCCTAGTTTGCCTAGTGGTAGCACCGGCCCTGTTCATGCAACTACTTTGGGTGCCATCATGAATTGCCCACCCACATTGAATTTGATTCCTGCTTGTCCCCCTGAGTTTTTGCTCAATCACACTTCCATATACTGTATACAGCATTTTTTGCATAATTCCCCTATCATTAATTAGAAAATTGTTTGCTTTTCCAAAAATTTCCAATATGCTTGATCACTCAGATTCGATAGTTGCATGAAAATTGCTGCAGCCCACTAATGGTGTGAAATTCGAACGAAAATTCTTAGATAAGATGTTTGAAAGAAAGTTATTTTGGAATTCGACTCATGTATGGCCGGTTTAAGACTGAATTGAAAAATAGACTGAAATGTTTGTAGCAAGCTTTGCAGTTGGTTTAGATCAAATAGAAAAAAATAAGCTAATCTAATCACTTAGGCTGGCCATACACACTGGGGCGGTTTGCAAGCGCTATTGCGCTAAGAATAGCGCCTGCAAACCGACCCGAAACACTTCAGTGTGAAAGCCCGAGGGCTTTCACACTGAAGCGGTGCGCTTGCAGGACGCTCAAAAATGTCCTGCAAGCCACATCTTTGGCTCGCTATAGGAGCGGTATATTTACCACTCCTATAGCGCCCGGTCCCATTGAAAACAATGGGGGAGCGCGCCGAACCCGCCCGCAAAACGCCGCTATAGCGGCGGTTTGCGGGCGGTATTGACCCTTTTTCGGCCGCTCGCGGGGGGTAAAAACACCCCGCGAGCGGCCGCAATGCGCCGCTAAAACCGGTAAAGCGGCGCTAAATATAGCGCCGCTTTACCGCCAGCGCCCCCACCGCTCCAGTGTGAAGGTAGCCTTAGGCTGGCCATACATTAAACAATTGTCTTGTATAATTTTCCTTTAGATTTATCTAAACCATATAATATGAGGTCAGTTGCACTACATAGTTGAAGGAAAGTTGAGGAAGTTGATAGTTGAAGGAAAATTTTAAGGAAATTGAATAAGAGAATTGTATAATGTATGGCCAGCCTTATCCTACTAGAGCTCCATCTAAACTTAATTGATCATCAATTAGTTTGTAGCATGAGTGCCAGCTTAACTTCCACTGTTTATTCACCAACTTTGTGATCAGATTTTCAGAAGACTGCTGCTGAATCCGACAAATTTGTTTGGGTCAACTTCACCCAGCTCAACAAAAGTAAATTTTTCAATTGGCTTTTGTTGAAGCAGTCATGCAGGAAAGTTCTCAGCTGCACAGCACCTGCATCCAATCAGATGCAGGCACTGTTCAGGTATTCTGACAGCCACGGATGCCAGCTGTCAGAAGGTTTTTATTGCGTTGTTAATGTGGAGGAAGGAATCTGTTGACTGCAGGCAGTAAAAATGAATGGCTGAGCCACGGCACTGCTTGTCAAACTTGCCCATTGAGTTCAAAGCGGCAGCACTGCAAATGCATGCAATTACAGCATGGTAGTGTGGCATTAATGGGGTAAATAAGGTGGTGAGGAGGTGATATAACACCTCCTCACCGGTTGTCAAATGCCCCCTGAAAAGCAATCTGAACGCAGAGTGCCCTTCTGAGGGAAATTAACCTCACCATGAGTGTGAAAGAGCCATTAATGAAATGAAAAGTATACCTTGTTAGCTCAACAGAACTGTTGTGGTTATTTGCTATAAAGGGGACCCCTGGTCAGATTGTACATCAGCATTTAGTGCCTTTTAAAGTAGTAAAGTAGTAATCGGCAACAAAATATTCCAACAAAATATTCCCTGCAGGATAATGTGCATCGCATACTAGCACATTATGAAAGACTTACCATAGAACAAAGGCCTCCATCAGCGCGCTGTCACCACTTTACCCGGTCTTCATTCTGGGTCTGCGGGCTTCGGGCTGTTTAACTGGCTGAGCCATGATGACGTTACTCCCACACAAGCACGCGGGAGCCACGGCCACTGCTGTTCCTTGAGAGTGCAGTGTGCATGCGCTATTGATGTCACCATCTGCTACTTTAGTAAATATCTCCTAAACTATGCATGTTTAACCGCTTAAGGTATGCCCTATAAGAGTTTTACATACAGTGGGAGCCCAGCGTCAGGTACCGCGAACACACTGTCCGCTGACCCTCTCCAACCACCGAGCAGAGAGGCAGAACGGCAGTCTGTCTATGTAAACAAGGCAAATCACCGTTCTGACAGGAGGGAACGCATGGATCCTGTGTCTCTGCAAAGCAGGAATATGGATCCATGTCTTCCCCTAGTAAGAGCAACTCCCAAAGTACACATAAACACTGGCTAGGCACACAGTTAACCCTTTGATTGTCCCTGATGTTAACCCCTTCCCAGCCAGTGTCATTAGTACAGTGACCGTGCATATGTTTTAGCACTAATCACTGTATTAGGCCTCATGTACACGGACGTTTAGGAGCAGTTGGGTGTTTTTTTCAGCTGCCCCTGAACTCTTCTCTATGTTCTCTATCTATAAAAATGCATTTAGGATGGATGTTCAGAGGCATTTGTAACGCCAAACGCCTGTAACAGCTTGTATGAAATTGTATGCAATTGTCCTGTTTCTATTTTTGTAATAAATTTATTTTTAACTACTTCAGATCCTCGCTATAGCCGAATGACGAATAAAGTGCGGACCTGCTTTGCCGGGAGTACGTCTATTGACATCCTCCCATGCCCGAGCGGCTTGCGCGCCTCCTGCAGGGCGCGTGCGGCACGCTCTGTGATCAGCGAGTCTATGAGACTCCCGACCCCTTACCACGTGATCAGCTGTCGGCCAATGACAGCTGATCATGTGATGTAAACAGAGCCGGTGTCCTATCATAATGTGTCCCCCATCAGAAAGTGTCCGCTGTGTACTGCGCATGCGCAGTACACAGGACACCCAGATTACAAAAATAGCCGAAGATGAACGGCGCCTGCGCCGTGAGTCCAGGTTCAAGCCCCACCATCCAAGTGGGCATAGAGTTAGAATATAAAAGAGCCGAGCGCAGTGAGGCCGTGCCCGAAGCGTGGCGAGTGAAGCTTGTGCCCGAAGCGTGGCGAGCGAAGTTTGTGTAGCCCTATGTCCACTTGGATGGTGGGGCTTACACCTCGAATCACGGCGCAGGCGCCGTTCATCTTCGGAGATTTTCCGAAACTCATTCAGCTACGTACTGCGCATGTGCAGTAGGGCCCGGACACTTTAGGATAGCCGGACTATTCGTGACAGAACACCGGTAATCAGCAATTTTTTAAAAGCCAATCACCGGCGGCCGTGAGAGGGACATCAGTCCCGATCACGGAGAGCTGCTGCCAGCTCCTCAGTGCCCACCTGTGCCACCAAACAGTGCCACCTAATAGTAGACAACAGTGCCACCTACCAGTGCCCACCAGCGCCCACAGTGGCACCTCTCAGTGCCCACAGTGCAACCAATCAGTGCCTCATCAACAGTGCTGCACATCAGTGCCCGTCAGTGCTGCACATCGGTGCCACCTATCAGTGCCATCTATCAGTGGTACCCATCAGTGCCATCTCATCAGTGGCCATCCGTCCCGCCTTATCTGTCCCTGTCAGTGCCACCTTATCTGTGCCTATCAGTGCTGCCTTAATTGTGCCTATCAGTGCCCACAAGTGCCGCCTCATCAGCGCATATCAATGAAGGAGAAAAATTACTTGTTTGCAAAATTGTATAACAAACTATGAAACATGATTTTTTTTTTTAATTTTCCATAGTTTTTGTTTGTTTAGCAAAAAATTAAAATCCCAGCTGTGATTAAATACCACCAAAAGAAAGCTCTATTTATGTGAAAAAAATTATAAAAATTTCATTTGGGGGGTTTAAGTGCCCAGTAAGCAAGTGGTTAATTTATACATGTGTTATGCCTATAAAGTCCATCATCCACAAACTTATTTAAAAAAAATCTAATTTATGGGGACATGGCATTATATACCAAATTTCCGTATCCACAGTACCACTATGTGGTGATACGAATTCTAATTATATGTAACAGTTTGTAAACAAGTGTAAACGTGGTAACTGCCCTTTAGCCCTGTTTACAGGCGTTTTTAATGGAGATACATTTCTGACCATTTGCAGTGCAAAAAACGCTTCTGCATGCAAACGTGGCTAAACGTGGCATGTAAGCGCGCCACAACGGACGTTTTTAAACGTCGGTTACGGGCTGTCAAGTTCCATCGTTCAGGAGAGGTTATAAAACGTCCTGTGTATATGAAGCCCTAAGGCCCATACACACCATATGAAAATCTGATAGAAAAATTCATACAACGAGCTGTCTGCCGTTTTTTGGATCGTTAGTACAGGGCTTACGACAGCCGATTTCGCTTTTTCGTCAGACAAAAGCTGGATGTGCAGACTATAATTTTTTTGTTGGATGTGAACGTCCGAGTTTCGTTTCATTAGCACGGTTTTCGTACGAAAAAAATCGTAAGAGCAAGACTACGCATGCTCAGAAACTAAAGAATACATACAAAACTATTCAACACATTATGTCACTTCTGACCTTGTATTCTGCCACAAAAAATGGACGTTTAGTTATCGGAAAATCTAAGCAAGTGTACCAGGCTGTACCAGGCTTTACTGTCACTGGTCCCCAAAAAGGGTCAAGTGTCAGTTGGCGTCAGAATGTCCGCCCGCAATATCGCAGTCCCGTTATAAGTTGCTGATCGCTGCCATTACTAAATAATAATAAATAAAATATCCCATAGTTTGTAGACGCTATAACTTTTGCGCAAACCAATTAATACATACTTATTGGGATTTGTTTTTACCAAAAATATGTAGCAGAAAATGAATTGGCCTAAATTTATGAAGAAATTCGATTTTTTCAATTTATTTATTGGATATGTTTTATAGCAGAAAGTAAAAAATATTGTTTTTTTTTTTTTTCAAAACTGTTTTTGTTTATAGCACAAAAAATAAAAAACTCAAACACCACCAAAAGAAGGCTCAATTTGTGGGGAAAAAAGTAAATACTTTTTATTTGGGTACAGCGTCGCATGACCACGCAATTGTCAGTTATAGTGACGCAGTACCGCAAATGGCCAGGTCATGAAGGGGGGTAAATCTTCTGGAGGTCAGGTGGTTAGGAGATATTTACTGTACCTACAGGTAAGGTAAGCCTTATTAAAGGCTTGCTTGTAGGTACAAGAAAACAGGGACTTTACTACCACTTTAAGCCTTATTCACACCTCAGCATTTTGTTGCTTGAAGTTACAAAATGCTGAACATTAAGGCCTCGTGCACACTGGACGTTAATGTAACGTTATAAAAACGTCAGTAGCTTTGCAGTGAGTTTTTCAACGTTTTTGCAATAGCGTTTTTTTTAGCATATACTAGCGTGTTTTTAGCGTTTTTCTGCTTTAGCGTCTTTTCTTTTTGAAGAAAATGTTTTTATTTTCTTTCAATGGATCAAAAACGTTAAAACGCTGGTGAGCGATGTTTTTGAGCGTTTATCAGCGTTAGAGCTTTTTTACAGCTGTAAAACGTCTCTCGGAACCCACTCGTTTTGGGTTTTCTTTTACTGCTCAAAACGCCATTGCCCAAAACTGCTGATAACAGCCTATGTGTGCATGGACACATAGGATATCATGATGGAGAGTTTATTAACTGTAGAAAAAAACGTCTACTGCCAAAAACAGCTGCTGTAAAAACGTCCAGTGTGCATGAGGCCTTAAAGAGGAAGTAAAGCCTATCAAAAAAAAAAAAAAAAAAGCACCCTGCAAGGCAAAGGCATAATGAGCTAGTATGCATAGCATACTAGCTCATTATAAATAACTTACCTGAGAACGAAGCCCCCGAAGCGGTCCTCCTTCTTCATCTTCACCGCTGCCATGTACCCCGGAGTGACTTCCGGGTCTCGCTGCTCCGGCGCTGTGATTCGCTGGAGCCGCGATGACGTCACTCCCGTGCATGCGCACGGGAGCCGCCACGAGCGGCATATCGCTGTTAGCTGCGGCGTGCTCAGTGCGCCGTAGACAGCGGTGCGGTCGGTGCCTGTCTTTTAGCAAATATCTCCTAAACCGTTTAGGAGATATTTCTTGGACCTACAGGTAAGCCTTTATCTAGGCTTACCTGTAGGTCAAAGTGGTTTGTAAGGGTTTACAACCACTTTAATAACACATTGTTTTAAATGGTGCTTGTTCATACAAGGTGCCTGTTCTGCCAAAAAAAAAGCACAGGAGCGTCTATTCGGGCAGATTTGCGCATTTTTGGCCCCACAGACTTCAATAGGAGCACCTGGAAAAAAAAAAAAAGAAATGTGAAAATGCATGTTACGCGCAATTTCAGATAAATAAAAATAATAAAATAATAAAAATCTATGGGTCCAAAAATGCATGACCCGCCCAAAAGAAGCTTCAGTATGGCACATTAATTCTAAAAACAAAAATGACCTTTATACATTACACTCAAATGTGAATGTAGCCTGGTTTTACCTCTGCACTGCTAGCTGTGTATTTGCTACAGGACACAGATCTCTAGGTATTTGGAAAGCAGGGGCAGCAGCCAGGATTGTGGTCAGGGCACATATGCCAGCACAAGGGTAAAGGCACAATAGATGGACGAGGCTCCCTGCAGACAAGGGAGTTGGGTGTATCATGCACAGATAATAGGTGGGATGGAGAACAACATATAATAAGTAGTAATTGTGGGAAGAAGGGCAGCGAGGTGGGTGGAAGAGACAGAGGAGGAGGACGGAGAAGGGAGGAGGATATTAAGGAGAGGAGGGGAGGGGAGCCGCACTTTCCAGGTTGGAGAAGAAGGAGAGAGAGGTACAATACAGAAGAGGATGAGAAGGAGGAAGAGGAGATTTGGGGAAAGGGTGAGAGGGGTGGGCAGTATGTGAGCTAACAGACTGAGAAAAGGGGGATATATCTGAAGAAAGAGAAAGAAAAGGAATGGGAAGCATTTGTTAATGAACAGGGAGACATTTCGAGAAGAAGAAGAAGACAGCATGGACAGCAAAGCAGAAGATACAGCCTGCTGAATGTAGATGTGACAAGGATGGCTTGTTCTGGAGACCAGTGAAAGTAATCACAGAGCATTTGTCGTCTTCTGCTCAGACGGTGAAAGGATCTAATTGCATTCGACTAGAGACACGACCACCTGTGTGACTGTGGAGCTTGGAGCTGTCCTGGGTACCTAAAATTTTAAGCGTTGGGACTGATAACGCTTCGTACAACGCACTCTGTCTGGATCGCTCAAGAGGAATCAATTATCCCTAAACCAGGAAAAACGATCAGACGGAGCGTGCTTTTATTCACATAGACATTCAAGGGTATACGGCTGGAGTGTCAAATAGGACATGTAAGAGTAGGTAGCTTGAATAATACATGGATTCATACCCTGGATGTGTTGCACTGAAAGCTTTACGTGCATGCAGCAATCCGAAAACCTGGCCTGTGAGCGGAAACCAAAACAAATCCATGACTGTTATGTTGTATGGAGTTTGCGTGGCCCTCTCTGCCTCCTACGTGTGTGTGCAGGAAGATTCTGACCCTAAGCGTGTACAATACTTCAATAACTTGGGCTGCCTGTGCAAAGGGACAGTGTCACATGACTCGGTTGCGTATTAGGGATTTCTGATGGTCTTTGAGATATTGGACACTTGCACACTTCATCGTGCTTCTGTTTTATCTTCTTTTGGCAGGAGAACTTTGCTGTGAACTTGTTTTACCTTAATTTGTCCAGAGAGCTTCATCCTGAACCTGTTTTACCTTCACTTGTAAGAAGAGCTTTGTCCTGAACTTATTTTACCTTCCTTTGTCAGGAGAACTTAATCCTGAACCTGTTTTACCTTCACGGGAAAGAGCTTCATCCTGAACCCGTCTTCCTTCATTTGTTGGGGGAGCTTCGTCCTGAGCCTGTTTTACCTTCACTGTAAAGAGAGTTTCATCCTGAACCTGTCTTACCTTCATTTGTTGAGAGAGCTTCATCCTGAACCTGTTTTACCTTCACTGGAAAGAGCTTCATCCTGAACCCGTCTTCCTTGATTTGTTGGGAGAGCTTCGTCCTGAGCCTGTTTTACCTTCACTGTAAAGAAAGTTTCATCCTGAACCTGTCTTACCTTCATTTGTTGAGAGAGCTTCATCCTGAACCTGTTTTACCTTCATGGTAAAGAAAGCTTTTTCTGAACTTGTCTTACCTTTATTTGTAAGGAGAGCTTCATCCTGAACCTGTCTTGCCTTAATTTGTAAAGAGAGCTTCATCCTGAACCTGTCTTACCTTCATTTTGTTGGGAGAGCTTCAGCCTGAACCTGTTTCACCTTTATTTGTCAGGAGAGCTTCATCCTGAACCTGTCTTACCTTCATTTGTTGGGAGAGCTTCAGCCTGAACCTGTTTCACCTTTATTTGTCAGGAGAGCTTAATCTTGAAATTGTTTTACCTTCATTTGTCAAGAGAGCTTCATGCAGAACCTATTTTACCTTCCTTGGGTCAAGAGAACTTTGTTCTGAACCTGTTTGATCTTCCTACATCTAGATCGCTTCATCCAACAACTATCACCTTCTGTGGTCAGGAGAGCAGCTTCCTCCTGCATCTCTACTACACTTTTGCTTTCTGTAACACCTTCTTCTGTACCTGTCTTGCTTTCTTTTGTCAGGAGCAATTCAAAATCCAGCTATATCCTTCTTCTCTCAAGAGCTAGTCATCTTGCATCCCTTTTACCTTTTGCCTCTTAGTGGTACCTCCTCCTGTATTTCTTACCAGTTTTGGTGAGCACCCCTTTATCCTACACCAATATTGTGACAAAAGATTTTGTAACTTTTCTATAAATCGATTTTACTGATCCGTAAGACACAGCCAACGGAGTTCCAGCTGAAGATTTCGAGCCATTTTCCAGAGGTCGTCAGAGCATCTGCAGGAAGACATGGCTGCACCTCTGTTTGTATTTGATTTATGAGAGATTACAGTTAAACTGTGTACCTTGACGAGGGATTAGCGGGTTTAATGTCAAATTTGTTTACATTTAGTAAATCTCCTTTTGCACGACTGATCTCCACCGTCTGACCAGATATGCTGAACGCTTCCAGGCTTGAAAGTAGAGCGTCTTCTACTGCATCACATCTGGAGGAAATGGTATGAGCTCAGTTTTCATATCACAAAGAGGACCCTCATAATGGATATACCTTGCACATCCCCCCATCCCCCTCTCCAGATGTTGTGATATCTGGCTCGGTATTAGGAGATTATCTTTGTATTCTGTGGGGTTTCTGAACAAAAGACGAGGATTGGCAAAGTTTTCACAGCCACATTTTGCCTGAGAGAAAAGAAGGAGGAGGAGGAGAGGAGACCAGCTGCTCCAGTGGTATCGGTTCCCAGAAAGTGAAGCTGCGCATGGTAGGTAGTCAATGCTCACACTTTATATGAGAAGCATTTGTGTTGTATTTGACCCTTATTCCAAATCTCTCGCTACCCTGGCATGTGTATGTGTTTATATGAGGAAAAGTGAGACTCAAATCTGAGGTATAACTTGCACAATTCAAACTAGGGCCCTGTCATACAAAAACCTTTAACTGTCCCATTCGGCTGTTAAGGTGGTAATGTTTATTACATGTGGTAAAGTAAAACATTTATTTAAGCCTACCTGCATATAACAGATATAGAAAAAGCCAGATAAAGAAAAGATTTCCACATTGGAAGGTTCATAGCTGGTAAAATATAAGTAGCCATCATGTTTGGGCCCCCTAAACCCTATGGGCCCAGAAACCACTGCACTCTTGCATTCCCTACCCCGGAGAATGTCTATACTCCAGTGGGCCTCAGTACTTGTTTGATTGTATGTATGGTGACAATTTAATTATTCAATATTTACAACAATGTTTTTTTTTTTTCAATGAATCAGGCTTGTCTCCTGATATTCCTGCGAAAAGTGGCAATGGGAGGTGCAGGAGTAACATGTATGTACTATTGGTTACCACTAACACAATAGGTGTTGCGGCTTTACTCAACCTTTGCAGGCCAAATGTAGCCCAACCAAATCTAAGTTTTACTTATGGCCAGTGTTATTGTACTCTAAAACCGCACATATTTGTGACCACACGTTTTCCATAGACCTCAGCTAAAATAACTGTATGTACCACACATTTTTCTTCTTGAAGACATATATAACAGAGCCATGTGAAAAAATAAGGGGAAAAGGGGAGGTAAGTCTACCAAGTCCATAAAATCTTGCTTACCTAGGCCCCGACCTTTGTCACTCTTTCCCAAATGAGCCCTTGGTTTAGGTCAGTGGTCCTTAAACTGTGGCCCAGGAACCGGATGCAGCCCTTCGCTTGCGTTAATCTGGCCCGTGGGGCATTATTCCTCCCACTGACATGAACAATGGGGCATAATTCCTGCCACTGATATCAACAGTGAGGCGCTATTCCTCTCACTGACACCAATGATGGGCCACTATTCCTCTCATGGACACTATTGATGGGGTACTATTCCTTTCACTGACACCACTAATGGGGCACTATTCCTCTCACTGACACCAATGATGGGGCACTATTCCTCTCACTGACACCCGTAATGGGGCACTATTTCTCTCACCGACACCAATAATGGGGCACTATTCCTGTCATGGACACCATTGATGGGGTACGATTTCTTTCACTGACACTAATGATGGGCCACTATTCCTCTCACTGACACCAATGATGGGCCACTATTCCTCTCACTGACACCAATGATGGGCCACTATTCCTCTCACTGACACCAATGATGGGCCACTATTCCTCTCACTGACACCAATGATGGGCCACTATTCCTCTCACTGACACCAATGATGGGCCACTATTCCTCTCACTGACACCAATGATGGGCCACTATTCCTCTCATGGACACCATTGATGGGGTACTGTTTTTTTCACTGACACCAATGATGGGCCACTGGTCCTTTCACGGACACCATTGATAGGGTACTATTCCTCTCACTGACACAAATGATGGAGTACTATTCCTCTAACGGACACCATTGATAGGGTACTATTCCTCTTACGGACACCATTGATGGGGTACTATTCCTTTCACTGACATCAATGATGGGGTACTATTCTTCTCACTGACACCAATGATGGGGTACTATTCCTCTCACCGACACCAATGATGTTATCAATGCCAGGACGTTTTCTACTCCTACTGGCCACAGCCTGGCCCCTCTAAAGTCTGAAGGATAATAAACTGGCCCTTTGTTTAGAAAGTTTGGAGACCCCTGGTCTAGGTTCTGATATTTTCCCTACTGTGTAATGTAATGCATTAATGTATGACCACATAAAACACCAAAACTACAGATCAAAGGATTTTCTGAAGTAGGTGCAGTCAGCATTAGTAGGGCCTGCATGATTTGTAAAATTAATGTGGTAAGCAACACTGACTGCACCAAAATGGATCTCAACCATGGATATGTATAAACATGACGTTGTCCCCAATAAAATTAATCATAAATTGCTTAAGAAACCATCCATCATTTTGGCATATACAGTATACTACATGGTGTTGGCATTACCTTGTTAACGTGTACAATACCCTTATGGTGATTTTAGAAACATTGATATGCATTTCAATTGAAGGCCAGGGTACAATACTATACACCACAGTATGCACAGGCTCTAATTAAATTTAAAGCTGAACTCCAACCTCCGCAACCGGCTAAATACACACACATTTTATATATATATTAGCTGTTTTACCTGCCAAGGGATTTGTATTTCTGTCCATCCAGTCCTAAGATCTACCATACTGCACAACCCTGTCCGGTAGGGGAGGGGAACCTGATCTTTCTCTTCTGTGGTCACACGTTCACACGGCCATACTTAAAGTGATTATAAAAGATCACCTTGTAAACCAAACCTATTCAGTTTAAAATAGATATAAAAAAAAAAAAAAAAAATACCTTTTTTCTATTTTTTTATAAGTGATCGCATTCCTTCAGTTAATAAAAGCTGGGGGCGGAGAAGCATTAGCTTGCCAGTGAATGGCTGTGCAACAGGGGCGTGTCAGGACAGGTCTGATCATTGGAGAGCAGGCTGAGTTCCCAGCATAGCTAGAAAACTAACCACGCTGTGCTCTCCTGCCTGGTGTGGTCAGTTTTTTAATAGGAAAGCAAGGGGACTAGCAGGAACACCTGGGATTTCACACAAAGGAAGAAATTAGTAGAACATGATGCTTTCTCATAACAAACAGCTGGGGGGTAATAAAAACACGACTCATCTGTGTGGTTTTGCTATCCCCCCAATCCCACGTGTGTATGAACCCTTGCATCCGCATAGATGTGAACCGTGTGGGGCAGCCCATTCATTTCAATGAGCTTCCCTACCTGCAGAAACACAGGAAAAGAAGTCCTATTTTAAAATATCTATTAAGAATGAATGAGACCCATTTTCCATGGAAAACCTGTTTTTATATTACTTTGTTCTATGAGTAGTCAATACTATTTATTATTATTATTATTACTAAAGAAAAGAAAAAGGCTCCTGTATCCTGAAAAATACAAATAAATCTTGTTCATCTTGAAAAAAAAAAAAAAAGAATGAATGAGACCCATGTGCTCCTGCAAAAGAGCAGCGCGTTTGTCTGCGCATCGGGAACACGTGCCATTTTTTGCGCGCGTTACCCAACACACGGTAATGTGAACCAAGATTGGGGTGCCTCAGGACTGAAAATACTTTTTAAAGGCGACATGACTGGAAAAAGATTGAGAAAAACTGCAGTAGACTGTAATGCCGCGTACACACTATTGGAATTCTTGTCGGAAAAAGCTCTGATAGTTTTCCCGTCCGATGGAATTTCGCTCAAACTGTCTTGCCTACACACGGTCACACCAAATTCCGACGGTCAGTAACACAGCGACATACAACACGTTCAACGGCACTATAAAGGGAAGTTTAATGCTTCTGAGCATGCGTCGAATTGTTTCCGAGCATGCGTCGGAATTTTGCGCGTCGGAATTGCATACATGCGATCGAAAAATCCGATAGAAAGGTTTTCCGTCGGAAAAATTAAGAACATGTTCTCAATCTAAAGTCCGTCGGAAATGCCGGCAGAAAAAGACCGTTGGGCATACACACGGTCGAAAAATCAGATGAAAGGCTCCCATTGGACTGTTTCCATCGGTAATTACGGCCGTGTGTACGCGGCATTAGAGGCTGATACCAAATCAAATTAATTTACTTACAAAAAATGATTTTAATTATGTAATAATAATTACAGAGCTGAATTCATTTATACAGTTTATATCTGCATGCAGCTCAGCTGTAAGAATAAAGAGCTGCTTGTATAGGGCGATGGTCATCCCATTTAGGTGTATATTACCGTTATTGGCATTTTTGAGGCGCACCCTAAAACATTTCTTCAATGGGCACCATTAATAGAAACCAGAGGAAATGAATGTGTCTTTGTAGTCCAAGTCCAACAATCAGCTGCATTCTGTTATTTTGTGCCCCAAATTGCATACTTTACATTACGATATTTAATGACTTTCTATTCTTTATCAGCAATCCTCATATACCCAAATATTTAATATAAATATATATATATATATATATATATATATATATATATAAGAAATTTGTTGATTTCCATTTTTCTGGGGTATCCGATGCTCTGATGTGTTTTATATTTATTTGATGCAATGGTATAAAGGCAGTTGGTTTTGCAAATTTAGGGTCCATGCACACTGGGATTTAAAAAACGCTAGTTCTTTTGGAAGAATAAAAATGCTCACATAGAGCATTTTTATATAGGCGTTTAGGAGCGTCTAGCGTTTTCTTCTCCTTAGGGCTTTTATTTCTTAAAGAATAGCTGCTGGAACTCCCTCTTTCTGAGCCACCTCTTTTCTCCACCCCCTACCTACCTCCGAGCACCATTCCTTGGTTCCATCCCCTACCCAGTTCTGCCCTGCTGGAAAATACAGAACCAAGTACAGTAAAACCTCAGATTGCGAGTAACGCGGTTTTTGAGCGTTTCGCAATACAAGCTGTTTTTATTTTTTTCCTGACTCGGTCTGCGAGCGTTGTCTCGCAAGACGAGCAGGATTCAAGGCTCTGGGGTGTGCAGTACCGCATTTGGCCAGAGGTGCCGGGGCGCCGGTAATGCTCGGAGACACTCGGAAACACTTAGTGCTAGAGCTTCTCTGAATGTTTCCGAGTGTCTCCGGCGCCCCACACCTCTGGCCACATGCGGTACTGCATACACAAGCAGTGGATGTGGAACAAATTATCTGAGTTTACATTGATTCCTATGGGGAAACTCGCTTTGATATACAAGTGCTTTGGATTACAAGCATTCTTCTGTAACGGATAATGCCCGTAATCCAAGGTACTCCGAGCACCATTCATTGGTTCCATCCCCTACCCACCTTCCAGTTCTGCCCTGTTGGACAATACAGAACCAAGTACAGTAAAACCTTGGATTGCGAGTAATGCGGTTTATGAGCGTTTCGCAATACCAGCTGTTTTTATTTTTTTCCTGACTTGGTTTGCGAGCGTTGTCTCGAAAGACAAGCAGGATTCAAGGCTCTGGAGTGTGCGGTACCGCATTTGGCCAGAGGTGCAGGGGCGCCGGTGACGCTCGGAGACACTCGGAAACACTTGGTTCCTGAGAGTTTCCGAGTGTCTCAGAGCTTCTCTGAGTGTTTCCGAGTGTCTCTGGCGCCCCCCACCTCTGGCCACATGTCGTACTGCATACACAAGCAGTGGCTGTGGAACAAATTATCTGAGTTTCTATTGATTCCTATGGGGAAACTCGCTTTGATATACGAGTGCTTTGGATTACAAGCATTCTTCTGTAACGGATAATGCTCGTAATCCAAGGTACTCCGAGCACCATTCATTGGTTCCATCCCCTACCCACCTTCCAGTTCTGCCCTGTTGGACAATACAGAACCAAGTACAGTAAAACCTCGGATTGCGAGTAACGCGGTTTACAAGCGTTTCGCAATACAAGCTGTTTTTTTTTAAAAATCCTGACTGTTTGCGAGCGCTGTCTCGCAAGACGAGCAGGATTCAAGGCACTGGGGCGTGCAGTGCCGCATTTGGCGAGAGGTGCGGGGGCGCTGGTGACGCTCGGAGACACTAGGAAACACTTGGTTTCCAAGTGTCTCCGAGCATCTCTGAGTGGTCTCCGATCTTCTCTGAGTGTTTCCGAGTCTCTCAGAGTGTCTGAGTGCCTCTGAATGGTCTCCGATCTTCTCTGAGTTTTTCCGAGTGTCTCCGGTGCCCCCCCCCCCCACCTCTGGCCACATGCGGTACTGCATAGACAAGCAGTGGCTGTGGAACAAATTATCTGAGTTTGCATTTATTCCTATGGGGAAACTCGCTTTGATATACAAGTGCTTTGGATTACAAGCATTCTTCTGGAACGGATTATGCTCGTAATCCAAGGTACCACTGTATCATTTTGTGGTGCTAAGTCATTTGCATGGACTTTGGTAATTATAACAAGAAAAGCAGTAAAATAGATCCCCCTGCAGCCAATAACAATAGAGCCCTCGCCAGCAACAATAGATCCCCCTAACAACATTGGACCACCCACCACAAAATCCCCCCCCCCCAGCAACAATAGGCTCATGGCAGCAACAACAGATCTCCCCACAACCAGTATCAATAGACTCTCCAGCAGCCAGCAACAATAGACCCCTCCCTCAACCGTAGATCTCTCCCAGCAATAAATGACCCCCCAGCAATATAAGACTCAGCAACCATAGAACTCTTCAGCAACAATAGACCCCCCTGCAAAAATAGATCCCCTCCAGATAGAATAGATCCCCCAGCAGCGAGCATCAATAGACCCTGCAGCACATCCCAGGACCCCTTGGCATTACATACCGTCAGCGCTGGAGGTGCCCGAACTGCGTTCCCGCTGAAAAAAAAGCTCAGCTTCTGCCAGAAAATTGTTCTCAAAAACACAAACAAGAAGGTTTTTTTTTCTGCCTCTAAACATCTAATGCCTTGTACACACGGTCGGACATTCCGACCACAAAATCTGTCGGAAAATATGATCGTTCCGAACGGGGTGACGTACAAAACATACGATGGGACTATGTAGAAGCTAGTAGCCAATAGCTTTCGCCTCCAAATTTCTTCTGAGCATGCGTGGCACGTTGTGCGTCGGAATTCTCTACACACAATCGGAAAAGGTCAGATCGGATTTTGCTGTCGGAAAATTTTAGATCCTGCTCTCAAATTTTTGACGGAAAAAGCCCGCTAGAGCCCACACACGATCGGATTTTCCGACAACATAATCCGATCTGACTTTTTCCATCGGAATATCCGACCGTGTGTACGGGGCATAAAGCTCCATTCACATCTCCGTGTATGGGGGCGTCAACCGCGGTAAAAACGTGCAAATAGAATCGCGGGACGCCCGTCACCACTAAAAGAAGCTCCTGTATTTCTTTTGGGCAACGGGTGTCCCGCGATTCTATTTGCACGTTTTTACCGTGGTTGACGCCCCCATACACGGAGATGTGAACGGAGCTGTATGCCCCGTACACACGGTCACATATTCCGATGAAAAACGTCAGATCGGGAAAATTACCCCCGCATTTGGGGTGCTATTAAAATCAACGAATAATGCACCGGGAATGCATGGGCGTCCCGTGATTTGCCGTTATTGCGAATCGTGAGCAGAATCGTGGCGAATCGTGGCGAATCCACCCCCACAATTCGGATCGCGGAGATGTGAACGGAGCCTTAATGTGCATGGACACATAAGAGAACATTGGCTGCCTTTACAGGCAAAACGCTAAACTCCTCTAGAAGCTGCGATTATTTTATTTTTATTTTTTAAGCCTGTGTGCATGGACCCTAAGGCCCCTTTCACACTGGGGCAGTTTGCAGGCGCTATTGCGCTAAAAATAGCGCCTGCAAACCGACCCGAAACAGCTGTTGCTGTGTCTTCAGTGTGAAAGCCAGAGGGCTTTCACACTGAAGCGGTGCGCTTGCAGGACGCTGAAAAATGTCCTGCAAGCCACATCTTTGGTGCGCTGTAGAAGCGGTATATTTACCGCTCCTATAGCGCCCCTTCCCATTGAAAACAGCTGCAACGGCGGTTTGCGGGCGGTATTAACCCTTTTTCGGCCGCTCGCGGGGGGGTAAAATCGACCCACTAGCGGCCGAAATGCGCCGCTAAAACAACGGTAAAGCGGCGCTACATATAGCGCCGCTTTACCGCCAGCGCCCCCAACGCCCCAGTGTGAAACTATCCTAAAAGTCGGTTTTCTGAACAACACTCCAGCATGGCATATACAGTAGATATGCCAATGAAAACACATGTACACGGGTACAATGTGAAATATTTTACCTGCCAAATGCTTTTTTATTCTGTTCATCTGCATCAGCAGCTGATTTACACACTGCGTAGCCACAAAGACGACTCTGATATTTCTCTGTTGGGCTTTACAGCTTCCTGTGTCACTGGCCTGATTTTCTCACGCTCTTTTATTCATAGATGAAGTAAAAAAGGTGGAAAGGGACGCTGTAAAGCCAGAAAAATAGGATGTTCCCTGCCTGGCTGCACAGCGTGGAAGAGGTTTGGTCATCATAAGATTGGCTAAAATGACATTTAATGACATCAATTGAACTGTGTATTGCTGTTTGCCTTGAGTCCAGGTTTTAATGAAGCTCTTGTAAATAGAAATCTGCTCCAATTAAAAATCAGGATATTATTTTATGTTAAACATGTTAAAATTGATAACCATTTTATATAGTCGCCTTGCAATGGAGGAGAAGCTAATTAATGCCAGTACCCGACAGCCTGGAAAATGTTGCGATTGCACCCACCCTTTCCATTACACTGCAAAGACCTGCAACTGATGATATGATCATGTACATAAACTATAAAGCACCAAGGGAAGACTTTATATACATACAGTATACTGTATATACACTATATTGTCAAAAGTATTGGGACACCTGCCTTTACACGCACATGAACTTTAATGGCATCCCAGTCTTATGGCGCGTACACACGGTCGGAAAAAGCTCTAAGCCCCCGTACACGCGGTCAGAAATTCCGACCACAAAATCCGTCGGATTTATTCCGACGGATTTTGTCCGACACTGGTGTTGCATACACACGGTCGGACAAAGTTGTCGGAAAATCCGATCATTCTGACCGTGGTGACGTTCGTTGCGTACGACGGGACTACGTAGAGGCTAGTAGCCAATAGCTTTGGTCTAGTAATTTGATCTGAGCATGCGTGGCACTTTGTCCGTCGGAATTCTCTACACAGGATCGGAAAAAGTCCGACCGTGTGTATGGGGCATAATGGTTTTCCCGTCGGAATTCCGACGAAATTTCGCTCAAACTGTCTTGCCTACACACGGTCACACCAAATTCCGACGGTCAATAACACCGCGACATACAACACGTTCGACTGCACTATAAAAGGGAAGTTTAATGCTTCCGAGCATGCGTCAAATTGTTTCCAAGCATGCGTCGGAATTTTGCGCGTTGGAATTGCCTACACACGATCGAAAAATCCGATAGAAAGGTTTTCCGTCGGAAAAATTAAGAACAGGTTCTCAATCCAAAGTCCGTCGGAAATGCCAACAGAAAAAGACCGATGGGCATACACACGGTCGAAAAATCCGATGAAAAGCTCCCATCGGACTGTTTCCATTAGAAATTCCGATCGTGTGTACGCGGCATTAGTCCGTAGGGTTCAATATTGAGTTGGTCCACCCTTTGCAGCTATAACAGCTTCAACTCTTCTGGGAAGGCTGTCCACAAGGTTTAGGAGTGTCTATGGGAATGTTTGACCATTCTTCCAGAAGCGCATTTGTGAGGTCAGGCACTGATGCGGCCAAGAAGGCCTGGCTTGTGGTCTCCACTCTAATTCATCCCAAAGGTGTTCTATCGGGTTGAGGTCAGGACTCTGTGCAGGGCAGTCAAGTTCCTCCACCCCAAACTCGCTTATCCGTGTCTTGCTTTGTGTCCTGGTGCGCAGTCATGTGTGAACAGGAAGGGACCATCCCCACTGTTCCCACAAAGTTGGGAGCATGAAATTGTCCAAAATGTCTTGGTATGCTGACGCCTGAAGAGTTCCCTTCACATGAACTAACCAGCCAATCCCAACCCCTGAAAAACAACCCCACACCATAACCCCCCCTCCGCCAAATGATTTGGACCAGTGCACAATGCAAGTTCCATAAGTATAAAGGTTGTCTCGGGCATCAGGCTCAATCCAATCTTGCACGGGAGGTTCTGTTGTTTCTGGGTAGCTTTGCAGGTTCCATAGGGGGTTCCTTTCTCATTACCAAGTCAGGAGTCGGTGGGTTCTCCTGTCACCGCGGATACTTACTGTTGCCATCTAGGCGCACGCCAACATACGTGTTGGATCATTACCTTCCCTTCTTCACCTAAATTTGTGTCTTTTTTGCCCTCTTCTCAGGCATACTGACCAGCTAGGAATCTTAGGATTCCTAGCACCAAGAGGCCCCAAGATACGGGGCCCCGAAGTTGGGTCGGAAAATGTAATTTTTTGCTGCAGAAAAGTGCTTGACTCGAGTATAAGCCGAGGGGGGCACTTTCAGCACAATAAAATGTGCTAAAAAAATCGGCTTATACTCGAGTATATATGGTAACCCTAATGCCGCGTACACACGAAGGGACTATCCTGCGGGATTGTCCGCTGGACTTAAGTCCACCGGACAATCCCCTCGTGTGTGGGCGCCGGCGGACTTATTGGCACCAAAAGTCCGGCGGACTAGGTTTTAAGTTTTGTTTTTAAAATTGTCCGCTGGACTTGGCAGTCCAGCGGACAATCCCGCCGTTAGTAGGCTAGTCCGCCACTTTTGAAATGAACGGACTTGCCGCTCATCAGAAACTCCGGTCATTCCCGCTGACTTTTCCCAGCAGATTGTCCGCCGGAGAAGTCCGGGCGTGTGTGGGCAAGTCCGGGCGTGTGTGGGGAAGTCCCGCCGGACTAGTCCGGCGGACAATCCGCCGGACTAGGTCTGGCGGACAAAGTCCGAACGTGTGTACGCGGCATTAGAAGCACTATATTTATTTAAAATTACAGCATAACATAATATTTTAGGGGTCTCTAGGCCTTTTAAAGTGTCCATCTGTTTTTTGATCCATCTATTCAGTTTTGCTACATTTCCAATATTCCAGTCAAATCTATTAACCACTTGCTTACTGGGCACTTAAACACCCTTCCTGACCAATTTTCAGCTTTCGGTGCTCACACTTTGAATGACAATTACTCAGTCAGTCACTGTACCCAAATACATTTTTTGTCCTTTTTTTCCCACAAATAGAGCTTTCTTTTGGTGGTATTTGATCACCTCTGGGTTTTTTATTGTTTGCGCTATAAATTAAAAAAGACCGAAAATTTAGAAAAAAAATGCATTTTTCTTTGTTTCTGTGATAAAATTTAGCAAATTATTAATTTTTCTTCATAAATTTTGGCCACAATTTATACTGCTACATATCTTTGGTAAAAATAACCCAAATTAGTGGAAATTATTTGGTCTTTGTGAAAGTTACAGACTCTACAAACTGTGGTGCGAATCATACAAAATTGATCACACCTGATGTACTGGTGGCCTATCTCATTTCTTGTGACCCGAACAAGCCAGGAAAGTACAAATACTTTTTTTTTTAGACATTCCAAGGTATTTAGTAAGAGGCATGGTGAGCTTTTTGATGTTGTCATTTTTTTTCCCACAATTCTTTGCAAAAAATTATTTATTTATTTTTTTTTTTTTCCACAAAATTGTCATTGTAATAGGTTATTTCTCTCACATGGCATGTGTATACCACAAATGACACCCCAAAATACATTCTGCTACTCCTCCTGAGTATTACGATACCACATGTGTGGGACTTTTCCACAGCCTAGCCACTTGGAGAGGCCCAAAATGCAGGGAGCGCCATCACGTGTTCTAGGAGCATAAATTACACATCTAACTTGTTGACTACCTATTACACTTTTGAAGGCCCTGGAGCACCAGGATAATGACAAGTGACACTGACCTGGCACTGATGACAGGTGGCACTGATGACACGTGACACTGATTCGGCACTGATGACAGATGGCACTAATACGGGGCACTGATGACACGTGACACTGACATATGGCACTAATATGTGGCACTGGTGACAGATGGCACTTATACGTGGCACTGATATCATGTGGCACTGATACGTGGCACTGATGAGAGATGGCACTAATACGTGGCACTGATGACAGATAGCACCGATACGTGGCACTGATGACACGTGACACTGATGGCAGATGGCATTGATGACACGTGCCACTGATAACAGATGGCACGTGACACTGACAGGTGGCACTGATGACAGGTGGCACTGATACGTGGCACTGATGACAGATGGCACTAATATGTGGCACTGATGACACGTGGCACTGATATGGCACTGATGACAGATGGCACTGACGTGGCACTGATGACACGTGGCACTGACGTGGCACTGATGACACGTGGCACTGACGTGGCACTGATGACAGATGGCACTTATACATGGCACTGGGGACAAGTGGCACTGGGGACAAATGGCACTGGGGACAAATGGCACTGGGGACAGGTGGCACTGGGGACAGGTGGCACTGGCAGATGGCACTGGGGACAGGTGGTACTGGGGACAGGTGGCACTGGGGACAGGTGGTACTGGGGACAGGTGGCAGCGGGGACAAATCACTTTATTTTTTTAAATTTTTTTTACTTACGTTGCCGCTGCAGCCGTTCATCTCTCCCTCCTCACACGCTGTCTGTGTGAGGAGGCAGAATGGCGCTGACAGATGATCTCATATGTTTGCATATGAGATCATCTCTCATTGGACACGACAATTTCGCTGTAAACGGCCGCTGTGATTGGCCGTTTACAGCGATCTGTGACTGGCTGTGTCCGACGGACACGGGCAGCACAGAACTTCCCCGATGCACGCTCTCAGGAGCGCGCATTAGGGAAGTAAACAACAGGACGTCCACCCAGCAGGGAGCGTCCGCGCTGAAGCCGTCTTTTGGCTATAGCGCGGGCGTGTAGTGGTTAAACATCTAAAGCTGGCCATAGACAGCTCTCCTGGCAGAGGGGTGGTGGGAGCCTTGGAGTACACTCTCTACTGCTAGCATCTATAATAGCCGCTAGCATTATTCTCTTGTAAATTTTGTTTGTTTGTAAAAAGTTTCCAATCTCGGCCGGTTCAGCACCATTCGAACCATCTATGGTCAGCTTAAGTAAGGGCATTTTAGCAATTTATTCTGACCATTTGGACTCAAGCTAAATCAACTCAAGCTAAATCAAAATGGAAATATAGGATTAAAAAAATGTTGATTTTTTTTTTTTTTTACAAGATTTATTTTTTTCAAGTAATCTCTTTGAATATTGGATGAATTAATAATATACATACTGTAAATCTAATTTTAATGCAGTTGATCACCTGGTTTCCAATGGGAATTTTCGATGGATTTTAATAAACAGCAGACACGTGGCACCATGAAAAATGCACATGGCACAAATAGAGCTTTCTTTTAGTGGTATTTGATCACCTCCTGCGGTTTTTATTTTTTGCGCTATAAACAAAAGAAGATTGACGGGTTTGAAAAAAAACACAATATATTAAAATTTTTGCTATAATAAATATCCCAATTTAAAAAAAAAAAAAAAAAGTTTTCCTCAGTTTAGGCCGATATGTATTCTTCTACATATTTTTGGTAAAAAAAAACGCAATAAGCGTATATATTGATTGATTTGAACAAAAGATATAGCATCTACAAAATAGGGGCTAGTTTTAGAGCATTTTTATTATTTAATTTTTTTTACTAGTAATGGCGGCGATCTGCGATTTCTATTGTGACTGTGACATTGTGGCGGACACATTGGACACTTTTGACAGTATTTTTTTGGACCATTCACATTTATACAGCGATCAGTGCTATAAAAATGCACTGATTACTGTATAAATGTCACTGGCAGGGAATGGGTTAACACTAGGGTGCTATCAAGGGTTTAAATGTGTTACCTAGGGAGTGATTCTAACTGTAGGGGACTTACAAGGGGAGGAGACCGATCAGTGTTCCTTTGTACTGGGAACACACGATCGGTCTCCTCTCACCTGACAGGACGTGGATCTTTACACACACAGATCGACGGTCCTGCTCTGTTATCGGGCAATCGGGGGTGCCCGGTGGACATCGCGGCCACCAGGCACGTGCAACGGCTCCCGAGTGACGCGGTGGCGTGCGCGCCTCCCCTAGATGGCCAGGAAGCCCAGGATGTCATATGATGCCTGCCCAGGATGGGAGATCCTCCTGTGAACGTCATATTACTATGGGAAGTGATTAAAGCGGTTGTAAAATTTCATGGTTTTTCACCTTAATGTATTCTATGCATTAAGGTGAAAAACCTTCTGTGCTGCAGCTGCTCCCCCTTTTTCTTACCTGAACCCGGTCGTTCCGGCGATTTTTTACGACACCAGTGACTCTAGCCGCTGTCTTGGGTCCTCATTGGATATATTAATAGCAGCAGGAACCATTGGCTCCCGCTGCTGTCAATCAAATCCAGTGACACAGGAGCCAGGGGCGGGTCCGAGTCCTGCTGTCTGTGTCAATGGACGCAGCAGCGTGACTCGTGAGTGCACCCGCACGGGTGCCCCCAGTGAAAGCAGCTCTCCATGGGGTCATCCGATGAAGAGGAGTAGCCAGGAGCGCCATGGGGCACCCCAGAATAGGAGGACCGGGGCTGCTCTGTGCAAAACCCTTGCACAGAGCAGGTAAGTATGACATGTTTGGTATTTAAAAAGAGAAAAACACGAACCTTTACAACCACTTAAAAAAAAATTAGGGAGTTCAGGTGTTTCTAGTGATGGATAACACATCATACAAAGACATTTAAAAAACGGTGTGCTTCCAACCTTGTGGTACTAGACATGGGAGCCGTCAAAAAAAATTTGTTTCGTTTCGTTCCGTTTCGTATAAAAAAAAAAATCGTAATTCGTGTACGAAATTTAATTCGGATTCGTACGAATTTCGTACGAATCGTTACGAATATCGACACTCTACGAATAATAACGATTATTAACGTATTAACGTTACATAACACAAGTCTATTGTCTATTGTTCACCAATCACTCAGAGGAAGTACGAAATACGAAATTTCATTTACGAATACGAAATTTCGTACTTCCTCTGAGTGATTGGTGAACAATAGACTTGTGTTACCGTATGTAACGTTAATATGTTTTCGGAATAATTCGTTATTATTCGTAGAGTGTTGATATTCGTTATACTGAATCTCGAATTCATTTGAATCATTCGTTATATCCGCTATAATTTCTTTCATATTAGTTGAAATTCGTTATTTGGTAGTTTGGATTCGGATAATTTGGATCCGAAATTCGTAAACGAAATTTCGTATTTCGTACAGAATTCGTATTCGTAAAAATTCGTAATTCGGATTCGTATGAGTTTCGAAAAATTCGTACGGATTTCCGATTCGTACGAAACTAATTGCAAATATCTATGTGGTACCAGTTTGGTGAAGGTCTTTTTCTGGTTCATCTTGTCCAGTGAAGGTGCGTGCATAGAGGGCGCAGGAGCGCCGCCCCCCCTCTCCTGCACCGCTCTATCACCAATAGATAGATTCATGCATTGCATGAATCTATCTATTGTCACCGCTGCCGCCCCCTATTCAGGTGTCCGGCCCCTTGTTGGGCACCGGGCATCTGAATTACAGGGGGGGGGGGGGGTGTTTCTGGAAGCGCCCTATTAGAGCTGTAATAGGCTTCCAGAAGTGTAAACAGCGGGCGCACTGCTGTGCGTTCGCTGATTACACAGTATTGTGTTAGAGAAGCGAATACATCGCTTCCTTAACACAGACCCGCCTCTCAGCCAATCAGGTTGCCGGGTCTGTTACCTGTCTCCTGATTGGCTGAAGTCACAGGCGCTGTGATTGGACGCTAGGCGTCCAATCATAGCAGAAGACAGGAGGAGCGCGGGAGAAGACATCGGAAGATGAGGGGACACCGCACGCTGCACACCGAGACAAGGTAAGTGCAGAGGGCAGGCAGGGGGCACAGTGGCAGCACTTGAGGGGCACAGTAGCAGCACTTGGGGCACAGTGGCAGCACTTGGGGCACAGTGGCAGCACTTGGGGCACAATGGCAGCACTTGGGACACAGTGGCAGCACTTGGGGCACAGTGGCAGCACTTGGGGCACAGTGGCAGAACTTGGGGCACAGTGGCAGAACTTGGGGCACAGTGGCAGCATTTGATGGTCACAATGGCAGCACTTGGGGCACAGTGGCAGAACTTGGGGCACAATGGCAGCACTTGGGGCCCCGTGGCAGAACTTGGGGCACAGTGGCAGCACTTGGGGTACAGTGGCAGCACTTGGGGCACAATGGCAGAACTTGGGGCACAGTGGCAGCACTTGGGGCACAATGGCAGCACTTGGGGCACAGTGGCAGCGTTTGGGGCACAGTGGCAGCGTTTGGGGCACAGTGGCAGCGTTTGGGCACAGTGGCAGCGTTTGATGGCACAGTGAGGCTGTTTGTTTGCGCCCCCCCCCCCCCCAAAAAAATTTTGAGCACCAGCCGCCACTGATCTTGACTGTACCCCTGTGAATAAAGTCAGGTCCATACATTGGATGAGTTTGGGGTGGAGGAACTGGAATGGCTTACGCAGAGTCCTGACCTCAACCCTACCAACCACCTTTGGGATAACTGGAATGCCAATTGCTCTTTTGGCTGCATTGACACAATGTCAACAGATGCTCCACAATCCTTTGGAAAGCCTTCCCAGAAGAGTGGAGGCTGTTATAACCACAAAGGAAAGGAGGGAGGAAGGGGGAGTACCTCAATTTTAATGTCCATGGTTTTCAAATAAGATATCCAACAAGCTCATTTAGATGGTCAGGTGTCTACAAACCTTGGTTGGCTATGTAGTATATATTCACTCCGATGACTGTCTGTTTTAAAGCTTTGACAGCCAAAGCTCTATCGTATATTAGCTGAACTTTTATATGTAACAAGATGCTTATGATGCTGAATTTCACAGAACCCAGAATTCCCTGTGCTGTGTTGTGTATACGGAGTAATCATGCTGACACATGGACATGGTGACACAAACACCTCATCTGTCAGGATGCTGAGTGTCGGAGATCTGATCGTTTGCTCCTCATCAGCTCTCCTGGGACCAGGAAAACAAAAAGAAAATGAGACACAATTATAATTAGAGATTTCACCAGCTCCATCATTGTAGTCTATATGCAGATTCTCTCTTAGGGCTCATTCGGTGACATTCACTGTCATGCATTTTTCTGCATGTTCCACTGAAGGAAAGACACAAGAATATAAAACGATCCATTTTTTCCACTTCACATTAATGTGCTACATTGTGTGTATTGATGAAAAGAATTCTACTTGCTGTATTTTTGGTGCATTTTTTTGCCAAGTCAGTTCAAACTGAGCCCTTCAAAACATAATGCCAAACATTTGAAACAAATATCAAAGCATTGTAATACATGTATTCTGATGTAAAAGAGGGCTTAAGCCAGAGATTTAGCCACGGTATTCGGCCGCTCGTGGGGCGGTTTTACCCCCCGCGAGCAGCCGAAAAAGGGTTAAAATCCCCTGCAAAGCGCCGCCGTAGGCTTTCACACTGGAGTGAATGGGGCCGGTTTTTTCAGGCGGTGTACAGGCGCTATTTTTAGCGCTGTACCGCCTGAAAACCGCCCCAGTGTGAAAGGGGCCTAAAGCATTTTAAAGTCACCTTTGTTAACCACATAAGCCCCGGACCAATTTGCAGCCAAAGGACCAGGCCCCTTTTTGCGATTCGGCACTGCGTCGCTTTAACTGACAATTGCGCGGTCGTGCGACGTGGCTTCCAAACAAAATTGGCGTCCTTTTTTCCCCACAAATAGAGCTTTCTTTTGGTGGTATTTGATCACCTCCTGTGGTTTTTATTTTTTGCGCTATAAACAAAAAATGAGCGTCAATTTTGAAAAAAAACACATTATTTTTTACTTTTTGCTATAATAAATATCCCCCAAAAGTATATATAAAAAAACGTTTTTTTTCCTCTGTTTAGGCCGATACGTATTCTTCTACATATTTTTGGTAAAAAAAAAATCGCAATAGCCGATTATTGATTGGTTTGCGCAAAAGTTATAGCGTTTACAAAATAGGGGATAGTTTTATAGCATTTTTATTAATATTTATTTTTTTTACTAATAATGGCGGCGATCAAGATTTTTATTATGGCGGACACATCGGACATTTTTGACACATTTTTGGGACCATTGTCATTTATACAGCGATCAGTGTTATTTAAATGCACTGATTCCTGTGTAAATGACACTGGCAGTGAAGGAGTTAACCACTAGGGGGCGGGGAGGGGTTAAGTATGTGTGGTTTTTTTTAAGTGTAGGGGGGCGTGGCTTGGCGTCTGACATCACTGATTGTCCCAATGACAGGGAACAGACGATCAGTGTCAGTCGCGCTAGGAAGCCGGGGAGAGGTTTGTTTACACATACCTCTCCTTGTTCTTCAGCTCTGTGACCCGATTGCAGGACACCAGCTGCGATCGGGTCCGCTGGTCCCGTGCCCGTGGTCACGGAGCTCAGGACTGGGTCGCGCGCCATTCTGCCGAGGTATATCGGCGTGAGGCGGTCCTTAAGTGGTTAAACTAGTTCTTACAATGCTGTGAAAGTTTTTGCCCCCGTCCTGATTTTTTTTTTTTGCATATATGTCACACTTTAATAATTCAGATCATTAAACACATTTTTAAATAGCAATTTTATTGATTTTCTTAGTAAACTTTCTTAGTAAACTTACATAAATCAAAGCATCAAACTCATTTTAATATTACACAAAGATAACCCGAGTAAATACAAAGTACAGTTTTTAAAGGATAATTTAATTTATTAAGGGAAAAAAGCTGTCCAAACCTGCCTGGCCCTATGTGAAAAAGTAATTACCCCCTAATCCTAATAACTGGTTGTGCCACCCTTAGCAGCAACAACTGCAATGAAGAATGTGCCATAACTGTCAATGAGTCTTTCACATCTCTGTGGGGGTGTTTTAGCCCACTCTTCTTTGCAAAATTGTTTTAATTCAGTCACATTGGAGGGTTTTCCAGCATGAATGACCTGTTTAAAGTGGTTGTAAAGGCAGAAGGTTCTATGCATTAAGATAAAAAGCCTTCTGTGTGCAGCAGCTCCCCTCAGCCCCCCTAATACTTACCTGATCCCCCTCTCTGTCCAGCGATGTCCACGAGTGTCTCAGCCATCTCTCCCTACTGATTGGCTGAGACACAGGAGCGGTGCCATTGGCTGCCGCTGCTGTCAATCAGTCAGCTAGCCAATCAGGGGAGAGAGGGGGTGGGGCCAGGTTGGGGCTCTGTGTCTGAATGGACACAGGGAGCTGTGACTCGGCTTGGGTGCCAGCATAGCAAGCTGCTTGCTGTGGGGGCACCCAACAGGAGGGAGGTGCCAAGAGCACAGAAGAGGGACCGAGAAGAGAAGGATCCAGGCTGCTCTGTGCAAATCCACTGGAACAGAGCAGGTAAGTAAAAACGAAAAAAAAAAAAACAGACTTTACAATCACTTTAAGATCATGCCACAGCATCTCAATCAGATTTGAGTCTGGACATTGACTAGGCCACTCCAAAACCTTCATTTTGTTTTTTGAGCCAATCAGGGGTGGACTTGCTGCTGTGTTTCAGAGCATTGTCCTGCTACAGAACCCAAGTGCGCTTGAGCTTCAGGTCACAAACTAATGGCCGGACATTCTCAATCAGGATTTTCTGGTAGAGCGCAGAATTCATGGTTCCATCAATTATGGCAAGTTGTCCAGGTCCTGAAGCTGCAAAGCAGCCCCAGACCATCACACTACCACCACTATGTGTGACTGTTGGTATGATGTTCTGTTTATGAAACGCTGTGTTAGTTTTACACCAGATGTAACGTGACACACACCTTCCAAAAAGTTCAACTTTTGTCTTATCAGTCCACAGAATATTTGCTCAACTGTCTTGGGGATAGTCAAGATTTTTTTTGGCAAATGTGAGAGAGCCTTTGTGTTCTTTTTTGGTCAGCAGTGGCTTTCACCTTGGAACTCTCCCATGGATGCCATTTTTTGCCCAGTCTCTTTCCTATTGTTGAATCACGAACACTACTCCCAGTAGATTAACTTTCCCACATGGACACAGAGAAACACAGTGAGTTCTTCAGAATAACAAAAGGTAGGAATCTACAACAAAGTTTGTTAAACTCCTTGAAATGTACATAGATCACCCAGAGGGGAATGTTTTATTCTCAACAAAAGTGGAGTTACTCTTTAACTGAGGCGAGTGAGTTCCACAGTTCTTTAGATGTTGTTCTGGGTTCTTTTTTGACCTCCTGGATGAGATGTCGTTGTACTGTTGGAGTAATTTTGGTAGGCCGGCCACTCCTGGGAAGGTTCACTACTGTTCCAAGTTTTCTCCATTTGTGGATAATGGATCTCACTGTTGTTTGCTGGAGTCCCAAATCCTTAGAAATGGCTTTGTAACCCTTTCCAGACTGATACATGTCAAATACTTTGTTTCTCATCTTTTCTTGAATTTCTTTAGATCCCGACATGACATGTGGCACTTTGAGATCTTTTAGTGTGCTTCACATTATCAGACAGCTTCTATTTAAGTGATTTATTGATTCAACAGGTCTGGCAGTAATAAGGCTTGGGTGTGGCAAGTGAAATTTAACTCAGCTTTCCAAAAAATGTGCAAGGAGAGGGGCAATTACTTTTTCACATAGGGTCAGGCAGCTTTGGACAGCTTTTTTCCCTTAATAAATTAAATCATCATTTAAAAACTGCATTTTGTATTTACTTGGGTTATATTTGTGTAATATAATGATTTGATGATTTGTTTGATTTAAGTGTGACAAAAAAAATTAAAATCAGGAAGGGGCAAATACTTTTTCACAGCACTGAACTATAGGATAGACAGATATATACAGAAATAATTATGATTATAGATAGCAATAGAGAAAGAGAGAAAATAATGTGTTGCAGTGAAATTATAGCTAGATCAGCCTTCCAACAAGGGATCCATGGAATCCTTGGGTTCATCTAGAGATGGCTATGGTGTCCCTGGAAAAGAGAGCATGGGCAGATTGATCTTCTGCATATATGTGCCATGAGCTAGATTACATCTTTATTGGTGGTTCCCTGAGACCTGAAAACTTTTTCAAGAGCTACTCCAAGGTAAAAAGGCTGAGATTAGATAGAATAGATAGATAGATAGATAAACCATCAGGGCTTTTTGTCTAGTTCATCAGGAACTGTTCAAAATTCCAACAGTGTATGACCACTAGGGATGAGCTTTGAGTTTGAGACAAACTCATGTTCGACTCGAACATTGCATGTTCGCCTGTTCACCGAACAGAGAACATTTTGGGGTGTTCGCAGCAAATTTGAAAAGCCGCGAACACCCTGTAAAAGTCTATGGGAGAAATAATGGAGCTAATTTTAAAGGCTTATATGCAAGTTATTGTCATAAAAAGTGTTTGGGGACCGGGGCTCTGCCCCAGGGGACATGTATCAATGCAAAAAGAACTTTTAAAAACGGCAGTTTTTTCGGGAGCAGTGATTTTAATAATGCTTAAAGTGAAACAATAAAAGTGTAATATTCCTTTAAATTTCGTACCTGGGGTGTGTGTATAGTATGCCTGTAAAGGGGTGCATGTTTCCCGTGCTTAGAACTGTCCCTGCACAAAGTGTCATATTTGCAGGAAAAAAAGTCATTTAAAAGCACTCGCGGCTATAATGAATTGTCGGCTCCCGTAATACAGAGAACAGCCATTGAAAGTCATTGATAAAAAAAAAAAAAAAAAAATATGCGTGGGGTTCCCCCCAAATTCAATTACCAGGCCCATCATGTCTGGTATGGATATTAAGGGGAACCCCGTGTCAAATAAAAAAAAAATGATGTGGGGTTCCCCCCAAAAATCCATACCAGACCTTTTATCCGAGCACGCAACCTGGCAGGCCGCATTAAAAGAGGGGGGGACGAGAGAGCCCCCCCCTCCTGAACCGTACCAGGCCACCTGCCCTCAACATTGGGAGGATGCTTTGGGGGTCTGTGATAGGGACAGGGGCCTCATCCCCACAATCCTGGCCGGTGGTTGTGGGGGTCTGCAGGCGGGGGGCTTATCAGAATCTGGAAGCCCCCTTTAACAAGGGGACCCCCAGATCCCGGCCCCCCCTGTTTGAAATGGTAAGGGGGTACAAAATTACCCCTACCATTTCACAAAGAAAGTGTAAAAAATTGTTAAAAAACACACAGACACCGTTGGGAAAAGTCCTTTATTTAAAAATAAAAAAAATTTCCTGCGGTGGTAATCCATTCTTGCTATCCAGCGATGAGTGATCTCTTCTCCGGGTCCAGCGATGGCTGATCTCTTCCGATGGTCCAGCGCAGTGCATCCTGTCTCCACGGAGACACTGCAGGAAGCCCAGGTCTTAGCTGAGGAGGACCGGGCCACCCGTCACCTGACCCCCCCCCCTCTGACGCAAGGGGGAAGTCGGGCTTCCCCAGTGACGTATGGGTGACCCCGCCCCCCTCTGATGTAACAGAAAACCCATATAAGCCTTTAAAATTAGCACGTTTGATTTTGAACGTTTGAGTCCCATAGACTTTAATAGGGTTCTAAAGTTCACACAAACTTTAGGTCTATTCGCAGGTTCTGGTGCGAACCGAACAGGGGGGGTGTTTGGCTCATCCCTAATGACCACTTCTCAATTTAGCAGTGTTTTTACCCTCTTTACACTGTATTTATACTGAGGTAGTACTGCATGGGAGATGGCCGTCTGCTCCTATAAGCACCATAAGTATGCAGCCAGAGAGTAAAGAACAAGGCCCAGAGCCTGTGTGGTCACATAAACCTAATAAGGTATTAGTTATCATTCTTTTGCAATGACACAGGATCCTGACCCTGTCAGTGTTCTCGATCTCGGTCCTGGTGCCAGTGTTCTCTATCAGCACTGATAGTCGGTGCTGGTGTCAGTGTTCTCTATCTTGGTGCTGGTGTCATTGCTCAATATCTCGGTGCTGGTGTCATTGCTCAATATCTCGGTGCTGGTGTCAGTGTTCTCGATCTCTGTGCTGGTGTCAATGCTCAATATCTCGGTGCTGGTGTCAGTATTCTCTATCTCAGTGCTGGTGTCAGTGCTCTCTATCTCAGTGCTGGTATCAGTGCTGTCTATCTCGTGCTGGTGTCAGTGTTCTCTATCTCGGTGCTGGTGTCAGTGAGGGAGGTAGCAGTGGAGAAGCCAATCAACAGGCAGTGCCAGTGCAGGATGAAGAGCACCGGGCCCACCATGGCTGAGGATCAGCACTGGACTGGGCTAGGACCTCCCAACCCAGCAGTGGAGCCCCATAGGTGGGGGTCAGGGGCTGTCAATCATAGGTTGGCACACTGGCACAGGACTGAGCTGCCTTGACTGTGGCACTGATTATCAGGAGGAAGGAAGTGGAGGGGACGGGACAGGGGGTGGAAATAAAGGCAAGTGGCTGAGGGATGCTGGAGGAGCAGGCTCTCTCTGATGATAGTGATAGCTGCCTGCAGAAGGGATTGTGGAATGGTAGATGTGCCTCTCCCTGCAGCTGGAGCCCAGAATCCCCCCCCCCCCCCCCGCACTGATTGACAGCCCCAGGGCGGCCTGGACACATCTTCAGCTCTTCTCTCCTCTCTCCCCCTTCCATCGCTGCAATACAGCCCTGGCGAGGCTTCCTCCCCGGCGGGACCCTCCTCTTCCACTCTGCTTAGTGGAGCACTTCAGTGGAGGGTGAGGTGAGGTGATCTGTGGCTCCGGAGCAGCGGGAATATTTGTATTGTCATTTTGCTCTGGCTGCTGTAATGAGTTGCCTCTTGTCTTCTCTCTTCGCTCACAGGCAGCTCTGCTGGCCAAGTGGCCAGAGCGCAGCGCCACCACAGCGGCATTGTCAGCAGAGGTGGCTCTGCATTTAGGCAAATTAGGCGGTCGCTGGGCCCCTGTTAGTGTGAGGCCTTAGGCCACCGCCTAATTATAGAGCTGCCTCTGCCATAGACTACATAGATGCCTTGTATGCTGTTTTTTTCGGAAGGGTTGAAACTACTGCTGACTTGATGTATAAATTCAACCACACTCACAAACAAAAGGGAGAAAGTCTATCCGAATACATCTCCTGCGTAGACAGGATGCTGCAAATTATTCTCAAGAAGGACATTGACCCTAAAGATGTTGATCAGGCCTGTCTAGACTGGGTTTTCCACGGGGCCTGGCCCAATCATCCTATCGTGCTGAAGTTATTGCTGAAGAGAACTCAGGTGGTACCCACCTATCCTGAATTGATGAGGCAGGTACGAGAGGAAAAGGCTCTGTTGGAAGAAAAAAGTCAATGATCAAAAGAATTGAACTCTGCTGCTGGGAACAAAGAGAAAGTGGTGGCCCGTGCTGTCTATTCAGAAATTCTCTGATGAGGATAGTGGAAATATGTCTGAACTGAAGGGATCATCCCTCCCTGACATCCATAAACTAGTAGCAAAACTCGGGCCAACCAAACTGATGCTCAGGTAGCTCAGGCTCAAACTCAAATGTATCATGCTCTGATGAGAGTGATGGAGACCCAAGCAAACAAAAACTGTACCCAGAGTGAAAAAAGGGTAGTTATGGATGTGGGGAGGTCGGACATTTCCGAGCTAAGTGCCCTAAATTCGGCATTAGCCCTTAACTACTCACCGAAGTCCTAAGAGCCTTACACAAGTTGCTTTTCCCAAAGCTAGCGGGAAACTTCAAGGGACCTCATTGAAGGAGCTAGTTGAGAGTCCCAAGGGAAAACTGCGCTCCAAAGACAAGAAAAGAGACAAGAAGAGAGACAAAGAGAAAGGGGGACGCAAGTCCCCAGTCCCCTCTAACACTTCGGTACCTAAGCGGGCCACAGAAAAAAAATCCTCGGAGAATGGAAGATGGGGGACAAGAAATCAATGCCCACATTGCCAACCGAGTAGTTAAACCAACTCTACCACCTCCAAAGAAGTTGGCTAGGGCATAAACTATAGGGTCGCCTGTAAGAAACCTACCCAAGAACTTAGTAGGGCCTTCCCCCATAGGGATACAGGTAGAGGGCATATATACACAATCTTTGCTGGACTCTGGAGCCCAGGTGACACTGCTATATAAAGGATTTTACCACAAGTACTTGAAGCATATTCCTTTGTGCAAGGTCGAGGAGCTAGAGATTTGGGGCATCGGGAACAGAAGTGCCCATATGATGGCTACCTACCCATCAAGATAATCTTCGACTCTGCTCTAACTGGAAAACCAGAGACTTTTGACACACTGGCCGTCGTATGCCCCGACCTCCCGGGGCTGGCAGAAAATCCCTATTGATAGGCACCAACACCAACTTGGTAAGGAGACTACTCACTCCCCTGGCCTTGGAGGGCGCTCCTGTTGGAAAGATTCATCCTCAGTTGAGGCAGGCATTTCAGAGGGTGTTGCAAGAAAAGAAGGCACCTGCAGAAGGAGTGGAAAGATTTTGGCGGCTGGACACCCAAGAGAGGGTGCTGTAGCCTGGAGAAAGAGAGCCTGTCTAAAAGCCACGGTCAAGCTGTCCTGGGACCAGCCGGTTCCATACGTGGTGGTAGAAGCTGATCCCGCAGAAGAAGAGGTTGGGATAGAATTGGTTTCTGGAGATTTCCACACTCGGGCCTTGCTAAGAAGTGGAGGGTGAATTCCTGTCAGTGTGCGGAATGTCACTAGCCACCCGATCAGACTAAAGCCTCGAATGGTGATTGGAAAGTGAGTGCTGCCACCCCGGTAGCAGGGAATGAGATAGCTCAGAAGGGAAATGAAGGAAGAACCTCTGTCCACAGCCCAAATCTTCCCTCTTGAATGGATAATAGAAATGGATGATATGCGTTCGCTGGAAGAGAGGATTATAAAAGAAGAAGACCCAAAAGACCACATAAAAGAAACGTGGCAAAAGTGGGAGGGATATAGAACATCATCCTCGCTATTGCGTACAATATGAGAGGAGAGGGGGGGTGGGAGGGGGAACGAGACCTTTTCCTTTCTCTTTTTCTCTCCTTGATTTGTTTTTTAGGCAAATCCCTTTTTTTTTTTTCTTCTTTCTTTCTTTCTTTTCCCCTTTCTCCTTTTTTTTGTTGGATGCTTGTACGAATGAATGGAACAGGATAGTTTGTTAGATAAGTTTTAATGACCATAGGATTAGAATAGGGAACGAATGCAATATTAACATACAATCAACATGCATGGGTACAGGGATAAAAAACTCAAAAACTACAAACAGACACAACTGTAAAATGTATGTATAATATATACGAAATTGCAAAGTATAATTTTGTTAAAATGTGAAAATAGAAATAAACTGAGATTTAAAACAAATCTTCCCTCTTCATGGGAAGAGAGGATTAAAGCTCAGATAGCTCGATGGGAGAAAGTGTTCTCCAAGAATGACTTTGATGTGGGCTGTGCCAAGAGCGATCAACATCGAATTCAACTGACTGAAGATAAACCATTTCGAGAGAGGGCGAGGCGAGTCCCCTTGTGTGACCTGGAAGATCTTTCGAGAGCAACTGGCTGAGCTAAAGTCAGGGGTCATTAAGAAGTCCAGGAGCCCTTATGCTTCTCCAATTGTTGTAGTGAGAAAGAAGAATCCCTTTGGATGTGTATCGATTACCGAGCCTTGAACTGAAGGACCATCCCAGACAAATACACAACCCCTCGCATAGAAGAAGCCCTACAATGCTTATCAGGGATCCCCATGCACCCAGAAGACAGAGAGAAGACGGCTTTTATCAGCCCGCAGGGAGTTTGAACGAATGCCACAGGGATTAACTGGGGCCCCTGTCACTTTCCAGTGACTGGTGGAGAACACTGTGGGTGATAAGAAATTGGTGGAAGTATTAGTTTCCCTAGATGACATCATCGCGTTTGGCCGAACGTTGGAAGAGCACGAGGCCTGGTTGGAGAAGGTTTTCCAGTGACTACATGACGAGGGGTTGAAGCTGTCATTAGAGAAGTGCCAGTTCTACCAGACTTCTGCACATAACTAGGGCATGTGGTGTCTGCCGAGGGGATAGTGACTAACCCTCAAAAGCTGGAGGAGGTCACTTCTTGGCCTAGCCCAACTACCATCACCAAATTGAGGTAGTTCTTGGGCTTCTGCTCCTGCTATAGAAGATTTGTGAAGAACTTCTTGCAGATTGTTCGACCGTTGAATGAGCTGTTACAGAAGCAAACGGAAGGGGAACAGCAGAAAACCTAGAGGGGAGGGCCCAGGAAGCCTCGGGAGTCTATCAAGGAACAATGGATGGTGAAGTGTGAAACGTCCTTCGAGCGGTTGAGGGAGAGCCTGGTTGAAGCACCGGTGTTGGCCTCTGCTGATCCCTCAAAATCATATGAACTACATGTGGATGCCAGCAAAGATGGTATTGGGGGGTATTGTACCAAGAGTCAGAGGGGAGACTTCGCCCAGTGGCCTACGGGAGTCGCAGCCTCACCCACCTCCTGAGAAGAACTATCCTGTGCACAAGTTGGAGTTCTTGGCTCTCAAGTGGGCTGTAGTAGATAAACTACGTGATTATCTGTACAGGGCCACCTTCATGGTGAAGACTGACAACAACCACCTCACTTATTTACTATCCACTGCTAAACTGGATACCAATGGACACCAGTGGTTAGCCGCCCTGTCCGAGTTTCAGTTCAGTTTGAAATATCAACTGGGAGTGGGAAACAGAGATGCTGACGCTCTTTCCCAAAGGCCTCACTCCATCCAGAATGGTCAGAAGAGTTGGGTCCATTTACCTCTCAAAGGAGTTCAGGGAGTGGCATATAAACACAGAGGAGCCATAGGGGCTCAAGCAGTGGAATTTGCCCCTGTGGGAGTACGGAAGTTCTATTGTAATTTGACCCAAGTACGCAGCCAAGAATTGCCTCAGCTGTCTAAGGAGGACATGAGATGGGATCAACAGGAAGATCCATTAGGGAATCTAATAAGAAAATTATTGTCCAACAAAGACCCTCAGATATTGATGAATAGCCCAATCGAGGGGGCCAAAGTGATTCACAGAGAATGGGAGCGAATGAAGCTTTAAGAGGGGATCATATATCGAAGAGGTCCCTCTGAAGAGGCGGAAGGTGTGAGCCAGCTGTTCCTCCCTGAAAAACATCGTCCAATTATGCTAACCGCTCTCCATGATGACCAATATACTTACCTACCCTCCCAAACTCCACCCCCCACTTATCAACCATATAATACACACTTAGCCTGAAGTGGGGTTAAATGGCCAACAGGCTTTATTAACAAAACATAACAATAAATAACAAATTTAACATTACATTATAAATCACCAAAAATTTTTGTCTGTGGCACCATTTTCTAAACACATAAATATGCCCCCAGCCTTAAGACACTGACTCCGTCCTTGTTATTGGACCACACCCACCAGAGGAACCATACCAACCAATGGGTCCCCACTAACCCATCAGATTTTTAACCCTTTCAAGGGGTCCCAATCGCCACACCAAAAGAATCATCACACTCCCAATGACATGGCAAAATAGCAGGGAGGGAGGGAGGTTCATACGATGGCTTCCAGACTCCAACAGTTACAGGTCCACCCCTCTCTGCAGTCAAAACTTCTACACTCCTCCCCATCACCCGTCTGCTCAGCCAATCATGTAAGTACAACCTTCCTACAAAAACTTTAAAACATTAACCCTGTGCTCCCTGGTTCCGCTTCCATCCAGTCATGCAGGCCTTGTGCTCTATGTGTTCCTTATGGCTATGGGCCTTTCTTTTAAGCCCTACATAAGTGAACAAATGCCATTATAGAAGGGTATGATATATGTAATATGTAATGAAAGATATATCTAATAAAATGTATCAGTGCATGTGATGCATCAATGTGTGGCAGTTCTTTAAGCCGAGCAAACATCTTTAGCAGCCTTCGGGCATGAAATCTGAACTGTTTGACACTTGGGGATTTCAGTACAGCTCTCGGGGGACAGAAGGGGAAAGGGAAAAGTTGAAAGGTCATATCTGCTTGATATGCCTAAACACACTAAGGAAGCTATGGTGTGTTAAAAGACAAATGATAAATGATGTAGAATACATTGTTATGTTTTTGACAACCTGCACACACACAGATATTAATGTGGCAGTGTTAAGTATATATACACACAAGTTATGTAAATTGTCTAATTATTCTTCCCTTCCTCTCCAGGGATAGGTCAGCTCTTACGAGGAACAGACCAATGTGAAAATGATTCCAGGGGGGCGACGAGAAGGAATGAATCCTGGAAGGTCATCAGAATCCAAGGAAGACCGCGAGGAACGAATTTTAGCCATGCTGGGCATTATTGGAACCATCTTAAACTTGCTGGTTGTCATCTTTGTGTACATATATACTACCATATAGAACCAAAAGGACTTATTTACCCCCCCCCCCCCCAACTATACAATTGGTAGCAATGAGGACAATTTCATTGTCAAATCCTTTTTATGAAGAAGTTTGGTATCTACCATGTTCCCCTATAATACTGGATTAAAAAAACAGATGAGTTTATGGAATGGTGCTGCAAAGGAGCTTAGTGTTTTGATTCAGCTGGAAGTCCCATAATGCACTTTTTGTATACAGCGTAGGTTTAATACTATAGGTAACACGTACAAGCACACGTAGGATGGAAAATGCAGCCTACTGCCATTCATGCCAAGTTTCCTGCCTTTACTCTGGGGCAAAACATTTTTCTGCAATATGCCCTCAGTCTGCTGTTTTATGGTATAGAGGACCAATCAGCAGTGTCTCATGGACTCCATCACCAAGCCATGCAGAGTATCCTAACCAACGAGATAAAAACAGGGACGTCTTAACTACAAAGATGTGAGCTTACATTGAGATGGCTGAAAATGGTCCACCTGAGTTGGTTCACATCATGTACACCAAAAGCTTCATAATAGAGAGATCGGGTTATTGTTCAAAGCATATATACATTTTGTCTACATTGCTTGGAGATTTTTATTTCAAGCCTCACCATACAACAGATTTGGGACAAGGAGCTAAGGTATATAATATATTTAATGGAGATTAAAAGTCTCACATTAATGAAATATGAAGTGGTAACCTCGGATTTAGAAATGTCAATATCAAAGGTCTCATACAAGTTGTATATGAATTCAGAAACTTTCTAACAAAAAAATGAAGGAAAGGAATTTTTTACAGTTATTGAAGAGGTACATCCTGGTCCCCCAATGGCGTACCGTCCATCCCCCCAGCCACAATATATATTTAAGTTACCGCCCCCCCCTCCACAACTTCAGAACTCCATGGTATAACCTTTATTTTACTAGGATTAAAGTCAGCAAAACATTTTACCTATTGCAGTGAAAATGTGTGATAAAAAGAAGAAGCAGTTGCTTAATAATATTCTGTAGGCTCACCTAGCCCTCCTGGCACTAAGCATTTATGAAATCTAGTACAGTAGCAGCAAGTCCATTTAGAGTTCACTTCCCCTAACTTATCTCCAATTTAGGATGTGGTACTGGTGATCATTGTTTTGCATCCACAGTACCACCTTGTGGTGATGCCTCTCCCTGAAAATTTAGCAGCAAGAGTCATTGACCGTGACAAAACCAAGGAATTATGGGGAACTCTAGGTGAGAATTTGCTGCTTCTTCCGCAGTCATCGGAACCTATTTATCACCTAAAAGCATAATTTATTCTGGTTACTCTAGCTTAATGAATGTCCCTCTCAAGAGAATTAATACAATGTAAAAGGTCATAATGTTGGCCAAGTTCATTGGCTTGTGAGTCATATATAACTTTCAGCTTCCTAATATGTTGTTTGTAGCAGGCTCAGTCCTGACAACTGCATTTTACACTTCGAGAAAACATGGAGCCAAGCAGAGTTTGCTAGATTAAAGTATAACTGAAGGCAAAACTTTTTATTAGTATTGGACAGAATGGAGAGGGGTTAGAACACCTGTTGGGATTTTACTGCTTTCTGTGTCCCCGTGTGGGAGACTCAGCCTCTCTGTTTGTCATGTTTACCATTACAGGCAGTCCCCGGGTTAGGAACAAGATAGGTTCTGAAGGTTTGTTCTTAAGTTGAATTTGTATGCAAGTTGGAACAGGTACATTTTTTTTAAGTGTAACTCCAGCCAAAAAAATATTTGTAAGTTTTGGATATCATAGGGAAGGCTGGCCATGCAGTGATGTGGGATTGCTGGCAGGTCCGCAGAACAGTAGGTGAGCAGCAAGATGGCCGTCTTCCGGTTTCTAGGACCAGTGTCTCCGTTCTTAAAGCGGAAGTAAACCCATCTATTTAACTGTTTCTAAAAACAGTCACATTTCCGGGACACGCCGGGAATGTAACTGACACATTGGTTGTGCTCTCAACCAATCTGTCAAACCATCCAATGGCTGGTGTCATAACTGATCATGACATGTGCAGCATCATGGCAGTTGAAGATTAAACAGAGGTCATATGTAAATTGGATGTTTGTAACTTGGAGAATGGCTGTATCATCAAAAATAAAGATAAAAAAATCACAAATTTTGGGTTGTCTCCAGAACAGTAAAGGAGGGGTCATTTTCCAATGGGGACACTAGTTCTGGTGACCCTGGGGAAAACCAGGGATTCCCTCACTTTGGAAATATTTTCTCTAACTTCCTGTTTTGGCTGTAGGACGGGAAGTGAAGAGAACACTCCCCACATAGGATACAGATAGCAATAAAATAATGGGTTATAACCTTCCCTTACTCTATCCAAAATGAATAAATAAAAACGTTTTGCCTTTAGTTCTACTTTAGATAATGTATTTAAAACATTATTAATAAAGCTACGATACAGGAAAATTAAAAACTGAGGATAATCTGTCACCAACAAAAGAAAAGTTTGCATATGGTACAATTATTTCATTAGATATAATATTATTCTTTGCCTGTGTCCGTTATCATCTGAATGTACTGTGCAGAAATACATTTACTGTGGGTGCTGCCATGCTGAATAATTCATGCCGTGTCTATACAGATGCACACTTCTGATTACTCAGCAACAGCAGCTGGAATTTCAAAAGTAAAGGTGACTTTTGCAGTGCCTCATACTGCACTACAAGGCTGGGATCTTGCCTCCCATGTGCCAGTTTCCCTTTAAACCAGGGTATGCCAGAAACAGATTAACTGCCAGGGCTTTGGTTTTCCAATCAAGGCTATAATGCAACAGTTCTCCCTGTTGCTTAAAGTGATTGTAAACGATCACCTTGTAAAACAACCCATTCCGTTTAAAATAGAAATGAAAGGCAAAACAATTGTGTATAGATATAAAAAATGTATAAATGCCTTATTTTCCTTTTTTTTTTAAGTAATCACCTCCCCTCTGTTCTCAGCTGCATAAGAGTTGGGGGGAGGAGAAGCAGCAGCTCACTGGTCTTCCCAGTAAAAGGCTATGCAGGGAGGGGCGTGTCAGGTCAAGTCTAATCATTGGAGGAGAGGAGAGCAGGCTAAGTTCCCAGCACAGCTAGAGAACTGACACAGCGTGTTTTCCTGCTTAGTGTGGTCAGTTTTTAATAGGAAAGCAGAGGGACTCGCAGGATTACCAGGGATTTTACACAAAGGAAGCAATACAAAGAGAACAGAATATTTTTTTCATACAAGTACATGGCACAACAAGCACATATCAGGAATATGAAATGTTGGGTGTACATACTCTTTAAAACTGAAGTCCAGGCAAAAATGAAAACCCACCAATTAAAAGTGCAAGTCACTTGTAATGTTGAAGTATGTGGCTCATCTGATTCACCATTTTATCTTTGAGCTGATGGACCAGATTGTGCCTTGTTCCCTCTAAGCCATTTTCGGTCTGGCCCACAAGTCCATTGGCTGCCTGTGTAAAGCAATTTAGAAATGTGTACGCACCCTACTATGATGCTGGTGAGGAGAGTCAAGGAATGTATACTACGGCTGTCATATGATTACAGAAAGATTTATAAGCAGTTACTTGAGCAGTACTGTTGCTTGCAGTTCACTGATGTATGTCGATGAGGAGTTCTTACTTTATTCTGATTTCAATGGCTGCATATTTATCCTATTTCATGCAGTAAGCATTTTTAGATGGATATCAGCAATTGTGGGCTTCATTCAGTACAGGTTTCCTTTCTGAGGTCCTGGAGTTTAGCTTTAAAATTATCTTCTTGCTTCCCATTTGATGGGGTAGTGCCACCAGCTGTTCAACCATGTGAATGTGTAGGCCTGGCATTATAGATAGTATGGAAACATTTGCAAACTGCCAAACAATCTCTCTTAATCCGCGAGGGATAAAGGCATGCAAGCTGATGTATATATAAGATCGTTCATCTACACAGCATCTTGGAGGAAAATAGTTTAAAGCCAAAACATTCCAATTCAGCAATTTAAATGATCCTCCACTATAGCTCCAGCAATGGTGCATCCTAAGGCCTCATGTTCTTAAAGATTGTTGCATCTTCATGCTAATTCCAGCAGCCCTCCATAGTATAGTCGGAGGTTTGTTGATAGCTAAAGTGTTGTTTTCCTATGCTTGTTAAAGTATAACTACATTATTCCATCCAGTATATGAAGAAAAATTAGGTAAGCTTTAGTGAAAAACAAAAGAATCAATAGGCAAACTGAATTTATATGCAAATCAAGAAGTTTTCTAAGAGTCAACCTTAGCATTGTCCCCTCCCACCTTTCAAGCTGCCCATCGTCCATTCAATGTGACAAGCCATCTCCATCGCCAACAGGGAGGCCAAGCCCAACTTTTTGAGAAAAGATTTATACATATCTTCTGCTCTCTCTATATATTTATATCCTGAACGGGCGCTCCATGTTAGTCTATGGAGCGTCGAATGTCAGCGGAGACATGTCCGCTGACATCCGACCCGGTCCGATCCGCCAAAAGCAGACGTATGGCTCTACGTCCAGATCCGTCGCTGATCGGATCGGGTGAGATCTGATGAAAACGGACACGCTGTCCGTTTTCATCCGATCTCTCCATTGTGACCAGTGGCACTCACAAGCCCCTCCCCGCTCAGTGAGCAGAGAGGGACCTGTCATCCGCCGGTTCAGCGGAGATCAACGGAGAGATCTCCCGCTGAGACGGCGGACTCCGTGGAAGCGGAGTCCGCCTCGTGTGAAAGGGGCCTTAAGGTAAAATACCTCTAGTAAAGGAACCCTTTGTTTCTCCATTTGTTCACCAGTTTGAATTGTCCAGGGCTGCATGAGATAGGAACAAGCTCTTACCACTATGATCACATATGTCTACAGTCTTTCTCAATCTTTTGAATACAAAGGAACCCTTGAAATAACTTAAGGCCTCAGGAAACCCCTGCTGATAATTACTATAGCTATAGCTCCTGGCACATTACTGTTATCAATAAACTGATAAATAAGAATAAAGAAAAAAAGTATGCTGCTTTCAACTTCACAGCCGGCTGTCCACTGTGAATGATCCCAGTCTGAGATCAGTGGTGTGTCCCAGAAGACTTTGGGGAGGGGGGGATTTGTCAAAACTAGGTACCCGCTACCCCCCCCCCCCCTATAAAAAAATTATATGCCAAATATGGTAGAGGAGGGGGGGGGGGCTAAAGGGGAAACTCCCTTTTGGGGAAGTTCAGCTTTAAGGAACCCCTAACAACTTCTGGAGGAGGTTCATGGAACCCTGCTTGAGAAAAGCTGGTCTACAGAGAGCTGGAACCAGTGATTTTGATACATGGCTAAAAGCTTTTGGCTGTTCAGACAGAATTGTAGAATAATGAAGCTGGTTGCAGATCATCCACTAGGGCAAGAACCATAGCTGAGATCCTCATTCTTAGCTGGGCAATACTTCTCCTAGCACCTAGCTAGGCAAGACTTCTCCTGGCACCTAGGGAAATATTTACTTCTCTGTGTAGCACAGGCACCTTACCTACATTTGTAATTTTTAATTCAGGATTTTGGTCCTCCAGGTTTCTTTTCTATTGCCTCATGCTTAGAATAAACCTAATATAATGTGTTACTGTTGTTTATTTTCGAGCTGCCCCCCCGCCAGAACACTTCGATCAGCGCTCTCTGCCATTGGCTGAGAGCTTTGATCGGGAGCCAGCTATCTGCTGGTTTTCCAGCATGCTTGTCCGACAGAAGTCGGAAAAATGGCCAGCATCTGTCGGACCGGCTGGCATGCACACAGGCTGAATGTCGACCATTTTTTTTTTTAACTTGCCAATGTCGCCAGCATTCGGCCCGTGTGTACGGGGCTTTAAGAAGTCCATCATTATCACCTATAGTAAATTGTCCATCTAAATCAGCCTTTCTCAACCAGGGGTAGTTAAAGTCCTTGAACAGTCTGCAATGGTTGAATTAATCCCCTCCCCTACAACAATGACCACCAAAACTAGGGGGCAGTTTTCCATCCAACACCAATGTAGGAGATTACTGTACTTCTACACTGACCACTAACCTTAGGGGACACTGTCATTTTCACTGTTTGAATTTCTTTTCTGGCATTATTATTTATTTAATTTCAATATTGTTATTAAAAGTTACTAATCACGGTAACTGAGCTGTAGGTATAATCATTTTTACCAGGATATTTCGAGAGCTAACAATTATTTCAAATGTTCCTTGAGCGAGACTGATCTAAATTGTGGAATATATAGCAGGGGTCTCCAAACCTTCTAAATAAAAGGCCAATTTACTGTCCCTCAGACTTAAGGGGGGGGGGGGGGCTGTGGGGGGGGGCTGAATTAGTAAAAATGTTTCAGACTTGGTGGTCAGTAGGAGTAAAAAAAGAAGCCCTTGGGTATCAGTGGGAGGAATAGTGAATGGTGCCCCATTGTTGGCATCAGTGGGTGGAATAGTGCACTATTGTTGGTATCAGTGGTATCATTGGTATCAGTGGGAGGAATAGTGCACTATTGTTGGTATCAGTGAGAGGAATAGTGCACTATTGTTGGTATCAGTGGGATGACCCATCGTTGGTATCAGTGGGAGGAAGAGTGTCCCATTGTTGGTATCAGTGAGAGGAATAGTGCACTATTGTTGGTATCAGTGGGAGGAATAGTGATCCATTGTTGGTATCAGTGGGAGGAAGAGTGCCCCATTGTTTGTATCAGTGAGAGGAATAGTGCCCCATCACTGGTGTCAATTTAAGGAATAGTGCCAAATAATTAGTATCAATGGGAGGAATTATGCCCCACTGTTGGTGTTAGTGGAAGGAATGGTGCCTCATTGGTGTCACTAGGAGAAATGGTGCCTTGTATCCAGTGGAAGAAATAGTGCCCCAAGGTCCGGATAAATGCAAGCAAAGATCCAAAGTTTGGAGACCACTGATATACAGTGAAAGAATGATCTACTTTGAAAGATGCCAAGTGTTTCTGGTAAAATGATAGGCTGGATAGGGGCCTAGAGCATAAAATGGCTGCCTCCATTTAGTAAAAATGACAAGTAGACATTAAATCCAAGGGATCTGACAGTTTTATATATGTGTCGCCCTATTTTACCTACATTTTCAACAGAACAATTTCACAGTCGCTGTGTTTTTGTTGTCATTTACCCTTTAAAGTGATGGCATTTTATCTGGGCCACTGTTTAGTCATACAGACCCTTCAGGCAGCCCACCCCTGTGTTATGTGACTCAGTGTACGCTGCTTTTTTCCAAATGCTCATGGTTTAATGCCAGCCATGGCTCTCCTGTAGTTTTACGCCCTCTGATAGCACAGCACCCTCCTGGGTAGAGGAAGATTTCCAGTCTTAACCAGCTTACACTAACCACAGAATTATTTTTACATAAGGCAGATCCATTAGCATTCTGAGTTCACCCATGCTGTAAACGATCAGATTAAGAACCAAAGCACATTCTGGTGTTTAAAATGAATATAGAATGTGTTTGTGACCCTTGCTAGCTTTGCTCCAAAGATATTGATATATAAAACACGACAGTGGAAAAAATAATGAAGCCGTGCAAAGTACAATAATTCAAAGCAACCAATCAGATTTCACTTTTCATAAGTCTGATTAATTAAAGGCAATTGCTAATTGGTTGCTGACTTGGGACCCTCTTTATCGCTTCTGCTCTTCGGCTTGAGTCAGCCCAAAGTGCTCAAAGATTCCCATAAGGAAATTCATAAAAAATTTAAGAAAGTTTGCCTTCGTTGTGGTTTAGTTGAGTCCTATTTTATCTTGCTGTCCTAAACATGGGGACTTGGATGCCTTATGATAAATACGACCCTGGGCTTTAGGGCAGGACTGGACTAGGGGGTGTATAAGAAGATATGATAGGCCATTGGCCCTGAGTGTAGAGACTTCACTATTATTCAAACAGAATGGCATCTACAGACAGATGCTCACAGTAGGCGTTACATAGCTACCTGATTCCTGTTTAGATCCGCAATCACATTTTCTGGCATAGGGAAAGTCTTCCAGCACTGACTTTGTTCCCAGCTCTCAGGAACTATCCTCCTATGACACTCCAATGTATAATAAACTAGGCAGTGCAGCATAAGGCTGACTCTATACTATACAATCTTATTGTACAATCTCCCTTAAATCTACCATATGCTATGTAGTACAATGGCCTGTCTGCGTTGATACTCATTGCATGGATTTTTTAGGGTTTAGGGATTTTAAAATCAGATTGTAAATGGTATGGTAAGTTTAAGCCATTCTCCTATTAATAACATCTTGCCTCCTTGGCCTGATATATTGCAGAAGGCAGGTATACTGTGACTGTAATAAAGGCATATAATAATGGGGTTCCTACTGATAGAAGACAGGAATGCTACTTTATATATTTATTATTACAAGTACTTATATAGCGCCATCAATTTGCGCAGCGCTTTACATATATATTATACATTCACATCAGTCCCTGCCCTCAAGGAGCTTACAATCTAATACATGGGGCGAATTTCTTTCCTGCAACCAAGGGTAGCAGGAAAAAAATTAGCTTGATTCCCCCATCAACACAGACAGTGTTGACAGGGGAATCCCTCCCGCCATTCTACCTACCATTGTATACTCCTGGGGGGGGGGGGGGAGCGGAGGAAGCCATTCCTGCAGGAGAAGACAGTGATTATTGCTAGCGGCTATACAAGCTGCTATCGATAATCGCTTGCAAAATCTGGCAGGCTGGTTGTACCCAAGTTCATCAAACGATCAACTTTGGTACATTCAGTCTGCCCATACATGGCTAGAATCTTGGCCAGTTCCTGCTAAACGCCTAACCCCTATTTATACATACAGATACTAGGGCCAATTTATCTATCAGCACGTCTTTGGAGTGTGGGAGGAAACCCACACAGGCACAGGTAGAACATGCAAACTCCAGGCAGGTAGTGCCATGTTTGGGATTCGAACCGATGACCCTAGTGCTGCTAGGCTGAAGTACTAGCCATACATATATATATATATATATATATATATATATATATATATATATATATATATATACAGGAATAACTGTAGGAACATCGTCAATGAACAGGAGGAGCACAACAAAGAATAAAACTAACAGTGAAGTAGAGAAGCAAGTAGAAAAACCCTCACTTGTGTTGGTTTCAAAAGATAGGCAACTCTTAGCTTAGGAATTTCCCCATGCAACTTGTCTTGAGGTTGGTAGAAATTTAACTGTGTGCTGCAAGAACCAGACACTTGCAATGCATTGCCAAGGCATGGTAAGAAAATTAGCAAGGTTGGTGACCTGCCTGAAGTTTCCCTGCTGCAGTTATGCAATGCAGCAAGGTCACTTTCCTGTCTGAGTATATAGATGATTCTGCCTGGAATTCAATTTTAATGGCCATCTTGTCTGATTGGGCAAATGGGTTCAGGTGCATATATATATATATATATATATATATATATATATATATATATATATAACTGGATCTTTATCCCTGGTGCCCAACCTGGGGCCCTTTGGTTTTTGATATGTGGCCTTCAGGTTCCAAACAGTCAGAAGTGGGAGAACTGATTTGCAAAGGGGATTTGAAAAACAATAATCTCTAGCAGTTTGATGTAATGTCCATAGTCACTGACTGTCCCTACAGCATTAGATAGGAAGTATTTCTGGACAGCCGCCCTCTGAAAAAATTGCCTTTTATTCAAAAAACACAGGATCAAAAATACATGCCACAGCAGAACGGACAGAAGAGCTGACGCGTTTCACACTACAAACAGTGCTTTCTCATACTCCTATCTATTGCTATATGCATTCTAAACTGGTGAAGAGGTTTACCATTGTTTGAGCTTCCTGAAGCGGTGACACCCCCTCCTTCCCTGTGCCTACAGCATGACTTCAGTCACCAACCAGTCCTGTAGAACAGTCTATGACCATTTACTCTATTAAGTCTTCAAACTATGACTGTCTTCTGTAGCACTATATATAGTAAATATTATATGCAGCCCTTTGGAGAAATCAGGGGACATATTTGAGGCCACCTATATGTTGTAAGTTGACAACCACTCATCTCTATCATAAACATAAACTGCACAGTACATAATCCTTGAATTTGGCTTACCAAAGGCGGCTACTGGCTATGGACACAAAATCTAGCCTTCAACCAAAAGTATGTGAGCTCAAATCCCATGTAGGCTGAAGGACCACCTATGGGAGAAAGGACCAATGCCACAATTCATTACCTTGATCATTTAACAGTCTATCATATACTTTCTTCCCATCTACTTAGTGAGCCACTAATAGGGCAATAGACCTTGCTGTAAGGAAGAATAATTTATGCCAGGTAAGGAGGTAAAAATGGTTCCTGCTTAGATTTTGTACCAAGACTTTAGGTCTATGTTCTACTTCTAAACGACTTCTGCCATGCTACTGCCTAGGAGCCAGCATTACTGGGATCTAGTAGTGCCATTTCTGCTGGTTCTATATCTACAACTGTCTAAACTTTCCACACGCTCATCTTTACATGGAGGGGATGCCCAACGCCAAAATCTTCTCCCCAGAATATAATTTATTTTATCTCAGTGTGGTCATATGAAGCCCAGAACTGCAAAACCAGACAGGAAGACCTTGCAATTGGCCAGTACTGTCTCTCATAAAGGTATTGATCATTGATCCATTGCATGATACAAAGCTGATGGTAATAATACAATCCTGGCAAAGTGTGTATCCTGGATTGCAACCATCACAAATTTCCTCCAGAGCGAAAAAAACTATCCCAGGAAAATAAATGTTTACATCTGTTAAAAGTTTCACATGCAGGAAGTTCAAGTCCAATACTTTCCTATGACATGATCCCTCAGGATTTTTGAGAAACACATGGGGATGGATTGCGGAGAATAGAAAGACAAAACTGCCTCTGTATCTTCCTCAGTGACAATATTGTATAAGTGCTAAAATGTTTCCTTCTTCCAAATTCTTTCTGATTTCATTGGCGTAATTTTTACCTCTGATGCAAAAAAAGTTAAGAAGAGTTTCAAAAAATTCAGTGTTGGTCTTCCATGGGGCTTGTACAAAAAAAAAGGAAAAACTTTTTACTCCAAAAAAGGTGGACAAGATACTTTGTTAATTCAGAAGGCTACCCTCAGAAGAAATGTATTTTCTATGTATTTCTTGATAAAAAATAAATAAACAATAAAAAAAATGAAGTTTGAGTCAAATTTCTATGTATATAAATTATATTTATTTTTAACTTTATAAGTAACTAACTGCTACAAACAGACCCAAGGTATATTGTAATGATCTCTACCCTGGCTATCCAAATCTCTTACAGGGTTATTTCACCATTCCCAAAATATTGCCTACGCAGGTAAGGGGCGCCTGTAGATGAAATCCAACTGTGCAACGTTGTTTAAAGATGAATAATGCTGTTTCTGTATGTCTAGGACATTTATATACCTCCCAGAGCCTGGTTGAAAAACTCTCAGAGATGGTGTCCCCCATCCTGCCTTGTTGCTTGAAGATTGCAAAGATGATCCCTGACGTCACTGCCCACGCCCACTATCACAGGAACAAGCTCTCTGATTAAAATCCCTTTGCAGCCATCGCAAATTACTTTTTGAGTTCATGTCCACTTTAACATAGAATTGTGGCAAGGCAATGAAATTTAAATATTTACATTGTCCTAACAAGCAGTCAATAAGCTTTAAAACAAGCCTTCATTGAACTCTGTAGTTACAGGTACTGTGGAGTAATTAGTCCTCACATTTACAGCAGAATTGCGCTCGCTTTCAATTTCTCTTAGCTGGAGCCTTCCACTCTTCTAATCTCCAGTGTAGTGTTTGGCAACTCTTTTTCAGCCACAACATGCTTTAAAAGGATGCAAAATCTTGTGGCATATTAGTCCAAAAATGTAAAAAAAAATTAAATATTAGTTACTATCAACGGGGAAACTTGAGCCTGGGGTAAAGCACACAAATGCTGGCATGTGCAATTCAGCAGCACATAGTCCTAAACTGCTCATATGCTCAGTCTGTGTCTGTGCCCCTTTCCTTGGTCAATGTGTTTGTGCCCACTTATATTGGCGGTCAGTTTTCGTGCTCCTTACTTTGGTGGTCAGCGTTGTGCTCTTCCATTGGTGGTCAGTAAGTGTGCCCCATACATTGGTGGTTGGCATTGTGCTTCTACTATGGTGATCACTGTTGTCCCCTTACATTAATGGTCAGTGTTGTGCTCTTACATTGCTGGTCAATGTCTGTACCCCGTTTCTTTGGTGGTCAATGTGTCTGTGCCCACTTATATTGGTGGTCAGTGTTGTGTCCCTTCCATTGGTGTCCCTTATTTGGTGGTACGTGTTGTGCCCTTTACATTGGCGGTCAGCATTGTGCTCGTACATTGGTGGTCAGTGTCTGTGCTTTTTACTCTGATAGTTAGTGTCTGTGCCCCTTGCACTAAGTGGTCAGTGTTGTGGCCAATGTCTGTGGCCCTTACACAGACACTATTAGTTGTCAGTGTCTATGTCCCTTACTTTGGTGGTCAGTATTGTGCCACTTAATTTGGTGGCCAGTGTCTGTGCCCCCTTATATTGGTGGTTAGTCCCTGATATTGGTGGTCAATGTTATGGCCAGTGTCTGTGCTCTTACTTTGCTGGTCGTAGTTGTGCCCCTTACATTGGTGGTCAGCGTTGTGCCCCTTACATTGGTGCTCAGTGTCTGTGCCTCCTTACATTGGTGGTCAGTGCCTGTACCCCTTACATTGGTGGTCAGTGTCTGTACCCCTTACATTCCTGGTTAGTGTCCGAGCACCTCACATTGGTGGTTAGTGTCTGTGCCCGTTCTGTTTGTGTTCCCTACATTGGTGGTCATTGTTGTGTGCCTTCCATTAGTGGTTAGTGTATCTGCCCCTTACTTTAGTGGTCAGTGTTGTGCTCCTTATATTGGTGGTCAGCATTTTGCTCTTACATCAGTGGTGTCAGTGACTTTGCCCCTTACTTTGGTCATCATTGTTGTGCCCCTTACATGGAGGTCAGCATGGTGCTCTTACATTGGTGGTCAGTGTCTGTTCCCCTTACATTGGTGGTCAGCATTGTGCTCTTACATTGGTTGTCATTGTCTGTGCCCCCTTACATTGCTGGTCAGTGTCTGTACCCTTTATATTGTTGGTCAGTGTCTATGCCCCTTACTTGGTGGTCTGTGTTCTACCACTTACATTTCTGGTCATTGTGCTGTTACATTGGTGTTCAGTGTCTGTGCCACATGCAATGGTTATCAGCATTGTTCTCCTACTTTGGTGGTCTGTTTTGTGCCCCTTACATTGGTGGTCAGCATTGTGCTCTTTCATTTGTGGTCAGTGTCTGTGCCTCTTAAATGGTGGTCAGTGTTGTGCCCCTTACTTTGGTGGTCAGTGTTGTACCCCTTACATTAGTGGTCAGTGTTGTGCTCTAAAATTAATGTTTAGTATCTGTGCCCCTTACATTGGTGGCCAATGTGTCTGTGCCCACTTATATTGGTAGTATTGTTCCCACTGTGTACCTCCTTGCTGCTTATTGGTGGTCAGTGTCAATCCTCCTTGCCACTCAGTGAACCCCTTTTTCATTGGTGGTCATTGGAAGCAGTTTTACCCACAGGATTAGGAGGAAGCATAGGCAAAGGAGGACAGGGAGTGTATTTAAATATAAACACATGCTGGGTTTACATTTGTGATTGCTGTTATTGGCTCTGTGCCCTTTGCCTGTGATTCTCTGACATTCATGACAACTAACAGGTATTGTGTGCGGGCACCCATGATCACTTGGCACCCCTGTTGAGCCCAGTTAAGAAAGGCTGCTCTAGTATAATCACAGAGCAGTTGCGCTTGAAGAGAAGAGCAAAGTGCTTCCAGTGCCCAACTTAAATTACCTCAATGCATCCCTTGTAAGTTTTGAGGATGAATTGCTCCACATTAGCTGCAGCCCAGTGAGGGTTTTTACGGCTTGTAAGAATATGTAATGAAGCAAAGCTCAGTTCCTCCCTGTTAAGAATATTTTTTATATAGCCCTGTCAATTTATGTAGCGCTTTACATATTATACATTCACATCAGTCCCTGCCCTCATGGAGCTTACAATCTAAGGTCCCTAACTCATATTCATACATACACATACTAGGGCCAATTTAGACAGGAGCCAATCAACCTACCAGCATGTCTTTGGACTGTGGGAGAAAACCGGAGTACAGGCACAGGGAGAACATGCAAACGCCATGCCATGTTGGTTCAAACCAACGACCCTATTGCTGCCAGGTGGAGGTACTATCCACTTAGTTCACTGTGCTGCCCACACATAGCCCATAAATATCCAAATGCCCAGAGCCTGACCATAGGTCTACTTTATTCTCTTTGCTATGAAATCCACTGCAACCAGATTTTTATAGACCCCCTTACCTGTGAAGTGGGCACATCTGCTTCCTGGAGACTTCATCTTTATTCTCTGCTCCCCTGTGCAAGTTAAATTCAACTTTCTAAAACTGACTATACCTCTACAATCTGATTGTACAATCTCCTTTAGATCTACCATCAACTATGAAACATAAGGGCCGTTTTAGTTGGATATAAATTGAATGGATTGTTTATAACACAGTTATGGTAAATTTAAAAGAGACTATACAGTATATACAGTAGATTGCACAATCAGATTGTATTGAGCATGGCATCCATAAGACCGATTTGATTCTGATTTGTGGGTCTGAGACATTTCCAAAGCTGACCACGCACTCTGCATTCTGATTGGACTAGCTCTTTTAGGATGAATATACACCTTACTATCGGATTATGCAATATTTATACAATCTCCTTTAAATTTAACAAAGCTATGTTATATAAGGACAAACCCAGACAATGCATTCATATGGCATCCAATCTTGTAGGCCCTTATACTACATAGCTGTTGGTAGTTCTAAGGAAGATTGTACAATAAAATTGTAGCGTAGCATGACCCCCTTGGGGACTGCTTGGATTTACCTGCTCCCCCATGACCTTTTGGACATTCCAACCCACCTGACACTCTGGGTTCAGACATCTTTGCACCCCCTTAAAGTAATAAAGCAAACAACTCGGTGCGTTTATATTCTATTAACATTTACTGGAACAATTCAAAGAGGATATCCTTGCACAGGTGAGGCAACAGATCTACTGAGCTTTGGGTAACAGTCCTAGCTCAGCAGAGTAATCCCTCTAGAATAGCACAAGGCAAGATAATTTGTAGATAAACAGTATATTATATACACATATGTACAGTATAATACTACTTGAACCTGAAAGGATAAGCAAAGGTAAAGTATTTATACTGGCAAAGTTCTAAAGGGGGAACCCAGGCTGGCCTATTAACCTTTAATCCTAATGAGAGATCAGGCTTAATGGAAATGGTATGAGGGTCCTTTAAGCAGTAATGACAGCAATGTCCTCATTGCAGGTCTGATGGTCTTCACCGGCAGTCTGAGCTCTTTAACTATATCAAATAAGGTGCAGTAACAATCAAAAGAATTTCTTGAAATGGAAGAAGCTAAAGATGTCTATGTACAGTATTCAAAGGTGCAGTAAAGTATTCCCAAGGTAAAGCTGTCCGTCATTAGTGTTTCCTGACCCTAGGCATCAGTGTAGGGGACTGATAGGTCTCTAAGCAAGTGGATGGGGGTACTCGGACAGCCTCAGATATGGGCAACAAATGCTTTTGATGCCAGGTCTTCAGTGGGCCAGTCTTACCTTCAGGCCGAATCTGGTACTCAGGGAGCACAGGTAGTCGTATACAGACAATGTAGGGTTGAGAACGCCATTGATCCGCCAGCTTATGTTTCCCAGGCACCCCTAGTTTCCACAACAACACTCGATCTCCAGGTTGTAAATCCTGAACCCTCACTCTGAGATCAAAGTTTTTCTTGTTCCTATGTTCTCTGATCTCATAAGCCACTTTTAGATTCTTCCGAAGTCTGTCAATACCCCTGATAGGAGGCCTGAGAGGTGTGATTAGGTGTGATCTAATGATGTTCCAAAGGCCAGATCCACTGGTAAACAAGCTTCTTTTACGAACATTAACTGGTAGGGAGAGTACCCAGTAGAATAATTTGAGGTGCTATTGTACGCATTAACCACTGCAGCTATATAGTCCCCCCAATGCTGTTTCTTCTCCAAAGAAAGGGTTCCCAAAATGTTGAACAAAATGTTGCTGCGTCTGACAGGTCTTTTATAACGGAGGGCGGGGCCACCTGGTGACCCCGCCCCCCTCTGACGTCATGGGGAAAGCCATAGGGAATTCCCCATGACGTCCCCGTGCGTCAGAGGGGCGGGGTCACCAGGTGGCCCGCCCTCCGTTATAAAAGACCTGTCAGACGCAGCGAAGCCTCACACAGCGGGAGCCTCCCATTGTGCGGAGCGGCCCAGAAGAGACACCGACGCCGTGGAAGAAGATGCTGGACGAGAAGACCAGAGCAAGAAGAAGCGGATCGGAGGAAGAAGAAGATGGAAGAAGAAGATGGAAGAAGATAAAGAAACCGAAGGATGAAGAAAGGAAGAAGACCAGAAGAAAGAAGATTTTAATAAAGGAATTGTCAAAGACCGTCTACTGTCATTTTTACCATTTTTGTCACTTTTTTGGTGAAATGGTAGGGGTACTTTTGTACCCCCTTACCATTTGACACAGGGGGGGCCGGGATCTGGGGGTCCCCTTGTTAAAGGGAGCTTCCAGATTCCGTAAAGCCCCCCGCCCGCAGACCCCCACAACCAATGGCGAGGGTTGTGGGGAAGAGGCCCTTGTCCTCATCAACATGGGGACAAGGTGCTTTGGGGGGGACCCCAAAGCACCCTCCCAATGTTGAGGGCATGTGGCCTGGTATGGTTCAGGAGGGAGGGGGGCCGCTCTCGTCCCCCCTCTTTTCCTTCGGCCTGCCAGGTTGCGTGCTAAAGGGATAAAGGGTCTGGTATGGATTTTGAGGGGGACCCCACGCCATTTTTTTTAATATTTTTTTGGCCGGGGTTCCCCTTAAAGTTCTATTCCAACCTCCTCCTCTGGTCCCATGACAGCTTGACTGTGGCTTTCAGACATGCCCTCTACCCAGGCTGCAACACCCTTTCATGGGTATCCAATCGCCACAGTCTTCCTACCCCTCAAAAACAGAAAAACATATATAAAACGGTAAATATTGTCTTTTTTAGAAAATAGATTAAAAACAGATTAAAAACATTCACAATATTAACCCAAACTGCTGTGTGAGCATACACACCCCCTATGTACAAGTAGGGAGCCTCCAAAGTATTGACAATGGCAATTATGCAACAAAACAAACAAGGTCACCAAAAGCCGATAATAAAGCAGGGGGCTATGCCTGCAGAGGGGTGCGTAGCCTTACACTAGGTGGACAGTGGTGTTCTCAACATGTTTCGTGTTGACAATTAACGCTTCTTCGGGAGCGTGAAGGGTTACAATATTGAACCCTGTTCAGGAAAAAAAAAAAAACAGACAGAGTTCAATAATGACAATTTAAACATATATACTAACACACTATATACTAGATAAATTAACCTGGGTACTTACAAGAAACATATGTGGATCACAGAGAGCGAAGAACAGAGGCAGTGGCCGATATGACCCCCCATGAATAGGTAGATATGGGGATACACCTAGGTGGGTAGCTTATAAAAAATATAGTGTTACTTAACATATACAGACTCAAATGTCTCTTAAAGTATATGCACTGACTCTGCACTGCATAATGGAATCCATAATTCCATGTGACACTAACGGTAAAACGTTATTTTGTATGGATTTACGAAGTATATTGGAAGCTTTGACTGCTTCTCCCCGTGGTGCAAGATATAGCAATTGAATTGTCCAAAGAGAGTGCATCTGCTGAGAGTGTCACTGATTGTATGCAGCCTCTATCCCACATGCAGTATCACAGCTTGTTCCTAATGTGATTAAGGCGAATACACAAGCATAGCCTTCCTCTTGGGCTTCCTAGAGTACATAGACAAAGAATATACAGGCATGTATTATGGATTGTAATAAAATCCCCCGGGGGAGGGGACAAAGAGACACTAGGTTACACCAAACAGGGCAAAACTTACATTGTTCTATGTGTGTGTGGTCCCCTCTGCTCCTCATCTGCTGACTGCTAACCCACAAATTGAGATGATCAGCGGGTCTAGACAAGACCTTGCTGGTCATCTCTCCCTATAAAGTGCATCCCACGCCAGGTGTGTGCAATCAGCTCGCTACCTGAAGTGGAGCGGCCTGTCACAAGATTACTTTTTTATGGTTGAATATATATTTTATTAAAGTTTCAAACATACAAGATATGCAATTCTACAGTGTAAACAGTTCTGTAAAGCTTAACTTTGTAAACATTTTCATCAAGGGGAGAGAGGGGGGGACGGGGGAAAGGAGTATCGAGGGGTTATTGCGTTATACTTTAAAGTGCATGAACATCGTATTCTATTATAACCAACAGGAGCAGTTTGGGCACAGGGGTAGTCAAATTATTTATTTGTCTCTGTGTGGCGTCGTCTATCTATGGACGCCACCCGGAGCACTGTCTATAGAATTATCTCTGTGCCTCTTGGGTAATAGGGGGGGAGGGGGCATGGTAACTTGGGTAAAGAGGGGGGGGGGGGGGAGGGAAGGAGAGGGGGGGATGCAGAGTGGGGAAGAAGGGGGAAGGGCAGCTCATCTAACATATCCCCTCAAAGGGGGAGGTCTGGGTTACCTTTCGGTTATTGTAGGGGTATAGGGGGGTGTTCAGTTCTGTAGGTTGTCAAGAAATCCATTCGATGTCGAGTGGTGTCTCCATATGGACCATAAGGTGTTGAATTTATCATAGGTGTCATCTGATTTAGCCTGTAGCTCCTCCATCAACATCATATCATTAAGGATGCACACCCAGCCTGATATAGGGGGGTGGTATCTTTTTTCCAATTTAGGGATATGTTGTGTCTGGCTGCTGAGAGCATGAATCTCAAGAGGCATTTTTTTTGTGCTTGAATTGTGCCTGGTATGATGGATAGAAGAGCGATCAGGGGTGTGGGGGATAGGGAAGACTGATACATATCATTGTACACTTCAAAAATCTTGTCCCAGAATGGGCGTACCTTGTTGCATCCCCACCATGTGTGGATGTAGGATCCCTCTCCTCCGTGGCACCTCCAGCAGATGTCAGTAGAATTGGGGAACATCCTGTGTACCGAGGTAGGAACTCTGTACCACCTAGATACCAATTTATAATTTTTCTCCTGTGTGAAGCCTGATCTAGATGACTGGTGTGTGTGTATAAAGGATGTGGTCCATTGGGTCGGTGATATGTCCATTTCCAGGTCTCTAGCCCATTTTTCGGTGTATGTTGGCAGGGTTTTATTGAGATGTAGTTGAATGTCTTTGTATATGAGCGATAGGGTGTGTCTGGGAGTCTGAGCGCGATTACATAGTTCCTCAAAGCTAGTGAGCTGCCTGTGGACTAGACCTGACATGTGCAGTGATCTACTTAGGTGGTTCAGAGATATTGTGGAGAGCCAGTCGATGTCATTGGGGACTTGCGTGTCCTCGGTCGTTTTGAATAGGCCTGTGGAGGGGTGGACGAATTTATTAGCTGTGGGCCACTGTTCCCTTGTGTAGGGTCCCCAATGTTCTCTGGATAGGGTGGTCGGTAAGGCAGGGTTGTCAAATAGTGGGGAGAGAGGGCCGGGGTCCGAGGAGAGGGCCAGTTTACTGGCTTGGTCATACCACAGGGTAAGGGCCGCTGTGGTCAGCGGGGAGATCCCTAGGGCGGTACGGAATTTGGTGTTGTGTCCCCACAAAAGGGCCCTCAAGTCGGTTCGGGCCATGTCCTGCTCTATAGAGATTGAGGGCTTTAGTAGGGGTCTAGGGAACCATTCGAGTAGTCTGGAGAATAAGGAGGAGAAGTGGTATGTTTGGAAGTCCGGTAGGCCTAGGCCTCCTTTGTTTCGGGGAGCACATAGGAGTTTATGTTTGAGTCTGGGGGGTCGGTGCAGCCATATGAACTTCCCCACGATGGAACGGAGAGATAAAAAGAAAGCTTTGGGTAGGATAATGGGGAGTGTCTGGAATAGGTATAGTGTCTTAGGAAGGACGTCCATTTTAACAACATTCATTCTACCCCACCAAGAGAGTTTAAGGTTGTGCCACGATTCCAGGGAACGCCTAATTGAAGTCAATAGAGGGCTGAAATTTAGGGGGTAGATGTCGTGTATTTCTCTGGGGATCTCTGTGCCTAAGTATTTGACGGACCGTGTTTGCCATCTAAAGGGGAATCGTGCACGTATGTCTTCCAGCTGTCGTGGGGGTAAGGTGATGTTCAGGGCTTCTGTTTTGGTAATGTTTAATTTGAAGTTACTGTATTTGCCGAATTTGTCGAGTTCGTTCAGGATGGCTGGTATGCTGGTATGTGGGTGGGTGACGTATAAGAGAAGGTCATCTGCATACAAAGACAATTTCCGGGGGGCTGAGGGGGTGGGTATACCGTGTATGGAGTTGTTTTGACGTATAGCTTGCGCTAGGTGTTCTACCGTGATTGCAAACAAGAGAGGGGAAAGAGGGCACCCCTGTCTCGTTCCGTTTGCGATGTTGAAGGGCTCTGAGGTTTCTCCGTTGGCGGACACTTTTGCTGAGGGGCGCGAGTACAAAGACATTATTTTAGATGTTATTTTTGGACCTAATCCTATTTTTTGCAGCGATGCTCGTAAGAACGGCCAGCTGACCCTATCGAACGCCTTTTCGGCGTCACATGCTAATAGACATGTCTGTATATCATGATGTTTGGCGTATGAGATAAGGTGTAAAGTTTTGGTGGTATTGTCTCTGGCCTCGCGTCCTGGTATGAATCCTACTTGGTCACTGTGTATTACGTCCGGGAGAAGGGGGGAGATGCGAGTGGCTAAAATTTTGGAGTATATCTTTAGGTCTACGTTCAGTAGGGAGATAGGGCGATAACTGCTGCACTGTGCATGGTCTTTTCCTGGTTTCGGGATTACTACTATTTGGGCCTGAAGACTTTGCTGGGAAAGAGGATGGGAGTCATCTATCTCGTTAAATGCTTTTGTCATGATTGGGGCCAGTTGTTGTGCAAATTTCTTGTAGAATAGGGGAGTGTACCCGTCAGGGCCTGGGCATTTACCCGTTTTGAGGCCTTTGATTGTTGTCAATAATTCCGTAGTGGTGATGGGTTGTTCTAGGTCTTCAGCGTCAGAAGGGGGGATTGAGGGGAGGGCCGTGTCTTGTATGTATTGCGCTAGGTCCTCTGTGGAGGAAGGGGATGCGTCTTGGGGGTCGGGAGGTTGTACAGGGAGGAGTAATAGTCTCGGAATTCAGAGACTATCTCGGAATTTTTGGATTTTTTCTGTTGGGAGGGGGACATAATGTGGTTGATGGATTGTCGTTGTTGTCTGGGGTGTATGATACGTGCCAGGGGTTTTCCACACTTGTTCGCTTGAGCGTAATGTATGTGTCGCCCTTTGTTATAGGCTGTCAGTGCTTTCTCAGAGAAGATCTGAAGTAGATCTCTGCGGGCGTTCGAGAGTTCTGTAAGGTTCTTTTCGTCCATTGTGCGTTTGTGTTGCGACTCTAGGGTTGTTATCAGTGTGAATAAACGGCTTATGTTTTCTGTACGGATTTTTTTCAGTCTGGATCCGTGTTGGATTAGGATCCCCCTTAGAACACATTTCAGCGTCTCCCATTTGTTCAGGTCAGAGGTCTCGTCATGTGTATGGTTTCGAATGAAGTCTTTGATTGCTTGCGCTAAGTCGGCCAGGCACACTGTGTCGGTAAGGAGATTATCGTTAAGTCTCCAGGCGGAGCGGCGGTTCTTATACGGCAATTTCCCTAGCGTCATGTGGACTGGGGCATGGTCTGACCATAGTTTTGTGCCTATCTCACAGTCAGGGTCAAAGTCCAGTAGCGTTTGTGATAGTAGAATGTAGTCTATTCTGCTATACGATTTGTGGGCTGGGGAGTAATAAGTGTAGTCTCTCTCTGTTGGGTGTGTGAATCTCCAGATGTCCACCAGGGATAAATCTTTCAATGTGTTGCGGATGTTTGTCAGTGATGATGGTGGTATGTGCGACTTACATGTGGAAGAGTCCAACCTCGGCACCAAGGGGATGTTGAGATCGCCTCCCAGGATCAGATTCGGTGTTCCGAAGTTTTTCAGCCGGGTAGCCACGGAGGAGAGGAACCCATGTTGATTCTGGTTGGGAAGATAAACATTAGCAATCGTTAGTATAGTTTGTAGGTATTGCAGTTTCAAAAATATGTACCTGCCTTTAGGATCAATGCAGCTATCTAGAACCTCAGGAGCAAAGGAGTTGTGGAAGGCTATCGAGACCCCCTTAGTTTTGGCTGCGGGGTTGGTGCTGTGGAACCATGTCGTGAATCGTTTGTCTGGTAGTGGAGGGATTTTGTCGGTCTTAAAGTGCGTCTCCTGAAGCAATAGGATATGGGTTTTGGCTCTGTGGAAGTGATGTAAAATCTGTCTGCGTTTTTCGGAGACATTAAGCCCTCTGCAGTTGAGGGAGGAAATTTTTATCCCTAGGTGTCTGGTCATGGCGGAGGGGGGTTAGTGGGCGAGAGTCTGTATCGTATGGAGCTGTTGTAAGGGTTAGGGAAGGAGGGGTTTGGGAGGGGCAGGAGGAGGTAGGGAGGTAGAAGGGTTAGCGAGTCTAGCCCCTTAGGGCCGGGGGGGGGGGGGGGGGGGTATCTTGCACTGAGACAAGGTTAAGTGAACCTTCTTTGCGTAGGGGTGACGCTTGTTGAACTGCGTCACAGTTTTTGGGGGTTAACCTGTAACAGTGTGTAAAAATATTAGCTATACGGCTGGGTGTTCTGTGCTTGTAGGGAAGCTACTCCCTCTAGTGTCCAGAGTCAAAAAGGGACTATGGACACTACCAAGCAGATCCAAAAAAGGAAAAAATAAAAACTTCACCGCAGGGTCAGTAAAGACTCTGCAAACCCTAACGTGGGGAACGAGGTTGGTCAGATATCCGGGGCTCCGCCCCACCTGTAGAGGGATACCTGTAATCGTCATATCATAGGCACACAGCAATAGTATTATACATTTAAAAGCACCAAATTTCTTATTTTTTCACCTCCCTGCTCAGGATTAGTCTGTTACCTGGTCAGGTGGTCGGGTGGTACTGAGTTTTCACATTTTAACAGGGTAAAGTATTTACATTCTACACCTCCTTTAACCGAGGTAATTGCAACTCATAGTAACAGCCCTGTGGTATGCTGATAAAGCTAGCACAGTACGGGAGGTCCCAGCCGGGGTATCTCGCCTTGCTAGGGCATAACCAGAGGGTTGTGAGAACCTACAACACATAACCTGAACTGCAAGTAAAGGGACCCTCTGAGGGTCCTGTACGTGGTAAGGCAGGGAAGAAGGAGGCGAGGTGCAGAAAGAGGAGAGAGGAAAAAAAAAAAAAAAAGAAACGATAGGAGAGAAAACAAAGGGGGTGAGGAACAAAGCAGATGTCTCTCATCCTGGGTTTTCAAATGAGGAGTAGCGTTCCAGGCAGGATGATGGGTGGCAATTCATCCGTCAGGACTCTGGGTTGTTGGGCAGTCTGCGCTGGCAGGATCAAAAGTTTGTCACCCTGGTGGATAGGTGGGGGTGTTCGATCTGTTTCTTTTCTTCTTGGTGTTTCTGTCCCCTCCGGGAGGTTTGGAGAAGCCTGGCGTTGTTGCTTGCAGGGGCCAGTCTGGGATTCTGATTTGTGGAAGCTCAAAAGTCCCTAGAAAGTTAGGAAGATCTCCTAGGGTGCGGAAAGTCGCAGATTTGCCTTCATGGGATGCGAAGAGATGGAAGGGGAAGCCCCATCTGTATTTTATCTGCTTGGCGTGAAGTGCATCCGTCACCGGTTTCAGGGCCTTCCTCATGAGTAATGTCTGTTTGGATAAGTCCGTCAGAAGCATTATAGGGGAGCCATTAAACAGGATGGATTCTTGGTTGCGGGCAGCTTGCATTATTTCCGTTTTGATGTTGAAGAAGTGTATACGGCAGATTATGTCCCGGGGGTATGCTGGGTTGGGGTTGCGGGGGCCGAGAGATCTGTGGATTCTGTCAATCTCCAGGGGGTCGTCTTTGGGTTTGTTCAGTAGTTGGTTGAACATGGCGGTTGCTGCTAGCGGCAGATCTTTGTTTTCAACCGTTTCAGGGACTCCGCGTATGCGGATGTTGTTGCGGCGGCTCCTGTTCTCTTGGTCGTCTAAACCGTAGAATAATTGCTGTATCTGTATCGTGTGCTGTTGTAGGATATCATCATGTTCCATAATTCTGGTCACGTTTTCCTCCACAGCACCTTCAATGTCCTCAAAGCGCTGTCCTATGTCGTGGCGCAGGTCTGTTATCTCACGCTTATAGGACCTCTCCAGCCTGCTGATGTAGGCCTCAATGTCTCCTTTTGTTGGGAGAGCTTTAATGTAGCTCTCCATATCCCACTGTCCCTGTCTGCCATGAGGGGGAGAGGGGCTTCTCGAGCGGGGGGGGCTCCTGGGGCTGTGGGGGCTCCTATGTCGTGTGTGAGTGCTGTGCCCCAGGTCTGGAGATCTCGGTGGGGAAGGGGGCTGGAGAGGCTGTGTGCTCTGTACCTGTGAGGCAGCGTGGGCTGCCTGAGCCGCCGCCGAGCGGGTCGCCGCCATCTTGGAGGCCGGCGCGGCCTTGCTGGAAGTCCCCCTCGGCGTGAAGAAGGTGCCGATCTCGGCGGGTTTTGTGGGTCCCGAGGTGCGGGGGGTGTTGCTGCCTCCTCTCCTGCTCATGTGGAGGGCAGATGGTGCGTTTTGCGGTCCCGCTGTGTGCCGTTTATAATCGTGGGAGCGGGAGCTGATCACTCAGGCGTCCGTCTCCTCCATGCGCCAAGCCACGCCCCCCCAAGATTACTTTTTTAGACCTTGAGAAATTTGTGGACCCTGATCAGTGTTTGGCCACTGACCTTCACTGGAAAAAGTCAGCAGGTAATACCTTACTTCATGCTAACCGTGCCCACCCACCCACTCTAATACGTAGTATACCATGTGCGCAGTATTTGCATTCGAAAGTAAACTGCACACTATTGGAAGACTTTAAAAAGCAGGCTGCCCAACTACAGTCTCGTTTGCTACTTAGAGGATACAACAAGTCACTGCTTCGTAAAGCCTATAATTGAGCTTTGCTCCAGGACAGAAATGACTTGCTGTATGAAACCAGAAATGATAACAAAGGACCCCCCGCCCCAGTGAGGTTCATCACCCGCTTTTTAACACAACAACAAGAATTACGCAATATCCTTGGAAGACATCAAAAACTACCCTGAGATAGTTTTTCGCAGAGCATCATCTATTTGAGATCGACTGACATCTAGTCACTACATACCCAATAGTGACCATCAATGTGCATCTCGGGGCATTGCCAAATATGGTAGATGCAACATGTGTCTGTGGATACATCAAGGCACAGAATTCGTGCTGCTGAATGGTTGGGTCTTTACACCCCGTTTCCACGTAGACTGCGACACAACAGGTATCGTCTATTTGATGACCTGTGTGTGTGGAGCTTTCAATGTTGGAAAGACCATCAGCCCCTTCAGAAAAATAATTAATGATAACATATACTACTCATCAAGTGGCAAAATGATTACACCTGTCAGTAGACATCTTGATCTGTACCATGGCTTTGATACCTCGCCGGTGACATTTATAGCCCTAGAAAAGGTCCCGAAAGAGCATATTAACTAAGGGCATTAGCCAATGCATCCCATTGGGTAATACATTTAAAAGAGCGAACAAAAGTCATGGATGGCTTAACTCCAATGTAAAAATGCATATAAAAGCAAAGGAGAAGGTCTTCAAAAAATACAAGGTCGAGGGATCAAAAAAGGAGAAGGTCTTCAAAAAATACAAGGTTGAGGGATCATCATCAGCATTCAGACTTTATAAAGAATAAAGAGATCTAAGGGTGCAATTAGGACGGCTAAGATAGACACATAGCGGAGGAGAGCAAATAAAATCCCAAGAAATTCTTTAAGTATGTAAACAGTAAAAAAAGGGAGGACAGACCATACTGGCCCCATAAAGATTGAGGAAGGACATCTGGTTACAAAGGATGGGGAGAGGGCGAAGATATTGAATTTATTCTTCTCCTCAGTCTTCACAAGGAAATCGGGAGGGCTTCAGTAACCAAAACTGCAGTGTTTATCCTTATGACACATCACAGGAAGCACCTCCATAGTTAACAGAGGACAGAATTAAAATTAGACTTGGGAAACTTAACATTAATAAATCACCGGGACCAGATGGTTTGCATCCAAGTGTACTTAGGGAACTCAGTCAAGTAATTATTTTACTGACAGTCTACTGAATGGAATGGTACCAGCTGATTGGAGAAAAGCCAATGTAGCACCAATATTTAAAAAGGGCCCAAAATACATCCCTGGGATTTACAGACCAGTTAGCCTAACATCAATAGTATGCAAGCTCTTGGAGGGGATGATAAGGGACTATATACAAGATTTTAGTAATGAGAACGGTATCATTAGCAGTAATCAGCATGGATTCATGAAAAATTGTTCTTGCCAAACCAATCTATTAACCTTCTATGAGGAGGTGAGTTGCCATCTAGATAAAGGAAGGCCCGTAGACATGGTGTATCTGGATTTTGCAACAGCATTTGACACAGTTCCCCATAAACGTTTACTGTACAAAATAAGGTCCCTTGGCATGGACCATAGGGTGAGTACATGGATTGAAAACTGGCTACAAGGGCGAGTTCAGAGGGTGTGATAAATAGGGAGTACTTTGAATGGTCAGGGGTGGGTAGTGGGGTCCCCCAGGGTTCTGTGCTGGGACCAATTCTATTTTTTTTTGTTCATAAATGACCTGGAGGATGGGGTAAACAGTTCAATCTCTGTATTTGCGGACCATACTAAGCTAAGCAGGGCAATAACTTCTCCGCGGGATGTGGAAACCTTGCAAAAAGATCTGAACAAATTAATGGGTTCGGCAACTACATGGCAAATGAGGTTTAATGTAGAAAAATGTAAAAAAATGCATTTGGGTGGCAAAAATATGAATGCAATCTATACACTGGGGGGAGAACCTCAGGGGGAATCTAGGATGGGGTCCTAGTAGATGATAGGCTCATCAAGCAGCTGCTAACAAAGCAAACAGAATATTGGCATGCATTAAAAAGGGGATCAACTCCAGAGATAAATCGATAATTCTCCCGCTCTACAAGACTCTGGTCCGGCCGCACATAGAGTATGCTGTCCAGTTCTGAGCACCAGTCCTCAGGAAGGATGTACTGGAAATGGAGCGAGTACAAAGAAGGGCAACAAAGCTAAAAAAGGGTCTGGAGGATATTAGTTATGAAGAAAGTTTGCGAGCACTGAACTTATTCTCTCTGGAGAAGAGACGCTTGAGTGGGGATATTAACTACTTGCCTACCAGCCACGAACACCTCCTTACTGACCAAGCCATTTTTCAGCTTTCAGCGCTGTCGCATTTTGAATGACAAATGCGCGGTCATGCAACGCTGTACCCAAATAAAATTTTTATCATTTTTTCCCCACAGATAGAGCTTTATTTTGGTGGTATTTGATCACCTCTGCGGTTTTTATTTCTTGCGCTATAAACAAAAGAAGAGGGACAAGTTTGAAAAAACATAATATTTTTTACTATTTATTATAATAAATATCCAATTTTTTTTTTTTTTTTTTAAACAAATTTTTTCCTCAGTTTAGGCCAATACGTATTCTTCTACATATTTTTGGTAAAAAAAATCGCAATAAGCGTATATTGTATATTGATTGGTTTCGCGCAAAAGTTATAGCGTCTACAAAATAGGGGATAGATTTATAGCATTTTTATTATTATTTTTTTTTTTACTAGTAATGGCGGCGATTTGCGATTTTTATCGTGACTGCGACATTGCGGCGGACACTTCGGACACTTTTGACTCATTTTTAGGACCATTCACATTTATACAGCGATCCGTGCTATAAAAATGCATTGATTACTGTATAAATGTGACTGGCAGGGAAGGGGTTAACGCTAGGGGGCGTTGCAGGGGTTAATGTGTACCCTATCTTGGTGATTCTTACTGTGGGGGGAGGGGACTGACTGGGGGAGGAGACCGATCGGTGTCCCTATGTACAAGGGACACACCATCGGTCTCCTCTCCTCTGACAGGACGTGGATCTGTGTGTTTACACACACCGATCCACGTCCTGCTCGATTACCGGGCAATCGCGGGTGCCTGGCGGTCATCGCGACCGCCGCCGGGCACGCGCACCGAGGCCCCAGCTACGCGGCGGGCGGGCGCGCGCGCGCGCCTCCCGCGGCGCGCGCGCGCCCCCCAGTGGCCAAATTGTAGACGACGTCATATGACGGCGTCCCGCCACAGTAGCTGAACCGTCCCGCCGTCATTTGACAGTGGGCGGTCAGCAAGTGGTTAAATAAATTTATAAATATCCTACTGGTGACCCAACAATAGGGATAAAAAAATTTAGCGGAAGGGAGTTTTACAAGACACATGGCCACTCATTAAAATTAGAAGAAAAGAGGTTTAACCTTAAACTATGTAGAAGGTTCTTTACTGTAAGAGCGGCAAGGATGTGGAATTCCCTTCCACAGGCGGCGGTCTCAGTAGGGAGCATCGATAGTTTTCTGAAACTATTAGATAAGCACCTGAACGACCACAACATTCAGGGATATACAATGTAATTCTGACATATAATCACACACATAGGTTGGACTTTTTCAACCTCACCTATTATGTAACTATGTAAAGAAATATACCAATTTTTTTTTATGAGGCACTTTATAGGGAGAGATGACCAGCAGGGTCTTGTCTAGACCACACACAGAGGACAATGTCATTTTTGCCCTGTTTGGTGTAACCCAGTGTCTTTGTCCCCTCCCCTGGGGGCTTTTCTACAACCCATAATACATGTCTGTATATTCTTTGTCTATGTACCGTATTTATCGGTGTATAACACGCACCGGCGTATAACACGCACCCCACGTTTAGGAGGGCATTTTAAGGAAAAAACGTTTTAGGAGGGAAGTTTAGGGGAAAAAAAAAACTTACATTTAAGTGTCATTTGCAGCTTGCCCAGCGTCATTGCAGCTTGCCCAGCGTCATTGCAGCCTTGCCCAGCGTCATTGCAGCCTTGCCCAGCGTCATTGCAGCCTTGCCCAGCGTCATTTGCAGCCTTGCCCAGTGTCATTGTAGCTTGCCCAGCGTCATTGCAGCTTGCCCAGCGTCATTGCAGCCATGCCCAGTTTCTTTGTAACTTGCCAGCGTCATTTAAAGTCCGGTCCGGGTTTAAATTTCCCGCCGCCGAGACTCTCTGTCGCGTGCGCCGCCGAAAAAGACCGAAGGCGGGCGAAAAAGACCGAAGCGCCCACGGAAAAGGTCGAGCCGACTGTTCAGCTCCGCTCGCGGTCCCGCCTCCCTGCGGTTTCCAGAGCGAGCGCAGGGAGGCGGGACTACGAGCAGAGCCGAACAGTCTGCTCGGTCTATTCCGGCGCCGCTTTGGGCTTTTTCGGCCGCGATTCGGTATTTTTCGGCAGCGCTTGCTATTTTTCGGCGGCGCTTGCCATTTTTGTCACTTTTTTGGGGGTATCGCCGTATAACACGCACCCACGACTTTCCCCCGATTTTAAGGGGGAAAAGGTGCGTGTTATACGCTGATAAATATGGTACTTTAGGAAGCCCAAGGGGAAGGCTATGCCTGTGTATTCATCCTAATCACATTAGGAACAAGCTGCGATACTGCATGTGGGATAGAGCCTGCATACAATCAGTTACACATACAGCAGATGCACTCTCCTTGGACAATTCAATTGATATATCTTGCACCATGGGGAGAAGCAGTCAAAGCTTCCAATATAATTATGGAATTCCATTATGCAGTGCAGAGTCTGTGCATATACTTTAAGAGACATTTGTGTCTGTATATTTTAAAGCGGAGTTCCACCCAAAAATGTGGAACTTCCACGGATCGGAATCCTCCCCCCCTCCGGTGTCACATTTGGCACCTTTCAGGGGGGAGGGGGGAGCAGATACCTGTATAATCCAGGTATTTGCTCCCACTTTACCGGCCATAGATCACCGCAGGCTCCGCAGTGATCTACGCCATGTCCGGCCCCTCCTCTGTCGTCGTCCCCACTGTCTTCTGGGAGACACACAGGTCCCAGAAGGCAGCAGGGACCAGTGAGGACACACAGCGCGACTTGCGCATTCGCAGTAGGGAACCAGGCTGTGAAGCCACAAGGCTTCACTTCCTGATTCCCTTACTGAAGATGGTGGCACCTCCACCCAAGAGCCGAGGGACAGTTCGGCTTCGGGTGAGGACATTGCGGGCGCCCTGGACAGGTAAGTGTCCATATTTTAAAAGTCAGCAGCTGCAGTATTTGAAAAAAATATTTTGGGCGGAACTCCGCTTTAACCGCTTCCCGACCGCCTCACGCCGATATACGTCGTCAGAATGGCACGGCCAGGCAAAACCACGTACAGGTACGTGGCCCTTTAAATGCCTAGCCGTGGGTCACACGCGCCGTCGGCGGCGCGCTCGCGACCCGGCCGGGAGCTCCGTGACACGGCCGCGGGACCAGCGGACCCCATCGCCGATGGTGTCCCGCGATCGGGTCACAGAGCTGAAGAACGGGGTGAGGTCTGTGTAAAAAACCTCTCCCCGCGCTTCCTACTCTGCCTGTCATTGATCGGCTGTTCCCTGTCATCGGGAAAGCCCATCAATGACGTCAGACGTCAGCCCCGCCCACTATTGTAAAAAAAAAAAACACACGTCACACACCATAACCCCTCCCGCCCCCTAGTGGTTAACTCTTTCACTGCCAGTGTCATTTATACAGGAATCAATGCATTTAAACAGCATTGATTGCTGTATAAATGACAATGGTCCCAAAAATGTGTCAAAAATGTCCGATGTGTCCGCCATAATGTCGCAGTCACAATAAAAAATCGCTGATCGCCGCCATTACTAGTAAAAAAAAAAATATTAATAAAAATGCTATAAAACTAACCCCTATACCCACGCTATAACTTTTGCGCAAACCAATCAATAATCGCTAATTGCGTTTTTGGCCTAAACTGAGGAAAAAACGTTTTTTTATATATTTTTTGGGGATATTTATTATAGCAAAAAGTAAAAAATATTGCATTTTTTTCAAAATTGTCGCTTTATTTTTGTTTATAGCGCAAAAAATAAAAACCGCAGGGGCGATCAAATACCACCAAAAGACAGCTCTATTTGTGGGAGAAAAAGGACGCCAATTTTGTTTGGGAGCCACGTCGCACGACCGCGCAATTGTCAGTTAAAGTGACGCAGTGCCGAATCGCAAAAAGGGGCCTGGTCCTTTGGCTGCAAATTGGTCCGGGGCTGAATTGGTTAAGTAACACTATATTTTATATGCTACCCACCTAGGTGTATCCCCATTTCTACCTATTCATGGGGGTTCATATATGCCACTGCCTCTGTTCCTCGCTCTCTGTGATCCACATATGTTGCTTGTAAGTACCCAGGTTAATTTATCTAGTATATAGTATGTTAGTATATCTGTTTAAATTGTCATTATTGAACCCTGTCTGTGTTTATTCCTGAACAGGGTTTAATATTGTAATTAACCCTTCACGCTCCCGAACAAGCGTTAATTGTCAACGCGAAACATGTTGAGCACACCACTGTCCACCTAGTGTTAGGCTACACTTTATTTTTCGGCTCTTGGTGACCTTGTTTGTTTTGTTGCATAATTGCCACTGTCAATACTTAGGAGGCTCCCTACTTGTACATAGGGGGTGGGTATGCTCACACAGCAGTTTGGGTTAATATTGTGATTATTTTTAATCAATTTTCCAATAAAAGACCATATTTACCTTTATATATGTTTTTCTGTTTTTGATACAGTGCCTAAAAAGTCCCATATTCTGTGATTTCGATTTCTCTCCTGCATTACTCAGGGATGAGGCACGGTGTATCATTTTTTATGGCCATGTTAGCCATGTCATGGTGACTTAATCAATTTAATCGTTCCAATTTAATAGAGTGGGAGCACCCAAAGTATAGTGGCTTTATATTTTGTTTTATATATAGTAGTTGAATACTTGAACTTGTTTGTCTGTTTATGATTCACATTATGAGCTAACTCCTTTGGGAGTATTTACCTCGAATCCATGATGAATTTTGTCGGTGCAGCATGGTCAGGCTATGTGTCAGAATTCCATGCTCAGCCCAATGCCAGTAGTAGGAAGTTGAAGCACCGTCTCAAAAAGAAGTCCAATCTTTATTGGCATATAGTATTTTTCATAACAGTATATCCAGGAAGAAGTTAGTTCATTAGGATTAAGAGTACAGATTTATCCAGGGGCGTAGCTATAGGGATCTCAGGGGTCTCAATTGTGACCTGTCCCCATGCTCCAGAAGGCCCATGCGGCTCCCCTGTGTACCTGGATAGGAAGGGCAGTGGAGGTGACAGTTCCTCTGTATGTCAACCCTGCCGCTCCCTCCTATCCAGGCCCTGCAGCCAGGTCTATGCGCAGTGTCTAGCTCGCCATGTATCTGCCTCAGGAACTTTTGCTGAGCCATACACCAGTCATGGGGGAAGGGGATCCAGAGAAGGCCAAACTATAAGTCCCTGAAGAGGGGGAAGGGGCAGAGGAGCCCATGAGGGTCAACAAAGTATTAATTACACCCAACCACCTACTATGACTGACCTAGGATCCTCGGCCCCTAGATAAAATAACAAAAATAAAAACCACGGACACCAGTGGCAGAACTATCAGGGCAGGAAAGGTCGACCTTGCGACTGGGCCCTGGTGTTTTGCCACCGTGGGGCGGCCCCAAGACAGCAAGAAGGGGGCCCAGTGCAGTTTGGCATCTTTTCCCCGGGCGCTGGATGACTTGGAATGGGTGGAATAGCCTAGTTATTTTTAATTACATTTTTAATAGATTCAAATAGATCTGAATAGATTGTTATGATTAGTCTCATAGTACTGTACATAGGTTTGGTCAGTCTATATCACTGTAGCGCTATCCCCGCAGGATAGTGAATAAGGGATCCCCCACCCTGCACAGCCAGGCACATCACATTTTTCACAGCACTCTGGAGACAGAAAACAGTCCTTGCAGCTTTGTTTTTGTATTTTTATTAGGGGTATTAAACTTTTAAACTTGGATGGGGACAGGGGTAGTATGGGATGCCCACTTGAATTTAGCAGAACTTTCCAAGGACAATATACTGTATTCTGTACAGACTATTTACACACTTCTCAGCTTCCTCCAGCACAACACTTGCTTGAAGCACTACAACTTCCAGGACCAGCTGGCACACTGTTAGGTGATCTGACATAAGGGCTCAGTCAGATTAGTAGCAAATGCCCTTTACGGGCAGGGACCACAGGCCCCTTGGGTTGTATAGCAAAGTCTTAGTGCCCAGGTGTCCTTCTGTGGCTACTGATCCCAGCACCACCTCTTCAGGCACTGCCAGCCCACCTGGCTGCAGTTGCCCCTTTCTCTAGCCCTCTTGGCTAAACTTCCACAGTCCTCCCAGACTGACTGTGCCTCCATCCCAGAATGCTCTCACCAGTGCTCTCAGGCTGCCTCTCAGTCCTTTCCGACTGTAACACTCACCAACCCACCTGGCTGTCTTCTCCTTGGAGATCTCCCGGACGTGCTCACTGGCTCCTGCTGTCTTCACACCTGCTCCCGTGCCACTGGACAGGATACCTTGTGGGCTGTAGAGGATCCCTCCTGCACCCAAGCTCCCAGACCCGAGGTCACCCCCCCCCCAGACTAGGGGGTTACCACCAAGGGTCTCCAACAGCCTCCTAACACTCCATCTCCAGCTTCCACCCAAACTCTTCTGCCCAGCTGGACGAACCTGCCCCCTGCCAACCCATCTGTTGGGGATTAATCAGGGCCCTCGTGAATACTCCAGGCAGCTCCTTCTGACCTCCACTCCCATTCTTCTAGAATCTTCTTCAAGTTTCTAGAAGTAGGGGGAGGTATCAGAGATGCTGTCTATGAGTCATACCAGCCTCCTGAGTCACTCATCCTGACCCAGATAAAACACAGGCTTGGCTGCTAGCCAAGTCTAAACATTTTGCCTACAAAAAACTAACAAACCCTACTCTAACACACTAGAGGGTGCTACATCACTTTGTACAGAGATTGTACAATCAGATTGTAATGTGTGTGGCCAGCTTTCTGTATGTCAGAGACAACAAGGAGCCTGCAGTGGGTGTATTTGGGAACACATTTCCTGCACAGACCGGCAGGTGACAGATAAAGATATGGGGCTGGTGCACTATAGGTCTGCCCGGATGAACGGTTGCAGCCCTGAACAGGTAGGTAGTGTTTCCTGTGTGCATCTAATGTTTCCCACTATAAAAGCAACAGAGAAGTTGCCATTGATAAGCTCTTCTTCTGAAAATGCTAGTTACCTGTCTGCTGATTCTTCAGCTTCAATACATTAAGTCAATGATTAGTATGCAGAAAACTATATTTGATTTATTTCTGATTTTCCTAATCTTAATTTTTTTTCCAGATTAAAGCGGGATTCCGCCCACCCATCATTTTTTTTTTTTTTTCAGGATCCTTTATATCTTTTAAAAAGGACAATGTAGTACTCACATTTTGTGTTTCACACTTCCCACGCTTGCCGATTTCGTCACAAAGGATATCTTATAAAAAAGTGTCCAGGCGGTTGTCATTTTGCTTGTTGGCATTTGAAGCCCACAAGCATGTATTTCCGGGATTCCCAGCATTCACCGCTCGATCCCGCGCATGCTCAATGCTAACAGCAAGCAGTGCTGTAGAATTCAGGGTTGCCATTGCAACGGGCGGCGAGATCTCCGAGATCTCGTGAGATTTCGGCATGACGGCGTCCCCCACTGATTCATGGGAAGACTCTGAAAAAGCTCCCAGGGGTCTTTGCGGAGCCGGAGAAAGGCGATAAGGGGAAAGGCCCAGAAGTCAGCATTCTTCTTAAAAATAAAAGGTAATTACACCATTTTTTTTTAATGCCCAGTTCAGCATCTATGACTATAACTGATTACAATGGGATTAACTTTAAATTTTGTGTACAACACAGCTTTATGTAAATATAAGGGTAGGTCCACTTTCATGAAAAAACACAGTTATTATAAAACAAATAATATGGTATATACCAGGGGTGTCCAAACTTTTTTCAAAGAGGGCCAGATTTGATGAAGTGAACATGCGTGAGGGCCGACTATTTTGCCTGACATTCTTTGAACCAATAAAATTCAAGTGTGTTCGTTCGAGCACCAATACACTGCCCAACAAGAATTCTCTTGCCTTTGTCGCGCTCGTTCCCGACACACAGACGAATGCTCTGCTCTTTAGGGGTACCGTTAATTATTAACCACTTCAGCCCCGGACCAATTTGCAGCTAAAGGACCAGGCCCCTTTTTGCAATTCGGCACTGCGTCGCTTTAACTAACAATTGCGCGGTCATGCGACGTGGCTCCAAAACAAAATTGGCGTCCTTTTTTTCCCACAAATAGAGCTTTCTTTTGGTGGTATTTGATCGCCCCTGCGGTTTTTATTTTTTGCGCTATAAACAAAAATAGAGCGACAATTTTGAAAAAAAATTCAATATTTTTTACTTTTTGCTATAATAAATATCCCAAAAAAATATAAAAAAAACAATTTTTTTCCTCAGTTTAGGCCGATACGTATTCTTCTACATATTTTTGGTAAAAAAAATCGCAATTAGCGATTATTGATTAGTTTGCGCAAAAGTTATAGCGTTTACAAAATAGGGGATAGTTTTATAGCATTTTTATTAATATTTTTTTTTTATTAGTAATGGCGGCGATCAGCGATTTTTATTGTGACTGCGACATTTTGGCGGACACATCGGACATTTTTGACACATTTTTGGGACATTTGTCATTTATACAGCAATCACTGCTATTTAAATAGCACTGATTCCTATGTAAATGACAGTTGTAGTTAGGGGGTTAACCACTAGGGGGCGGGGAGGAGTCAGTGTGACGTGTGTGTGTTTTTTTTTACAGTAGGGGGGCGTGGCTGTACGTCTGACGTCATTGATCGGCGTTCCCGATGACAGGGAACCGCCGATCACTGACAGTCAGTGTAGGAAGCGCGGGGAGAGGTTTGTTTACATAGACCTCTCCCCGTTCTTCAGCTCCATAACCCGATCGCGGGATACCAGCGGCGATCGGGTCCGCTGGTCCCGCGGCCGTGGTCACGGAGCTCCCGACCGAGTCGCGCGCGCGCCCCCCGGGCAGGCAAATTAAAGGGGACGTACAGGTACGTGCTTTTGCCTGCCCGTGCCATTGTGTTGACGTATATCTACATGAGGCGGTCGGGAAGCGGTTAATGGAACCCCACACATTGGAAAACGTGGGGTGCTTTTGGTGCAGTGCAATAAAAAAAAAAAGGTTGGGGACTTCTTTCCCTGCATTTTTGTGGGTAGGGAAGCCCATTGAAATGAATGGGCTGCTCTACACACAGGACGCAGTCACACAGATGTGAACCAAGGACTTGTTCACATGTCAGGTTGGAGGGGCAGTAAAACCACATGGTTAAGCTGTTTTACCACCCCCAACTTCTCCCCCTTTAGCTGCAGAGGGAGCAGATGGGGGTGTATTGCACAGTTGCGGTATAGTGATGCTGGATTTTACGGGCTTAAAATCGGTGCTGAGGAGGCAACATAATGCCTCTTTACCGCCTGTCAAATGCCTCTGAAAAGCGGTCTGTGCATGGATTGCTTTTCAGAGGAGCAGCAGTCCTGGCTGATATCACAAACAAGCCCTACAAAAGCAGTTCTGATGGCACAGGAATGGGGGGGGGGGGGTCCGGATTAAAAGACACATGCACACATACATGCACAGACACATGCACATGCACACACACATACAGACAAATGCATACACACACACATACAGACACATGCATATACATACATGCAGACACATCCACACACATGCATACACATACATACAAACACACACACATGCACAGACACACACACACAGACACACACACACAGACACATGAATAAAGACATTTAAAAATGAATCTAGCTTCTAGCACAGTACTGTACCTTTCCAACTTCCTCATTCAGCCGGGTACTGCACTGTAGGGGGAAGCAGAGAGCACACTCCCCTGCACTTTACTTTCACTTTTGAGGCTGACAGAGCTTCTCACAGTGCCGATGTTCGGCAGGGGATCGGGCTCATCTGACAGCCCTGATCCCGCAGCACACTGGTCGTGAGAGGCTGGCTTAGATAACCAGGCGGGCCGTTCAAAACCGGACCGCGGGCCGCAATTGGCCCGCGGGCCGGACTTTGGACATGCCTGGTATATACCATTGCTATCCAAGCAATGTTGTAATCTAATGTTAATAAAAAAATGACCTTTCTTTTTCAACCTGCTGCTGCTGCTGCAATTGTCTGTAAAATTCAGTGTTCAATGAAATATGGCAACCTGGAGGCGTTTCGTACTCCATTGGTGTACAGAACGCCCCCAGAAATGTAATTCCTGCTTGTGTGATTGGCTTACTGATTTTCTGCACTAAGATACAAGTCAAATTTTAGGCATCCTCTGCAATATGAATTTCAGTTTGGATGATATACTCCCAAAGGATTTAATACTTCCAGTGGGATCAGATGCTGCAACTTTCCTCTTCAGAACACTGAGAGTGTACCAGGTGGTTATAATGAACCAGACCCTTCCATTCAGAATCAATCTGCAAAGGACTTGGAGAAGAAAACAGCTATTCCTTCAGAGAAGAAGGTATTAGAGTCTACTACAAAGTTTGTTAAAATACCTGTAATGCAATCCCAGAGGGGGTTTCTTTTTTTCGCAACAAAAATTAAGTTACACTTAAAAGAGGATGTAAACACGATTTATGAAATTTGACCTAGGCACATATATCTGTAGTGTTTACTTATCTCTCTCCAAAGTCCAGTGATTTTCTGCACCTCTGTTCTTCTGTTATTAGTATGATAACTTCTGACAAGTTCTCTGATACATGAGATAAAAGCAACTGAAAATTTGTGTAGCAGAGAGCTGTTCTATTCACAGCACAGCTCTGCAAGTATCTGTCTATGTGGAGGGGGGGGGGTGCGTGCCTTTCCTCCAATCAGCTGCCACACCGTGTATGCTCAGACTCCCCTCCCACCGCTGAAAGAGGACGTAAAAATTCTAACACAATGTTCACTTTATAAAGAATATTTAAAGCTGAAGACAGCAGATATACATGTAAAACTTATGTAGGGAGATTTGTCTCATCTCTGTGTATCATCAAACTACCCATTTCTGAAAGTTGAAAACAGAAGCTTCTTGCTTCAGTTGTAGTTACAGAATTACTGTAGATATGCTGTCAGATAGACATGGTACTCATAGCCTTCATTTTCATAGTCTTACCACTACATATTAAAGCAAGTGTGCTGAGTGTCTAAATTTGATTGTGACATCAATCAGCATCAAAGTTACATTTACAGTACTCAGCAACAGAACTAATCAGATAAAGCCCCTCCCCTATTTTTGCAGTACAAGTCTGTGTGATTAAGGGTGTGGCAGTTACTCAGCTCTGCCAGCACAGAGCGCTGCAGCATTTTCACTGAGAGAAAAGGGTATTTCAAATAATTTCGAAACAGAAATCATTAAAAAAAAAGAATAACACATGAGACAACAGAACTATAAAGAGATAAATAAAGTATGAGACTTAATGGGGAACTTCAGTCCCTCTTCTGATTCTTTTCTTTTTAACTCCACTTACCTGTCATCAGTGGCGGTTGGTGTTCAATATTTTTAGGGTTGGCCGGGAAGGCAACGATCCATGGCCTTACCTTAAGAGGCTGGTGCTGGATCCGGGGTAGGGCTCCTGGAAGCTGCCCCTCCACCTGCTGCAGAATACCGGGGGGAGGAGCCGGGCCATTGCTTCTCCTCCTGGCTGAACAGGAAGCAGGCCCTGAGACCCAATTGGCCACAAGTCCTAAGACTCCCTGGCCAAGGATCTGCTTCCTGATTGGCCCAGGAGGAGAAGCAGAAAGACATTAGTGAATATTAATTTGATGATGTCACACAACTGGGTGGGCTTGGGGCGCAGTGCTCTGCGCCCTGAGCCCACCCTTTTTGAAGCCAATTAGAGACTCAGGCTCTAATCATGTGCTTAAGAAAAAAAAAACACATTGGAATCCATGCATCCGCCTTATCCACCAGCTGATGGTATTCCTTACTCCTGCATCCTCCTAGGATATATGATGTGGAATGCAGGAGGCTGAGGTACTAGGGACACGTACTTCTCACCTAGGCAAGAATGGTGGTGGGTGGGTACTGGGCAGGCCTGGACTAAAGTGAAAGAAAGAAAGAAAAAAAATGGAGGTTCATAATGCAGAGGGTAGCAGCCGTGCACAGAGCTTTGAATGCACTGGGGGGTGAAGGTCTGCTTTAAATTTGTCTATAGCAGAAAAACATGTACAGGACAGGTCTCTGTGATTGGGAGCCAGCAGGATGGGCTCCTGATCATGTGACCGCTGTGTGAGCCAATCACCTCCCAGCATTAAAACCCACTTATAGAGGTGACGGGAAACAGCAGGAGTTAAAGTGTTACAGTTATTTGCTCCCTTTTGGCCTGTTATATGTACTATTGAAAGTCATACACTGAGGTTAAAGAGATTGTAAACCTCGAAAAAAAAAACCTTGCAAGACAAAGGCATAATGAGCTAGTATGCATTGCATACTAGCTCATTATGAAATATTTACCTAAGAACAATGCCCTAGTTCGGCGTCGGCCCTCCGAGTATGGCGTGGACATCTTCCACTGGAGTTAAGTTACATCCGGGCTTGCCGCTCCGGCGCTATGATTGGCCGGAGCCACGATGACATCACTGCCGCACATGCTGTCAGTCATGGCACGATTCCTGAAGAAACGGCACAGCGGCCCTTTTCTTCATTGCGAATGCGCCGATGACGTCAGCAGCAGCTCATATACTAAATATCTCCTAAACTGTACAAGTTTAGGAGATATTCAAGGTACCTACAGGTAAGCCTTGTTATAGGCTTACCTGTAGGTAAAAGTGGTGTAACAGGATTTACAACCACTTTTAAGGTACTGACTAATACAATTAATGTTATATAGTGTCCATATGTATTACTTTCAAAAATAAATAAAGAAAAAAGAAGGTGGGGAGGGAAATGGGATGGAAGCCCTTGGTAAGCTCTCTAACTCAAAAGTATGGCCCTGTGCAGCCTGGTAAGTCTTTGCTTTCTCCTTCTGTTCTATCAGGGTGAGGCTGGCATGCAGACGGAGGGTGCCGAGCCGGGATCGGTATCAGTGGCAGAGAAGGAGAAGGATGTGGACAAGTCGGCAGATAAGGTGAGATTAGCGAATTAGACAAATTGTGAGGTGTACGTCTGCTTCGAGTGACAGCTCGGCGCGCATCTTAAGTAGGAGGTGCGTGACACAATTTGGAAAGGGTAATATGCAAATATATTTTCCCTTCTTCCCTTAGAAAAATTTCATTTGGATAGGGTTAAACTGGACGAAAGCAAGGAGGAGGAGCGGCGGAGATATTGGCTTATCCCACGTACGTTTGCCAATTTGTTGCAGGCTTTTACCATTTTGGCCAGCGTAATTGGCAAAAAGGCGCCTGAAAATAGTTTGGTGCTTTTTTGTTATTTGGACGCAATTGGGGAGGCACATAGAGTATATGGTGGTTCGGCATGGCTCCGTTATGATGAGCAGTTTTGCCAGCGGAAAGCCATCCGGTCCTCTATTTGTTATCTATCTGGATAAAGTTGTACCAGTTGTACCAGGGCGGGTACTTTATTTTTTCCAGGAGGGGCTGGCGGCACCACCACCTTAGGTGCGCCGGCCGCTAGGGAGAAGGGGTTGTGCTGGCAGTTTAATTACAGCTCCTGCCGTTTCAGCAGCTTCTATCGTTCAGGATGTGGGATGCTCAGGATGTGGGGGCAGCCATTAGCTCTCCCATTGTTTTAAGCAAGGTAAAGGATGCACTGGGGATGCCGCTGAAAAGCAGGACGACTCCGGTGAGGGTGGAAAGGATGGTTCCTTTTCTAAATTGGTACCCTGATCGGGAGGTGGCTCGCCTCCTGGAGTTGGGTTTTAGGGCAGGTTTTCACATTCCATGTAGGTTAAATTCTGTTCCACCTTTAGCGAAAAACTTGTGATGAGCGGCCCCTTTTCATCTCCGCCATTTCCCGGTTTGGTTGTCTCGCCCTTGGGGGTGGTCCCAAAGAAAGACCCCAGCAAATTCAGACTGATCCAGCATCATTCTTATCCTAAGGGAGCCTCTGTCAACGATGGTATGATGGGGGTGTGGCAATCGGATTACGTCATCTGGAGGCCATGCCCCTTGTGATGTCACCGCCTGGGGCATGATGGACAGTGACGTCACAAGGGGGCATGGCCTCCAGATGACATAATCCAATTGCCACGCCCCCATCGTTATTCAAGAAATGCAGGACATTGGCGCAGACAGATCAGCGGGATCCAGAACCGGAGGAGGGTCGTGTTGAGGGCATGCGGCCTGGTACGCTCGCTCGTCCCCTCCCTTTCCTGACCTGCCGGGCTACATGCTCAGATAAGGGTCTGGTATGGATTTTGGAGGTGTGTAAAGGTCCCTTACGAATCCATACTAGACCCAAGGGCCTAGTATGGACTTGGGGGGGGGCCCCACAATGTTTTTTTTCACGATTTTTTTTCAGCCAGCTATTTTTTTTTTTTAACAGTGAGCGGGAAGCCCACTGACAACTGATGACTCATTAGTTGTTAAGGATGCGCCGCAAATCGCAAATCGTGGCAAAATCGCAGTAAAATCGTGGTAAAACCGCGTGTCCAAAAACGCGGCAAGCACCGCAAACAGCACTGCAGAAACGCTCAAAACCAACATGCATAAATGTGCATCGAGCCTAAAGGGATGCAAGCCCTGATGTTTTCCACATTGGAACACCGCAAGTACAGCAGTTTATTGATAATTATATGTGATTGGGGAAACAATATCGCGCTAAACTCTAAAATAAAGTGCAAAGAGGGTGTGACCAAAGCAGCTACATATGAATGTGACGAAAAATTCTGTAAATAATGTGAATAAAAATTGTAGCGCTAAACATAAGTGAGCATATAACAAATGAATGGTGCCCAATAATTAGTGACTCAAATCACAATTCTAAATATCAGGATGACTCCCTGTGTGTAAACATTATTTATAAAATGAACCCAAAAAGGTCCAATGTGCGTGCGCACACTCAAAGTAAATCAAAACAGTGATATTCCCTGTAAGGCAATAAAAAGTTCAAAGTGTTTGTATACACTAAAAATAGTGATAACAAAGTCCCAAATGTGATGAAACGATGTAATATTCAGAGACACGGAATGGCTTGGACTAGGTCCTCTGTTCCAACACCTTGAATCGATATAGAGAAAAAGATGTATGCTTACCAGAACGAGTGGACTCCCTGTCAGCGACAGGGAGTCAAACAAGCCTGTAGAATCCGAACACCGATGGGTAGAACGTCTCTGGGATGGACCGATGAAATCTGTGGAGTTGTCGCTATGGTGTGATGGCAACCAAACCTCGGAGAACCCAGCATGGACGATGGAGCGCGACCTCAAAAACAGGACCACGGATTCTGGAGGGTGGATCCGGCCGGTAGGCAAGGTATGGAACTGATGACCAAAAAGACCACTTGGAATAGGATCAGCAATTTCAAGTGATATTTCTCAGGAACATGCGAAGAGAGGAGAAAGGAGACAAACTCCAATAGTGCAGATCAGCATGGAAGGTTTTATTGAACAAAAACCGCCATTACAAAAAATTAATAAAATATATAAAAGTGATCACGATTAAAGGTTAAAAGCAGTACCTATTCCCACACTGCTTTTAACCTTTAATCGTGATCACTTTTATATATTTTATTAATTTTTTGTAATGGCGGTTTTTGTTCAATAAAACCTTCCATGCTGATCTGCACTATTGGAGTTTGTCTCCTTTCTCCTCTCTTCGCATGTTCCTGAGAAATATCACTTGAAATTGCTGATCCTATTCCAAGTGGTCTTTTTGGTCATCAGTTCCATACCTTGCCTACCGGCCGGATCCACCCTCCAGAATCCGTGGTCCTGTTTTTGAGGTCGCGCTCCATCGTCCATGCTGGGTTCTCCGAGGTTTGGTTGCCATCACACCATAGCGACAACTCCACAGATTTCATCGGTCCATCCCAGAGACGTTCTACCCATCGGTGTTCGGATTCTACAGGCTTGTTTGACTCCCTGTCGCTGACAGGGAGTCCACTCGTTCTGGTAAGCATACATCTTTTTCTCTATATCGATTCAAGGTGTTGGAACAGAGGACCTAGTCCAAGCCATTCCGTGTCTCTGAATATTACATCGTTTCATCACATTTGGGACTTTGTTATCACTATTTTTAGTGTATACAAACACTTTGAACTTTGTTTTTATTGCCTTACAGGGAATATCACTGTTTTGATTTACTTTGAGTGTGCGCACGCACATTGGACCTTTTTGGGTTCATTTTATAAATATTGTTTACACACAGGGAGTCATCCTGATATTTAGAATTGTGATTTGAGTCACTAATTATTGGGCACCATTCATTTGTTATATGCTCACTTATGTTTAGCGCTACAATTTTTATTCACACGATTGATAATTATAAAATCACTTCCATTCATATTAATTTTGCAAATGGACACAGACAAACAAACGGCTGTTTCTTCAGAATAACAAAAGGTGGGAATCTGAAACAAAGTTTGTTGAAATCTTTGCAATCCTTGTACATGGATAACCCAGAAGGGAATGTTTTTTTTTCAGCATGATGTCTGCATATACTCCTTTCAGTTGCTGCAGATACTTCTTCAGTTATTTCCTTTGTTTTTTCTTATTTGACCCATCAGTGATGACCAGCCTAGATCTACACTATAACTAGTTACATAGGTGTGCGCAGCCTATTGCATAGGGTGACCAGACATCCCCAGTTTCCGTGGACAGTCCCCGGATTGAGGACCCTATCCCCGAATCAAGTCTGTCCCGGTTTTGTCCCCGGATTGAATTTGAACAGGGGCTGGGGCAATTTCAAAGACAGTCAGTGCAGAATTTAAAAAAAAATCTCTGCCGCTCTTACTAGCTTAGGGGGTGGGGGTGTATTTTTTTTCATTATCTGTGCCCCTTTCTGATGATCATGTGCTGGTTGGAGCGGAGAGAATATTTCTTCAGTTTCGGGTGCATGCCCGTTCTGCTCCTGCTCGCATGTTCTTCTGCCTTGGCTCAAGTCCCGGCCAGCCACCTGCCCATCTCCTTGCCTTCCCTGGCGGAGTGATATTCCTCCGCTCCCCACCCAGTAGTAGCTGGGGCCCGGAGAGTAAGACTTGACAGGCTGTGAGGGGGGCTGCGGCAGCGACGGCGACAGGCAGAGAGTCGCTAATTGCCGCCATTACTAGTAAAAAAAAATATGTCCCCGGATTTCATTTAAAAAATCTGGTCACCTTACTATTGCATTGGGGTGTGCACCCCAAAGCTCAAACACACATGCCTTTCTCTGCAGCCTCAGCTGCACAGGGCAGTGAATGAATGGGAAGTGCTCTGTGCTGAGTGGCTTCCTGTTCATTCACAAACGGAAGCATAGTAAACACATCCTGAAATATCGCCTTCAGCAGCTGGGTGGGGGAGAGAGAGGAGAGAAGCCAGCAGCACTGCAGGGCCGGCCAACAAGGGGGAAATCCCGGCCAGTAGGGAGACTCTGCACCACACATAGTAATTAGGGTGTCCCGGCCACACCAGGCACACCCCCTGTGGATGCCTAGTACTATTTGTGTGTTCCACACACGGTCCCCCAGTTAGTGATCACTGTCCTTTAACAGTGACTTGACAAAGCAGATCTGCCTAAATTCTGCTTCATCATAAACCATCAGATGGTCAGAGAAAGACGTAAGGCCACCTTGTGCCTTGGCACTTTGCAGCTGACTGACAAATATAAAAGAACAAAAAAAGTCAGATTAAAGGCCCCTCACCGGGACGTCAAAAGCACAAATGAACCACGGCGTTACAATCTTTGAAACCTAAAAAAGACATCATTTTGCAGATGGTGTCCCTTTAAATGCTCTCTAGTGTCTATCTCTATAGCCCACCATGCGGAATGGGAGCAGTTTGAGTTTTACGTCTTGAGTCTCTTGGGTAGAAGCAAGAGAAACCATGTGTGAAATGGATGGATTGGTTGTTAAATGATTTATGCCTACTCTAGTACCTCTCCCACCTCCCCCAGCCTTCCTCTTACGCCAGCAGTGATTGGTTTAACCCATTCCAAATCTATGAGAACACGTTTCACTGAGGGGACCACAGAGCCCGTATGACACAGAAGATGACCTGGATGATAGAAATCCATAGCTGAATGCATTGGACACATTCAAATATTGCGGGAGACATTCGGCTGCTTGTGTCCACCCCATGTATTTTTTTTTTAAATTGATGCCAATATCATAAGGCTGACTAAACACACTACAATCTGATTGTACCATCTCCTTTAGATTTACCATCAACTATGTAGTGCAGCAGGCCTGTCTGATTTGATATGAAATAAATGGCTTGTTTAGGTGTCTCCTTCTATTACATGGTTGATCTAAAGGAAGTTGTACAATCAAATTGTGTAATGTATTATCTGCCTAAAGCCCCATACACATGGGCCAAATGTCGGGAGACATTGGCCAGTTCAAAAAAAAACTGACGACATTTAGCCCATGTGTATATATTATGGTACCCATGGGATGAGACATACCTGATATGGCCATTTTGGGCTGAAGGTACAGGTACTTCCAGTGGCGGCTGGTAGTATATTTTTGTGGGGAGGGAACTGTTCGATCGATCAGTCCCCACACTTACTCCATCTAAGTCGCGGGCTTCCTCTGGACGGTGGGCGGCAGGCCTCTACTCTGCCTCCCCTCCTTCCTTGGCTTCACGGCACCGTGGCTTCCTCTGCTTCTCCTCCCTCCTCCTCCTCGGCGGCAAATAGGATTGCTTCTCCTCTTGGCCAATCGGGTCTCAGGACTCGTTTTCTGAGCCGGAATTGGCTGGGAGGAGAAGCAGGAAGACAATAGCCAATATTACTTCGCTATTGTCACACAAGTGGGTGGGCTTGGGGCGCAGTGCTCTTACATGTGCCTTCTTGAGGGGGGCACTGCAGGATTTCAATCCATGGCGGCATAATATGATACCAATGGCTTGTTTGGGGACTGTGGTCCCAACTGCCTTGAGATCATTCACAAGCTCCTCCCATGTAGTTCTGGGCAGATACCTCACTTTTCTCATGGTCATCCTTACCCAATGAGGCAAAATCTTGCATAGAGCTCCAGACCGAGGGTGATTATTGATTATTTTATATTTCTCCATTTGCAAAAAAATCGCTTCTACAGTTGTCTCCTTCTTGCCAAGCTTCTTGCTGATGGTCTTATAGCCCATTCCAGCCTTGTGCAGGTCTACAATCTTGT
>CM053033.1:194008401-194071266 GCA_028564925.1 Lithobates sylvaticus | reverse complement strand
TCTGTGGATACATCAAGGCACAGAATTCGTGCTGCTGAATGGTTGGGTCTTTACACCCCGTTTCCCGTAGACTGCGACACAACAGGTATCGTCTATTTGATGACCTGTGTGTGTGGAGCTTTCAATGTTGGAAAGACCATCAGCCCCTTCAGAAAAATAATTAATGATAACATATACTACTCATCAAGTGGCAAAATGATTACACCTGTCAGTAGACATCTTGATCTGTACCATGGCTTTGATACCTCGCCGGTGACATTTATAGCCCTAGAAAAGGTCCCGAAAGAGCATATTAACTAAGGGCATTAGCCAATGCATCCCATTGGGTAATACATTTAAAAGAGCGAACAAAAGTCATGGATGGCTTAACTCCAATGTAAAAATGCATATAAAAGCAAAGGAGAAGGTCTTCAAAAAATACAAGGTCGAGGGATCAAAAAAGGAGAAGGTCTTCAAAAAATACAAGGTTGAGGGATCATCATCAGCATTCAGACTTTATAAAGAATAAAGAGATGTAAGGGTGCAATTAGGACGGCTAAGATAGAACACGAAAGACACATAGCGGAGGAGAGCAAATAAAATCCCAAGAAATTCTTTAAGTATGTAAACAGTAAAAAAAGGGAGGACAGACCATACTGGCCCCATAAAGATTGAGGAAGGACATCTGGTTACAAAGGATGGGGAGAGGGTGAAGATATTGAATTTATTCTTCTCCTCAGTCTTCACAAGGAAATCGGGAGGGCTTCAGTAACCAAAACTGCAGTGTTTATCCTTATGACACATCACAGGAAGCACCTCCATAGTTAACAGAGGACAGAATTAAAATTAGACTTGGGAAACTTAACATTAATAAATCACCGGGACCAGATGGTTTGCATCCAAGTGTACTTAGGGAACTCAGTCAAGTAATTATTTTACTGACAGTCTACTGAATGGAATGGTACCAGCTGATTGGAGAAAAGCCAATGTAGCACCAATATTTAAAAAGGGCCCAAAATACATCCCTGGGATTTACAGACCAGTTAGCCTAACATCAATAGTATGCAAGCTCTTGGAGGGGATGATAAGGGACTATATACAAGATTTTAGTAATGAGAACGGTATCATTAGCAGTAATCAGCATGGATTCATGAAAAATTGTTCTTGCCAAACCAATCTATTAACCTTCTATGAGGAGGTGAGTTGCCATCTAGATAAAGGAAGGCCCGTAGACATGGTGTATCTGGATTTTGCAACAGCATTTGACACAGTTCCCCATAAACGTTTACTGTACAAAATAAGGTCCCTTGGCATGGACCCTAGGGTGAGTACATGGATTGAAAACTGGCTACAAGGGCGAGTTCAGAGGGTGTGATAAATGGGGAGTACTTTGAATGGTCAGGGGTGGGTAGTGGGGTCCCCCAGGGTTCTGTGCTGGGACCAATTCTATTTTTTTTTGTTCATAAATGACCTGGAGGATGGGGTAAACAGTTCAATCTCTGTATTTGCGGACCATACTAAGCTAAGCAGGGCAATAACTTCTCCGCGGGATGTGGAAACCTTGCAAAAAGATCTGAACAAATTAATGGGTTCGGCAACTACATGGCAAATGAGGTTTAATGTAGAAAAATGTAAAAAAATGCATTTGGGTGGCAAAAATATGAATGCAATCTATACACTGGGGGGAGAACCTCAGGGGGAATCTAGGATGGGGTCCTAGTAGATGATAGGCTCATCAAGCAGCTGCTAACAAAGCAAACAGAATATTGGCATGCATTAAAAAGGGGATCAACTCCAGAGATAAATCGATAATTCTCCCGCTCTACAAGACTCTGGTCCGGCCGCACATAGAGTATGCTGTCCAGTTCTGAGCACCAGTCCTCAGGAAGGATGTACTGGAAATGGAGCGAGTACAAAGAAGGGCAACAAAGCTAAAAAAGGGTCTGGAGGATATTAGTTATGAAGAAAGTTTGCGAGCACTGAACTTATTCTCTCTGGAGAAGAGACGCTTGAGTGGGGATATTAAATAAATTTATAAATATCCTACTGGTGACCCAACAATAGGGATAAAATTTTTTTGCGGAAGGGAGTTTTACAAGACACATGGCCACTCATTAAAATTAGAAGAAAAGAGGTTTAACCTTAAACTATGTAGAAGGTTCTTTACTGTAAGAGCGGCAAGGATGTGGAATTCCCTTCCACAGGCGGCGGTCTCAGTAGGGAGCATCGATAGTTTTCTGAAACTATTAGATAAGCACCTGAACGACCACAACATTCAGGGATATACAATGTAATTCTGACATATAATCACACACATAGGTTGGACTTTTTCAACCTCACCTATTATGTAACTATGTAAAGAAATATACCAATTTTTTTTTATGAGGCACTTTATAGGGAGAGATGACCAGCAGGGTCTTGTCTAGACCACACACAGAGGACAATGTCATTTTTGCCCTGTTTGGTGTAACCCAGTGTCTTTGTCCCCTCCCCTGGGGGCTTTTCTACAACCCATAATACATGTCTGTATATTCTTTGTCTATGTACCGTATTTATCGGTGTATAACACGCACCGGCGTATAACACGCACCCCACGTTTAGGAGGGCATTTTAAGGAAAAAAAGTTTTAGGAGGGAAGTTTAGGGAAAAAAAAAAACTTACATTTAAGTGTCATTTGCAGCTTGCCCAGCGTCATTGCAGCTTGCCCAGCGTCATTGCAGCCTTGCCCAGCGTCATTGCAGCCTTGCCCAGCGTCATTGCAGCCTTGCCCCAGCGTCATTTGCAGCCTTGCCCAGTGTCATTGTAGCTTGCCCAGCGTCATTGCAGCTTGCCCAGCGTCATTGCAGCCATGCCCAGTTTCTTTGTAACTTGCCAGCGTCATTTAAAGTCCGGTCCGGGTTTAAATTTCCCGCCGCCGAGACTCTCTGTCGCGTGCGCCGCCGAAAAAGACCGAAGGCGGGCGAAAAAGACCGAAGCGCCCACGGAAAAGGTCGAGCCGACTGTTCAGCTCCGCTCGCGGTCCCGCCTCCCTGCGGTTTCCAGAGCGAGCGCAGGGAGGCGGGACAACGAGCAGAGCCGAACAGTCTGCTCGGTCTATTCCGGCGCCGCTTTGGGCTTTTTCGGCCGCGATTCGGTATTTTTCGGCAGCGCTTGCTATTTTTCGGCGGCGCTTGCCATTTTTGTCACTTTTTTGGGGGTATCGCCGTATAACACGCACCCACGACTTTCCCCCGATTTTAAGGGGGAAAAGGTGCGTGTTATACGCCGATAAATATGGTACTTTAGGAAGCCCAAGGTGAAGGCTATGCCTGTGTATTCATCCTAATCACATTAGGAACAAGCTGCGATACTGCATGTGGGATAGAGGCTGCATACAATCAGTGACACATACAGCAGATGCACTCTCCTTGGACAATTCAATTGATATATCTTGCACCATGGGGAGAAGCAGTCAAAGCTTCCAATATAATTATGGAATTCCATTATGCAGTGCACAGTCTGTGCATATACTTTAAGAGACATTTGTGTCTGTATATGTTAAAGCGGAGTTCCACCCAAAAATGGAACTTCTGCGGATCGGAATCCTCCCCCCCTCCGTTGTCACATTTGGCACCTTTCAGGGGGGAGGGGGGCAGCAGATACCTGTATAATCCAGGTGTTTGCTCCCACTTTCCCGGGCATAGATCACCGCAGGCTCCGCAGTGATCTACGCCATGTCCGACCCCTCCTCTGTCGCCGTCCCCACTGTCTTCTGGGAGACACACAGGTCCCAGAAGACAGCAGGGACCAGTGAGGACACTTGCGCATTCGCAGTAGGGAACCAGACTGTGAAGCCACAAGGCTTCACTTCCTGATTCCCTTACTGAAGATGGCGGCACCTCCACCCAAGAGCCGAGGGACAGTTCGGCTTCGGGTGAGGACATTGCGGGTGCCCTGGACAGGTAAGTGTCCATATTTTAAAAGTCAGCAGCTGCAGTATTTGTAGCTGCACACTTTTTAAAAAAAAAATATTTTGGGGCGGAACTCCAGTTTAAGTAACACTATATTTTATATGCTACCCACCTAGGTGTATCCCCATTTCTACCTATTCATGGGGGTTCATATATGCCACTTTATCTAGTATATAGTATGTTAGTATATCTGTTTAAATTGTCATTATTGAACTCTGTCTGTGTTTATTCCTGAACAGGGTTTAATATTGTAATTAACCCTTCACGCTCCCGAACAAGCGTTAATTGTCAACGCGAAACATGTTGAGCACACCACTGTCCACCTAGTGTTAGACTACGCTTTATTTTTCGGCTCTTGGTGACCGTGTTTGTTTTGTTGCATAATTGCCACTGTCAATACTTAGGAGGCTCCCTACCTGTACATAGGGGGTGGGTATGCTCACACAGCAGTTTGGGTTAATATTGTGATTATTTTTAATCAATTTTCCAATAAAAGACCATATTTACCTTTATATATGTTTTTCGGTTTTTGATACAGTGCCTAAAAAGTCCCATATTCTGTGATTTCGATTTCTCTCCTGCATTACTCAGGGAGAAGGCACGGTGTATCATTTTTTATGGCCATGTTAGCCATGTCATGGTGACTTAATCAATTTAATCGTTCCAATTTAATAGAGTGGGAGCACCCAAAGTATAGTGGCTTTATATTTTGTTTTATATATAGTAGTTGAATACTTGAACTTGTTTGTCTGTTTATGATTCACATTATGAGCTAACTCCTTTGGGAGTATTTACCTCGAATCCATGATGAATTTTTTCGGTGCAGCATGGTCAGGCTATGTGTCAGAATTCCATGCTCAGCCCAATGCCAGTAGTAGGAAGTTGAAGCACCGTCTCAAAAAGAAGCCCAATCTTTATTGGTATATAGTATTTTTCATAACAGTATATCCAGGAATAAGTTAGTACATTAGGATTAAGAGTACAGATTTATCCAGGGGTGTAGCTATAGGGATCTCAGGGGTCTCAATTGTGACCTGTCCCCATGCTCCAGAAGGCCCATGCGGCTCCCCTGTGTACCTGGATAGGAAGGGCAGTGGGGGTGACAGTTCCTCTGTATGTCAACCCCGCCGCTCCCTCCTATCCAGGCCCTGCAGCCAGGTCTATGCGCAGTGTCTAGCTCGCCATGTATCTGCCTCAGGAACTTTTGCTGAGCCATACACCAGTCATGGGGGAAGGGGAGCCAGAGAAGGCCAAACTACAAGTCCCTGAAGAGGGGGGAGGGGCAGAGGAGCCCATGAGGGTCAACAAAGTATTAATTACACCCAACCACCTACTATGACTGACCTAGGATCCTCGGCCCCTAGATAAAATAACAAAAATAAAAACCACGGACACCAGTGGCAGAACTGCCAGGGCAGGAAAGGTCGACCTTGCGACTGGGCCCTGGTGTTTTGCCACCGTGGGGTGGCCCCAAGACAGCAAGAAGGGGGCCCAGTGCAGTTTGGCATCTTTTCCCCGGGCGCTGGATGACTTGGAATGGGTGGAGTAGCCTAGTTATTTTTAAAATAGATTCAAATAGATCTTAATAGATTGTTAAGATTAGTCTCATAGTACTGTACATAGGTTTGGTCAGTCTATATCACTGTAGCGCTATCCCCGCAGGATAGTGAATAAGGGATCCCCCACCCTGCACAGCCAGGCACATCAAATTTTTCACAGCACTCCGGAGACAGAAAACAGTCCTTGCAGCTTTGTTTTTGTATTTTTATTAGGGGTATTAAACTTTTAAACTTGGATGGGGACAGGGGTAGTATGGGATGCCCACTTGAATTTAACAGAACTTTCCAAGGACAATATACTGTATTCTGTACAGACTATTTACACACTCCTCAGCTTCCTCCAGCACAACACTTGCTTGAAGCACTACAACTTCCAGGACCAGCTGGCACACTGTTAGGTGATCTGACATAAGGGCTCAGTCAGATTAGTAGCAAATGCCCTTTACGGGCAGGGACCACAGGCCCCTTGGGTTGTATAGCAAAGTCTTAGTGCCCAGGTGTCCTTCTGTGGCTACTGATACCAGCACCACCTCTTCAGGCACTGCCAGCCCACCTGGCTGCAGTTGCCCCTTTCTCTAGCCCTCTTGGCTAAACTTCCACAGTCCTCCCAGACTGACTGTGCCTCCATCCCAGACTGCTCTCACCAGTGCTCTCAGGCTGCCTCTCAGTCCTCTCCGACTGTAACACTCACCAACCCACCTGGCTGTCTTCTCCTTGGAGATCTCCCGGACGTGCTCACTGGCTCCTGCTGTCCTCACACCTGCTCCTGTGCCACTGGACAGGATACCTTGTGGGCTGTAGAGGATCCCTCCTGCACCCAAGCTCCCAGACCCGAGGTCACCCCCCCCCCAGACTAGGGGGTTACCACCAAGGGTCTCCAACAGCCTCCTAACACTCCATCTCCAGCTTCCACCCAAACTCTTCTGCCCAGCTGGACTGACCCAGTATTTGAGGGGGCCTGTCCCCTGCCAACCCATCTGTTGGGGATTAATCAGGGCCCTCGTGAATACTCCAGGCAGCTCCTTCTCACCTCCACTCCCATTCTTCTAGAATCTTCTCCAAGTTTCTAGAAGTAGGGGGAGCTATCAGAGATGCTGTCTGTGAGTCATACCAGCCTCCTGAGTCACTCATCCTGACCCAGATAAAACACAGGCTTGGCTGCTAGTCTAAACATTTTGCCTACAAAAAACTAACAAACCCTACTCTAACACACTAGAGGGTGCTACATCACTTTGTACAGAGATTGTACAATCAGATTGTAATGTGTGTGGCCAGCTTTCTGTATGTCAGAGACAACAAGGAGCCTGCAGTGGGTGTATTTGGGAACACATTTCCTGCACAGACTGGCAGGTGACAGATAAAGATATGGGGCTGGTGCACTATAGGTCTGCCCGGATGAACGGTTGCAGCCCTGAACAGGTAGGTAGTGTTTCCTGTGTGCATCTAATGTTTCCCACTATAAAAGCAACAGAGAAGTCGCCATTGATAAGCTCTTCTTCTGAAAATGCTAGTTACCTGGCTGCTGATTCTTCAGCTTCAATACATTAAGTCAATGATTGGTACGCAGAAAACTATATTTGATTTATTTCTGATTTTCCTAATCTTAATTTTTTTTACAGATTAAAGCAGGATTCCGTCCACCTATCATTTTTTTTCTTTTCAGGATCCTTTATATCTTTTAACCACTTCAGCACCGAGCGATTTTACCCCCTTCCTTACCAGAGCACTTTTTGCGATTCGGCACTGCGTCGCTTTAACTAACAATTGCGCAGTCGTGCGACGTTGCACCCAAACAAAATTGACGTCCTTTTTTCCCCCACAAATAGAGCTTTCTTTTGGTGGTATTTGATTACCTCTGCGGTTTTTTTTTTTTTTGCGCTATAAACAAAAGAAGAGCGACAATTTTGAAAAAAAACACAATATTTTTTACTTTTTGCTATAATAAATATCCCATTTTTTAAAAATAAAAAAATTTTTTACTCAGTTTAGGCCGATACGTATTCTTCTACATATTTTTGGTAAAAAAAAAAATCGCAATAAGCGTATATAGATCGGTTTGCGCAAAAGTTATAGCGTCTACAAAACGGAGGATAGATTTATTGCATTTTTTTTTTTTTTACGAGTAATGGCGGCGATCTGCGATTTTTTTTTCATGACTGCGACATTGCGGCGGACAATTCGAACACTTTTGACACATTTTTGGGACCATTCACATTTACACAGCGATCGTTGCTATAAAATTGCAGTGATTACTGTGTAAATGTGACTGGCAGGGAAGGGGTTAACACTAGGGGGCGCTGTAGGGGTTAATATGTTCCCTAAGGTAGTGATTCTAACTGTGGGGGGAGGGGACTCACAAGGGGAGGAGACCGATTGGTGTTCCTCCGTACTGGGAACACATGATCGATCTCCTCTCCACCGACAGGATGTGGAGCTGTGTGTTTACACACACAGTTCCACGGTCCCGCTGTTTTCACTGGCAATCGCGGGTGCCCGGCGGACATCGCGGCCGCTGGGCACGCGCACCGGGTCCCGAGCGACGTCCCCTAGGCGGCCAGGAATGGTAGGACGTCATATGACGCCCACCCAGGATGGGAGATCCACCTTGTGGGCGTCATATGGCTATGGCCAGGATATGAAGTGGTTAAAAAGGACAATGTAGTACTCACATTTTGTGTTTCCCAGTTCCCCCGCTTGCCGATTTCGTCACAAAGGATATCTTATAAAAAAGTGTCCAGGCGGTTGTCATTTTGCTTGTGGGCATTTGAAGCCCACAAGCATGTATTTCCGGGAGGCGGTGAATTCTGTGCTCCGAGGAAACACCGCTCGATCCCGCGCATGCTCAAAGCTAACAGCAAGCAGTGCTGTAGAATTCGGGGTTGCCATTGCAACGGGCGGTGAGATCTCCAAGATCTCGCGAGATTTCATGGGAAGACTCTGAAAAAGCTCCCAGGGGTCTTTGCGGAGCCGGGGAAAGGCGATAAGGGGAAAGGCCCAGAAGTCAGCATTCTTCTTAAAAATAAAAGGTAATTACGCAAATTTTTTTTTTTTTAATGCCCAGTTTAGCATCTATGACTATAACTGATTACAATGGGATTAACTTTAAATTTTGTGTACAACACCGCTTTATGTAAATATAAGGGTAGGTCCACTTTCATGGAAAAATACAGTTATTATAAAACAAATAATATGGTATATACAATTGCTATCCAAGCAATGTTGTAATCTAATGTTAATAAAAAAAAATACCTTTCTTTTTCAACCTGCTGCTGCAATTGTTTGTAAAATTCAATGTTCAATGAAATATGGCAACCTGGAGGTGTTTCGTACTCCATTGGTGTACAGAACGCACCCAGAAATGTAATTACTGCTTGTGTGATTGGCTCACTGATTTTCTGCACTAAGATACAAGTCAAATTTTAGGCATCCTCTGCAATATGAATTTCAGTTTGGATAATATACTCCCAAAGGATTTAATACTTCCAGTGGGATCAGATGCTGCAACTTTCCTCTTCAGAACACTGAGAGTGTACCAGGTGGTTACAATGAACCAGACCCTTCCATTCAGAATCAATCTGCAAAGGACTTGGAGAAGAAAACAGCTATTCCTTCAGAGAAGAAGGTATTAGAGCAGTGGTTCTTAACCTCAGTCCTCATTACCCCCCACCAGGCCATGTTTGCAGGCTTTCCTTTTCCCTTGCACAGGTGCTTTAAATCTAAGTCAATGGCTTGGTATTTTGGACAGCTATTTTATCTAAGGGAAATTCCCAAAACATGGCCTGGTGGGGGATAATGAGGACTGAGGTTAAGAACCACTGTATTAGAGTCTACTACAAAGTTTGTTAAAATCCTTGTAATGCAATCCCAGAGGGGGTTTCTTTTTTTAGCAACAAAAATTAAGTTACACTTAAAAGAGGATGTAAACACGATTCATGAAATTTGACCTAGGCACATATATCTGTAGTGTTTACTTATCTCTCTCCAAAGTCCAGTGATTTTCTGCAGCTCTGTTCTTCTGTTATTAGCATGATAACTTCTGACAAGTTCTCTGATACATGAGATAAAAGCAACTGAAAATTTGTGTAGCAGAGAGCTGTTCTATTCACAGCACAGCTCTGCAAGTATCTGCTTATGTGGAGGGGGAATGCGTGCCTTTCCTCCAATAAGCTGTCACACCATGTATGCCCAGACTCCCCTCCCACCGCTGAAAGAGGACGTAAAAATTCTAACACAATGTTCACTTTATAAAGAATATATAAAGCTGAAGACAGCAGATATACATGTAAAACGTATGTAGGGAGATTTGTTTCATCTCTGTGTATCATCAAACTACCCATTTCTGAAAGTTGAAAACAGAAGCTTCTTGCTTCAGTTGTAGTCACAGAATTACTGTAGATATGCTGTCAGATAGACATGGTACTCATAGCCTTCATTTTCATAGTCTTACCACTACATATTAAAGCAAGTGTGCTGAGTGTCTAAATTTGATTGTGACATCCAATCAGCATCAAAGTTACATTTACAATACTCAGCAACAGAACTAATCAGAAAAAAGCCCCTCCCCTATTTTTGCAGTACAAGTCTGTGTGATTAAGGGTGTGGCTGTTACTCAGCTCTGCCAGCACAGAGCGCTGCAGCATTTTCAATGAGAGAAAAGGGTATTTCAAATCATTTCCAAACAGAAATCATTAAAAAAAAAAGAATAACACATGAGACAACAGAACTATAAAGAGATAAATAAAGTATGAGACTTAATGGGGAACTTCAGTCCCTCTTCTGATTCTTTTCTTTTTAACTCCACTTACCTGTCATCAGTGGCGGTTGGTGTTCAATATTTTTAGGGTTGGCCGGGAAGGCAACGATCCATGGCCTTACCTTAAGAGGCTGCTGCTGGATCCGGGGTAGGGCTCCTGGAAGCTGCCCCTCCACCTGCTGCAGAATGCCGGGGGGAGGAGCCGGGCCATTGCTTCTCCTCCTGGCTGAACAGGAAGCAGGCCCTGAGACCCAATTGGCCACAAGTCCTAAGACTCCCTGGCCAAGGATCTGCTTCCTGATTGGCCCGGGAGGAGAAGCAGAAAGACATTAGCGAATATTAATTTGATAATGTCACACAACTGGGTGGGCTTGGGGCGCAGTGCTCTGCGCCCTGAACCCACCCTTTTTGAAGCCAATTAGAGACTCAGGCTCTAATCATGTGCTTAAGAAAAAAAAAACACATTGAAATCCATGCATCCTCCTAGGATATATGATGTGGAATGCAGGAGGCTGAGGTACTAGGGACACGTAATTCTCACCTAGGCAAGAATGGTGGTGGGTGGGCACTGGGCAGGCCTGGACTAAAGTGAAAGAAAGAAAGAAAAAAAATGGAGGTTCATAATGCAGAGGGTAGCAGCCGTGCACAGAGCTTTGAATGCACTGGGGGGTGAAGGTCTGCTTTAAATTTGTCTATAACAGAAAAACATGTACAGGACAGGTCTCTGTGATCGGGAGCCAGCAGGATGGGCTCCTGATCATGTGACCGCTGTGTGAGCCAATCACCTTCCAGCATTAAAACCCACTTATAGAGGCGATGGGAAACAGCAGGAGTTAAAGCAGGGGTGCCCAACCTTTTGAAGAGCGAGGGCCACTTTAGCGACTTGGCAGCTGGTCGCAGGCCACAATGAGCGGAGCGGGCAGATGACAGGTCTGTGTCCACTCTGCATATGCAGAGCAGACAGCGACACAGCCCGCTCTACTTTATGGGCCCTCCGATCTGCCCAGACAGAAGGGGACGGATTCCCTTCCGTTTTTTTAAGCAGTTTGGATTGGAGATCTGCTTAAAAAGCGGGTGTAAAAGGATGCAGGTCAGTTTAAATCTGCTGCTCTATAGAGGTGATCATGTGAAAGGAGCCTAATGCCGCGTACACACGGTCGGAATTCTCGTCGGAAAAAGCTCTGATGTTTTTCCCGTCGGAATTCCGACGGAATTTCGCTCAAACTGTCTTGCCTACACACGGTCACACCAAATTCCGACGGTCAGTAACACAGCGGCATAAAACACGTTCAACAGCACTATAAAAGGGAAGTTTAATGCTTCCGAGCATGCGTTGAATTGTTTCCGAGCATGTGTCGGAATTTTGCGCGTTGGAATTGCATACACACGATCGGAAAATCCGATAGAAAGTTTTTTTTCCGTCGGAAAAATTGAGAACAGGTTCTTAATCCAAAGTCCGTCGGAAATTCCGACAGAAAAATACGGTCGGAAAATCCGTTGAAAAGCTCCCATCGGACTGTTTCCATCGGAAAATCCGACCGTGTGTACGCGGCATAAGGCTCCTTTCACACTGATGCACTGCAGTTTACCTGCACCTTAACTGACCTTAATCTTCACTTCTTCCTCAGGATTCCTGCAGGTATTGCTGGCTGCTGCTGTCTCCTAGGTGGGTATGGCTGGTGGCTGCTGCTGGCTGTCCTTCAGGGTGGGTCCTGCTGGCTGGTATTGGTGCGTACTGCTTTCTGGTACTGGTTGGTAACACTGGCTGGTACTGGTGGGTACTGCTGGCTGGTAATGGTGGGTACTGCTGGCTGGTAATGGTGGGTACTGCTGGCAATTACTGCTGGTTGGTAATGGTGGGTACTGCTGGCAAGTACTGCTGGCTGGTACTGGGAAATACTGCTGGTGAGTACTGGTCGGTACTGCTGGCTGGTACTGCTGGCGAGTACTGGCTGGTACTGCTGGGTGGTACTGCTGGGTACTGGTGGACACTGCTGGCTGGTACTGGTGGGTACTGCTGGCTGGTACTTCTGGGTACTGGTGGGTACTGCTGGCTTGTACTTCTGGGTAATGGTGGGTAATTTTTGGTACTGCTGGGTGGTGCTTGTGGGTACTGCTAGCTGGTACTTCTGGCTACTGGTGGCTTGTACTTCTGGGTACTTTTTGGTACTGCTGGGTGGTGCTTGTGGGTACTGCTGGCTGGTGCTTCTTGGTACTGGTGTGTACTGCTGGGTACTGGTGGCTGGTACTTCTGGGTACTGCTGTGTGGTACTTCTGGGTACTGGCAGGTACTATTGGGTACTGATGGCTGGTACTTTTGGGTACTGCTGGCTGGTACTTCTGGGTACTGGCGGGTACTATTGGGTACTGCTGGCTGGTACTTCTGGGTACTGCTGGCTGGTACTTCTGGGTACTGGCGGGTACTATTGGGTACTGCTAGCTGGTACTTCTGGGTACTGCTGGCTGGTACTTCTGCGTACTGGTGGCAGGGCCGATCCTAGGCAGGGTGCGCGGGGTGCTCCGCACCCAGGCGCCGCAGAGTTGGGGGCGCTGAAGCTCCAGAGTGCTGCTCCCCTCCCTCCTCCTCTGTGTCCAGAGGTGGAGGTGGAGCGCATGTAGCGGGTGCTGCAGTTCCCCATCCCACCGGCAACTGACAAGAGCGCATACCGCTCCCGCTGTCCCCGGAATCCGTGCTATCTGAGCACTGCTGTGGAGCCTAGTACCGGAACACGTTCCAATACTAGACTCCACAAATCTTTCTGTTCGTTGCATGTGGAGCAGTCTCCTGTCTGCCCCAACCCCTATGCGTGTGTCCGCTCTTCTCTTCTGGGTTGGCCGGAGCTGCTGCCAATCATCCAGTGCACTCCCAGAAATGCTGTTTGAGTGCCACCCTCCTAGTAACCAAAGATGCCATATATGCCCTGCTCCCCTGCAACGTGCACGGTGCTTCTGCTCCCAGCGCGCCCAAGCTACAGGGATCTATTGGACAGGTACTGATCTATGGGGACACCTGCTATGGGGGGGCTCTGGTGGGGGAACACCTGCTGTGGGGGGGGGGGGGCTCTGATGGGGGACACCTGCTGTGGGGGCGCTCTGTTGGGGGACACCTGCTGTGGGGGGGCTCTGTTGGGGGACACCTGCTGTGGAGGGGCTCTGTTGGGGGACACCTGCTGTGGGGGGGATCTGATGGGGGACACCTGCTGTGGGGGGCTCTGTTGGGGGACACCTGCTGTGGGGGGGCTCTGTTGGGGGACACCTGCTGTGGGGGGCTCTTTTGGGGGACACCTACTGTGGGGAGCTCTGATGGGGGACACTTGCTGTGGGGGGGGGGGCTCTGATTGGGGACACCTGCTGTGGGGGGGGCTCTGATGGGGGAAACCTGCTCTGGGGGGGGCTCTGATGGGGAACAGCTGCTGGGGGGGCTCTGATGGGGACACCTGCTGTGGGGGGGCTTTGATGGGGGACACCTGCTATGGGGGGGCTCTGATGGGGGACACCTGCTGTGGGAGGGCCCTAATGGGGGACACCTGCTGTGGGGGCTCTGATGGGGGATACCTGCTGTGGGGGGGCTCTGATGGGGGACACCTGCTGTGGGGGGGCTCTGATGGGCACTTTGATATAAGCTGCGTGTGCCGCAGGTCACTTTCTCCCCAGAATGTCCCTCATTCTCAACTTTAAAAGTTGGGAGGTACGCAGGAGCGGATCAGGGGAGGAGAGACTGTGCCACCGCCATTCCTGTTATCAACGGGAAGAGGGCTCTCTGTGTTTACTGCCCATTCCCCTCCCTCCTCCTGTCAGAGGAGGAGAGCGAAGCAGCCGGAGATCGGAGCGCCCGTGTCTGAGTGGAGAAAGAGCAGCTGCGGGCTCTTAGACCCCCCCTTCCTTCTCCTCCTCACACTACTGTACTAGTGAGCGGTGCTTGCCAGGAGAAGAGTATTGTGGGACATGTAGTCCCGAGGACTGGTGGCACCATTGTGACCCGAAAACTGCTACCCACACAGCATGGTCAGCTGAATAAGAAAGGGGGGGAAAGAGAGAGAGCGCCAGGAGCCCGGGAAAGCTTTCAGGGAAGTGCACCCAGGACTCCAGGGAAAGGAATTGCTGAGGGGACGCCATCAGAAAGAGAACCCCGCTGCCCTGTGCCACCAGAGGGAAAGCCGCACAGCCTGGTGCCATCCCTGGTGAAGAAAGGAATGGAGTCATTGACAGAATACAGATCTGAGCACTACCCAGCGGAGTTGCCATGGGCAACCCAGAGTGAGCTGACTCCTGATCAGAAGAACTGATGTTGCTGTACCGCCGGGTCTGGTGAGAGGGCTGGTCAGTCATTATCTACTGCCATCCTTAGGAACTGCAGTCTCTGATGATCTCCTGTAGTGTGTCTGCTGTCTCTGATCATCTCCTGTACTATGTCTGCAGTCTCTGATGATCTCCTGTACTATGTCTGTAGTCTCTGATGATCTCCTGTACTATGTCTGTAGTCTCTGATCATCTCCTGTATTATGTCTGCAGTCTCTGATCATCTCCTGTACTATGTCTGCAGTCTCTGACCATCGCTTGTATTATGTCTGCAGTCTCTGACCATCTCTTGTAGTATGTCTGCAGTCTCTGACCATCTCTTGTACTATGTTTGCAGTCTCTGACCATCGCTTGTATTATGTCTGCAGTCTCTGACCCTCTCCTGTACTATGTCTGCAGTCTCTGCCCCTCTCCTGTACTATGTCTGCAGTCTCTGATCATCTCCTGTACTATGTCTGCAGTCTCTGATCATCTCTTGTAGTATGTCTGCAGTCTCTGACCATCTCTTGTACTATGTCTGCAGTCTCTGACCATGTCTTGTACTATGTCTGCAGTCTCTGACCATCTCTTGTAGTATGTCTGCAGTCTCTGACCATCTCCTGTATCATGTCTGCAGTATGTCTGGGGGCTCTTTCTAACAGACTCTCTAACAGAAGCCTTTTCTGTGTGCATTAGAGAGACCCCCCTCCAGGTCCCATTAGTGTACTCATTTTCTTTATTGTTAAAAGACCACGAGAGGATCCCGGGGGAATGAAGACTTCTTAGAGGACCATCTCTGTGTTTGAGTCGTAGCCATAGAAACATTTGTAAAGGGAAGGCGTTAGTAAGATGACCACGCCCATGTGGGGGCGCCAGAAATATTTCTGCACCCAGGCGTCTGTGACCCTAGGATCGGCCCTGACTGGTGGGTACTATTGGGTACTGCTGGCTGGTACTTATGGGTACTGGCGGGTACTATTGGGTACTGCTGGCTGGTACTGGTGTGTACTGGTGTGTACTGCTGGGTACTGCTGTGTGGTACTTCTGGGTACTGCTGGCTGGTACTTCTGGGTACTGGTGTGTACTGCTGGGTACTGCTGTGTGGTACTTCTGGGTACTGGCGGGTACTATTGGCTACTGCTGGCTGGTATTTCTGGGTAATGGTGGCTGGTTCTTGATCCCCTATACCTGCCATCAGTGTGACAGGAGCAGCGCTGAAGGAACCATATGGCTGCAGTAGAGAGCAGAGCCGATGCTTCCTGTATCGTGCTGAGAACTGTCACAGGCGGAGCACATTTGATATCACTCCGCCTGAGACAGAAGCTGGCGCTATACAGGAAGCATCGGCTCTGCTTCCTCTAGCGCCAGCTCGAATCTTCCCACTGATGCTCGGGGGTGGCGGGGCGGGAACCCGCTATCTGGTCTTGCCGACCCGCCATCCCAGAGCAGGAGGTGGCGGGCTACATCAAAGGATGCTGCGGGCCACGGACGCTGCGGTTGGGCACCCATGAGTTAAAGTGTTACAGTTATTTGCTCCCTTTTGGCCTGTTATATATACTATTGAAAGTCATACACTGAGGTTAAAGAGGTTGTAAACCTTGGGGAAAAAAAAAAAAAACCCTGCAAGACAAAGGCATAATGAGCTAGTATGCATCGCATTCTAGCTCATTATGAAATACTTACCTAAGAACGATGCCCTAGATCGGCGTCGGCCCTCCGAGTATAGCATGGACATCTTCCACTGGAGTTAAGTTACTTCCGGGTTTGCGGCTCCGGTGCTATGATTGGCCGTAGCCACGATGACGTCACTCCCGCGCATGCATGCGGAAGCCGTCGGTCATGGCACGATTCCCGAAGAAACGGCACAGCGGCCCATTTCTTCACTGCGCATGCGCCGATGACGTCAGCAGCAGCTCATATACTAAATATCTCCTTTAGGAGATATTCAAGGTACCTACAGGTAAGCCTTGTTATAGGCTTACCTGTAGGTAAAAATGGTGTAACAGGGTTTACAACTACTTTTAAGGTACTGCCTAATACAATTAATGTTATATAGTGTCCATATGTATTACTTTCAAAAATAAATAAAGAAAAAAGAAGGTCGGGAGGGAAATGGGATGGGAGCTCTCGGTAAGCTCTCTAACTCAAAAATATGGCCTTGTGCAGCCTGGTAAGTCTTTGCCTTCTCCTTCTGTTCTATCAGGGTGAGGCTGGCATGCAGACGGAGGGTGCCTGTATCAGTGGCAGAGAAGGAGAAGGATGTGGACAAGTCGGCAGATAAGGTGAGATTAGCGGATTAGGCAAATTGTGAGGTGTACGTCTGCTTCGAGGGACCGCTCGGCGCGCATCTTAAGTTGGAGGTGCATGACAAAATTTGGAATGGGTAATATGTGGAAATATTTTCCCTTCTTCCCTTAGAAAAATGAAATTTGGATAGGGTTAAACTGGACGAAAGCAAGGAGGAGGAGCGGCGGAGATATTGGCTTATCCCACGTACATTTGCCAATTTGTTGCAGGCTTTTACCATTTTGGCCAGCGTAATTGGGGAAAAGGCGCCTGAAAATAGTTTGGTGCTTTTGGTACACTGATCGGGAGGCGGCTCGCCTCCTGGAGTTGGGTTTTAGGGCAGGTTTTCACATTCCATGCAGGTTAAATGCTGTTCCACCTTCAGCGAAAAACTTATGAAAAACGTAATCTCTTCACCCGGAAGTGGTATCGGAGAAACTTTTGGACGAGGTTTCCCTGGGGTGGATGAGCGGCACCTTTTCATCTCCGCCATTTCCCGGTTTGGTTGTCTCGCCCCTTGGGGGTTGTCCCAAAGAAAGACCCCAGCAAATTCAGACTGATCCAGCATCTTTCTTATCCTAAGGGAGCCTCTGTCAACGATGGTACGATGGGGGTGTGGCAATCAGATTACATCATTTGGAGGCCATGCCCCTTGTGATGTCACCGCCTGGGGCATGATGGACAGTGACTTCACAAGGGGGTGTGGCCTCCGGATGACATAATCCGATTGCCACGCCCCCATTGTTATTTAAGAAATGCAGGACATTGGCGCAGACAGATCAGCGGGATGCAGAATCGGAGGAGGGTCGTGTTGAGGGCATGCGGCCTGGTACACTCGCTCGTCCCCTCCCTTTCCTGACCTGCCGGGCTACATGCTCGGATAAGGGTCTGGTATGGATTTTGGAGGTGTGTGAAGGTCCCCTCCGAATCCATACTAGACCCAAGGGCCTGGTATGGACTTGGGGGGGACCCCACAATGTTTTTTTTCACAATTTTTTTTCAGACAGCTATTTTTTTTTTTAACAGTGAGCGGGAAGCCCGCTGACAACTGATGACTCATCAGTTGTTAAGAATGCGGTGGCCGGCTTCCCAGCCCCCTCCTTAGCAATCAGCTATATACAGTGTAAAAAAAAAAAACGCAAGACGCAAATCGTCGCAAAATCGCAGTAAAATCTGCACTGCAGAAACGCTCAAAAGCAACATGCATAGATGTGCATCGAGCCTAAAGGGATGCAAGCACTGACGTTTTCCACATTGGAACACTGCAAGTACAGCTGTTGATTGATCATTATAAAATCACTTCCATTCATATTAATTTTGCAAATGGACACAGACAAACAAAGGGCTGTTTCTTCAGAATAACAAAAGGTGGGAATCTGAAACAAAGTTTGTTGAAATCCTTGCAATCCTTGTACATGGATAACCCAGAAGGGAATATTTTTTTTCAGCATGATGTCTGCACATATTCCTTTCAGTTGCTGCAGATACTTCTTCAGTTATTTCCTTTGTTTTTTCTTATTTGACCCATCAGTGATGACCAGCCTAGATCTACACTATAACTAGTTACATAGGTGTGCGCAGCCTATTGCATAGGGTGACCAGACATCCCCGGTTTCCGTGGACAGTCCCCGGATTGAGGACCCTATCCCCGAATCAAGTCTGTCCCGGTTTTGTCCCCGGATTGAATTTGAACAGGGGCTGGGGCAATTTCAAAGACAGTCAGTGCAGAATTAAAAAAAAAATCTCTGCCGCTCTTACTAGCTTAGGGGGTGGGGGTGTATTTTTTTCATTATCTATGCCCCTTTCTGATGATCATGTGCTGGTTGGAGCGGAGAGAATATTTCTTCAGTTTCGGGTGCATGCCCGTTCTGCTCCTGCTCGCATGTTCTTCTGCCTTGGCTCAAGTCCCGGCCAGCCACCTGCCCATCTCCTTGCCTTCCCTGGCGGAGTGATCTTCCTCCGCTCCCCACCCAGTAGTAGCTGGGGCCCGGAGAGTAAGACTTGACAGGCTGTGAGGCGGGCGGCGGCAGCGACGACGACAGGTAGAGAGTTGCTAATTGCCGCCATTACTAGTAAAAAAAATATGTCCCCGTATTTCATTTAAAAAATCTGGTCACCTTACTATTGCATTGGTGTGTGCACCCCAAAGCTCAAACACACATGCCTTTCTCTGCAGCCTCAGCTGCACAGGTCAGTGAATGAATGGGAAGTGCTTTGTGCTGAGTGGCTTCCTGTTCATTCACAAACGGAAGCATAGTAAACACATCCTTAAATATCCCCTGCTGCAGCTGGGTGGGGGAGAGAGAGGAGGGAAGTAGGGCTGCAACTAACGATTATTTTCATAATCGATTAGTTGGCCGATTATTGTTTCGAATAATCGATTAATCGGTTAATAGCCTTAAAAAAAAAAAAAAGAGTGGTGTATAAATTTAGTTAATATGTAAAGTTAAAAAAAAAAAAAGGGCAATTTATTCTTAAATATCTCTATGCAGTGGTAAATATAAATAACCAACTATATGGTTAGGGAGCAAAATATTTAATCCACTCTGAGAATAACAGACAGAAGAGATATACTTTTTTTTGGCCAATTAGTTGCTGGACAAATTAAAAAACACAAATTGCTGCAAAAATGCATTACATGCTTTTCTGCAGCTTCTCCATTGAAGTATATTGAACCAAAAAGCACTGTATTGCATTAAAAAAAAAGTCCCTGACCCTTTCCAAAGCACAGCGGCTGAAAAAAGCATAGATGTTAACGTGTCCCATAGTAAACCATGTAAATGGACTGTAGTGTGTTTCTGCAAAAAGCACCAAAAAACACATAGATGTGACCCAGGTCTAAGACGTTTAGTAACATAATGGGAGTTAAAAAAAATGAAAATTAGCCCTTTATAGTACAAAAAAAAAAGCAGATAATCACTACTGTAAGGGGTTCATTTTTTTACTGTAGAACTGTGAAAGTAATATTTACAGTAGTGATTATTTGCTCTTTTTGTACTATAAAGGGCTCATTTTAGTTTTTTTAACCCCATTTTGTTACTGGCCGAATTAATCGATTATTAAAATAGTAATCGATTAATTTCATAATCGATTAGTTGTCGATTAATCGATTAGTTGTTTCAGCCCTAGAGGGAAGCCAGCAGCACTGCAGGGCCGGTCAACAAGGAGGGAATTCCGGGCAGTAGGGAGACTCTGCACCACACATAGTAATTAGGGTGTGCCCGGGCACACCAGGCACACCCCCTGTGCATGGCTAGTACTATTTGTGTGTTCCACACACGGTCCCCCAGTTAGTGATCACTGTCCTTTAACAGTGACTTGACAAAGCAGATCTGCCTAAATTCTGCTTCATCATAAACCAGGCATGTCCAAAGTCCGGCCCGCGGGCCAATCGCGGCCCGCGTTCCGGTTTTGAACGCCCCGCCTGTTTATCTGGACATGTATATATTTTGTGGCCCCCAATGATCTCCCAGCGCCGGGGCCACAAAAGATATATATGTCCGGATGCCTTGGAGGGGACAGGGAGGAGGCGGGACAAGAGCCGTGCACACAGGAGTATTTCCTGTTTACACGGCAGCCTCTATAATAGGAAGTCCCGTCTCCAGCACTGCCATTGGACGGCTGTTCTGTCCATCAAAGGAGGCGGGACCTTGTATTAAAGAGGCCGCAGAGAAAACAGGAGTTTCTCCTGTATGTTATCTTTTGGCGCTCGTCCCGCCCCCTCCCTGTACCCTCCGAGGCGGCAGATGGAGGGGCATAATTCAGGCTGCACTGCACAATGGTGAGTCTGCATTCCTGACAATGATGGGGGCTGTGTATTCCTGACAATGATGGGGGCTGTGTATTTCTGACAATGATGGGGGCTGTGTATTCCTGACAATGATGGGGCTGTGTATTCCTGACAATGATGGGGGCTGTGTATTCCTGACAATGATGGGGGCTGTGTATTCCTGACAATGATGGGGGCTGTGTATTCCTGACAATGATGGGGGCTGTGTATTCCTGACAATGATGGGGGGGGTGCTGCATTCCTGACATTCCTGACAATGATGGGGGGCTGCATTCCTGACATTCCTGACAATGATGGGGGGCTGCATTCCTGACATTCCTGACAATGATGGGGGCTGCATTCCTGACATTCCTGACAATGATGGGGGGGGCTGCATTCCTGACATTCCTGACAATGATGGGGGGCTGCATTCCTGACAATGATGGGGGGCTGCATTCCTGACATTCCTGACAATGATGGGGGGCTGCATTCATGACATTCCTGACAATGATGGGGGGCTGCATTCCTGACAATGATGGGGGGCTGCATTCCTGACAATGATGGGGGGCTGCATTCCTGATAATGATGGGGGGCTGCATTCCTGACATTCCTGACAATGATGGGGGGCTGCATTCCTGATATTCCTGACAATGATGGGGGGCTGCATTCCTGACATTCCTGACAATGATGGGGGCTGCATTCCTGACATTCCTGACAATGATGGGGGGCTGCATTCCTGACATTCCTGACAATGATGGGGGCTGCATTCCTGACAATGATGGGGGGCTGCATTCCTGACATTCCTGACAATGATGGGGGCTGCATTCCTGACAATGATGGGGGGGCTGCATTCCTGACAATGATGGGGGCTGCATTCCTGACAATGATGAGGGATGCATTCCTGACATTCCTGACAATGATGGGGGGCTGCATTCCTGACAATGATGGGGGCTGCATTCCTGACATTCCTGACAATGATGGGGGCTGCATTTCTGACATTTCTGGCAATGGTGGTGCTGCAGATGGGCACTGACCCTTATTTGCTTCATATTTCTTTATTTAAAATTGTATTTTTTTCCTAAATCTTCCCTCTTAAAGTGAAGGTGCGTGTTATACGCCAATAAATACGGTATATCCAAATAACACGCCTGAGATCATCTCTTTACTCACACACAGCCACAAAGGCAAGAGAATTCTTGTTGGGCAGTGTGTCAGTACTCGAACGAACACACAGACTGAATTTTAATGGTTCAAACAATGTCAGGAAAAAAGGTCGGCCCTCACGCATGTTCGCTTCATCAAATCTGGCCCTCTTTGAAAAAAGTTTGGACACCTCTGTCATAAACCATCAGATGGTAAGAGAAAGAGGTAAGGCCACCTTGTGCCTTGGCACTTTGCAGCTGACTGACAAATATAAAAGAACAAAAAAAAGTCAGATTAAAGGCACCTCACCGGGATGTCAAAAGCACAAATGAACCACGGCGTTACAATCTTTGAAACCTAAAAAAGACATAATTTTGCAGATGGTGTCCCTTTAAATGCTCTCTAGTGTCTATCTCTATAGCCCACCATGCGGAATGGGAGCAGTTTGAGTTTTACGTCTTGAGTCTCTTGGGTAGAAGCAAGAGAAACCATGTGTGAAATGGATGGATTGGTTGTTAAATGATTTATGCCTACTCTAGTACCTCTCCCACCTCCCCCAGCCTTCCTCTTACGCCAGCAGTGATTGGTTTAACCCATTCCAAATCTATGAGAACACATTTCACTGAGGGGACCACAGAGCCCGTATGACACAGAAGATGACCTGGATGATAGAAATCCATAGCTGAATGCATTGGACATATTCAAATATTGCATGAGACATGCGGCTGCTTCTGTCCACCCCAGGTATTTTTTTTAAATTGATGCTAATAACATAAGGCTGACTAAACACACTACAATCTGATTGTACCATCACCTTTAGATTTACCATCAACTATGTAGTGCAGCAGGCCTGTCTGATTTGATATGAAATAAATGGCTTGTTTAGGTGTCTCCTTCTATTACATGGTTGATCTAAAGGAAGTTGTACAATCAAATTGTGTAATGTATTATCTGCCTAAAGCCCCATACACACGGGCCAAATGTCGGGAGACATTGGCCAGTTCAAAAAAAAACTGACGACATTTAGCCCATGTGTATATATTATGGTACCCATGGGATGAGACATACCTGATATGGCCATTTTGGGCTGAAGGTACAGGTACTTCCAGTGGCGGCTGGTAGTATATTTTTGTGGGGAGGGAACTGTTCGATCGATCAGTCCCCACACTTACTCCATCTAAGTCGCGGGCTTCCTCTGGACGGTGGGCGGCAGGCCTCTACTCTGCCTCCCCTCCTTCCTTGGCTTCACGGCACCGTGGCTTCCTCTGCTTCTCCTCCCTCCTCCTCCTCGGCGGCAAATAGGATTGCTTCTCCTCTTGGCCAATCGGGTCTCAGGACTCGTTTTCTGAGCCGGAATTGGCTGGGAGGAGAAGCAGGAAGACAATAGCCAATATTACTTCGCTATTGTCACACAAGTGGGTGGGCTTGGGGCGCAGTGCTCTTACATGTGCCTTCTTGAGGGGGGCACTGCAGGATTTCAATCCATGGCGGCATAATATGATACCAATGGCTTGTTTTGGGACTGTGGTCCCAACTGCCTTGAGATCATTCACAAGCTCCTCCCATGTAGTTCTGGGCTGATCCCTCACTTTTCTCATGGTCATCCTTACCCAATGAGGCAAAATCTTGCATAGAGCTCCAGACCGAGGGTGATTATTGGTTATTTTATATTTCTCCATTTGTGAAAAAATCGCTTCAACAGTTGTCTCCTTCTCGCCAAGCTTCTTGCTGATGGTCTTATAGCCCATTCCAGCCTTGTGCAGGTCTACAATCTTGTCCCTGACGTCATTTGACAGCCTTTTGGTCATGATGGTGAGGTTTGAATGGAAGAAAGAGATTCTGTGGACAGGTATCTTTTATGCACATAACGAGTTGTTGTTAGGAGCACCTTCTTAAATTGACAGCAGGGGCGGACTGAAAACTCATGGGGCCCCCGGGCAATAGGAATTATGGGGCCCCCAGGCAATCAGAGATTATGGGGCCACACAGTATACACACACACAGTATACAATCACACAGTATACACATACATGTACACACAGTATACACAGACATTTTCTATTGGCTGAGAAGGTACTGGAGAGGTGGGGCAGCTATAATCTTTGGATTTTTAGACCAAAAGGATGTCGTTAAGGGACATTTCAGAAACAGATGTAAAAAAAATCACAGATTTTTACATACTGTCCCTGGTTTTACTGAGGCTGGCAACCCTGATGGGGCCCCCTAGTGGCCCGGGGCCCTCGGGAAGTGCCCAAGTGGCCGAATGGTCAGTCCGCCCCTGATTGACAGGACTAATTAGTGTACCACATGAGTATATACTATAGTCAATCTGTGGGAGCCAGAATTATTGTTAGTTGATAGGGAATCAAATACTTATTTTACTCACTGAACTGCAACTCAATTTATAACATTTGTATCATTGTTTTTTCTGGATTTTTGGTTGATATTCTGACTCCTTCATTTAAAATAAACCAAATAAACCATGATAACAGTAATTTCTTTGTAGTTACAAAATTTACAGGTCAAATAATTATTTTTGCTGTATGGGTAAATGATCTGGAAGAAGACTGGTATACGGTCTCGGAGCCATGGTCCTGTAGAGGACAGTGCCAGAGAAGAGGTATGTTTCACAATTGGATTTGGGCTTCAATAAAAGTACTTATTAAAAAAAATTACATTTTATGTTTTCTGAATTACCATTGCATTTGGATACAAACATTAACCTCTTGTTTGGCCTTGAATGAAGAGCCATTCAGTAATGAAGGGCCTGACGATGGTCCTAATTTATGTGCCCTGTACAGCACCCCCCCCCCCCCCCCCGGTTGAGTAACGCACCTCGCTCCCTTCCTCATTAATGGAGTGAATCTGATTACACATAAAACCGAAGGATTGTCCCAGACAATTAACCTCCTATTTCTAGCAGGTTTTAGATGGTTAAGAAGAGCTGAGTAATTTAACGGCTGGATCCTCTGTGACCTCCTACCTATTAAAAGGAACTGATACACCTTTTTCTTAGAGAAATCGATGGAGCCCAATCAAGCATTGTCTTGTTACAGCTCTCTGTACACCCAGGGACCCCCTTAAATCAGTCAGGCAGGTCTGAAGCAATGTTTCCCTCGTCATCGTAACTCAACGGTGTCTGCAATATTCATCACAGTCCTCTGGGTGATCATTCACTTCAGAGAAACCAGCAAGAATTGATTTTTACTGGAAGAAGAAAACCGCAACTTGTCAATACGCAGAACTGCTTTCCCTGGCCTGCGCTATATGTTTTATAGTGTAACATTCCCCCCCCCCCCCACAACTACTCACCCCCTCAACTGTTGTCGGAGAATCCCCAACACAAACTGATGCATCTGCATAATCATAATAACCTTCTCATTAAAAGCTTACTCAGACCACCACGGTGATGAGAAGCCCGTGGAGGGAGCCTACTCCTACAATGTATGCAAGGCGCAGCTAAATTGCTGCATGCAGGATTTACGGAGTGCCATACATAATATGGCTGGTAAACTGCACGTAAAGGTCCTGGTTGAAGCACCTGTGAATAAGCCTTAATTGCAATCACGCAAGGATCTGATCAAATGAGTCGTCACAGAATCGGTCATTGAATCTATGCATTATCGAAAAGACTCATAAAGATTGATTTATAAAGGATTCACATCCCAGTGATGTACAGTGCCTGCGCAAATGTGGCAAACAAATGAAGGTAAAGGCTATAGCCTGTGTTCTTGGAATGTAAATCATTGATTTAAAATGGAAAATACGGCATTTTGCCACTAGATGGTGCTAAGTATCATAGGTATTTCCTATTTATTTAGCTCCATCTAGTGGCCAAATGCAAAATGTTCTAGTTAAAATCCATAATTTACTTACTTTTAAATGAAAAATACAGAATTCTTTACAAACCAACCATTTACTCTGCCATCAATTGTTGTGAGCAAAACTGGTTTTATCGAAATTCTGTTCATATATAAAATTGTTCCATATATGGCCACCAGTGAGCCTTGTACACATGGGCCTCAGATTTCTGGACAGGGTACACAGAAAGCTGGTACAAAGCATTTGCAAAGCTTTACCCTACGTTCCCACCAATGCGTTTCCTAGTGCGTTTTGCAGTTTGCAGAAATGCACTACAGCCCATTTAACATGGTCCCCCATGGTACATGTTCACATCTATGCGTTTTGCAGCCGGTGCTTTTTTTGGAAAGGGTCAGCAAAGTTTTTTCCCGTATTTTGCGTGTAATAGACTTTAATGGAGTCGCACCAGGAACGCAAGTGTTGCGTTTGTGATGCGATTTTTGATGCGTTTTGTGTGGGGTGTTGTGTGTTAGCTGGTTGCTAAGGAGTAGGTCAGGAAGCTGGCTGCTGTCTCCTTAACAACTGATCAGTCATCAGTTGTCAGTCCCCCCCCACACCAAAGCACCCCCTGATGTTGAGTGCACACGGCCTGGTATGGTTCAAGGGGCTTGTCCCCTCCCTTTCCTGACCTGCTGGGCTGCATGCTCGGATAAATGTCTGGTATGAATTTTGGGGTGGCCCCAATGCCATTTTATTTAAAATTTTGGTGTGGGGGGGCGGGGGTCCCCTCCAAATCCATACTTCGTGTCTGGTGTGGACTTGGGGGGGGGACCCAACGCCATTTTTATAGAGGTTTTTCTTTTTTTTGCCAGCAATTCAGCGGGGAAGCCCGCTGACAGCTGATGACTCTTTGGTTGTGAAGGACGCTGCAGCTCCTTAGCAACCGGCTATATACAGTGTGTTTACAGTGTGTTTAAAGAGGAAAAAACGCATAAAAACTGCATGCAAAAACACATAAAAAAAAGGTTTAAAAATGGAAAACGCACCACGAATCGTGCCTGAAAAATGCATCAAGCGCAGCTCACATTGATGTGAACCTAGACTCAAGCAAGCTTCAAACCCTTCAAGAGGCTTAACCAACTTAAAGTAAAACTGACAGTTTTTATTGTGACATTTTTATGTTTTCGTTTTGTCATCTGTACCCCATTGGGGAGATTTACCTTCATTTATAGAGAGGGGGAATCTCCCTAACGGGGACACAGACAGCAGTAAAAACTTGGCAGGTGTTCTAATCCCTCTCCACTCTATTTATTTTACCTCTATTTTAAAACTCTTATGCCGCCTACACACGATCGGAAATGCCGCCAGCAAAACTCTGATGAGAGCTTTTTGTCGGAAAATGCGATCGTGTGTATGCTCCATCGGTCTTTTGCAGGTGGAATTCCAGCCAGCAAAAGATTGAGAGCAGGTTCTCAATTTTTCGGTCAGGAAAAGTTCCTATCCGAAAATGCGACTGTCTGTATGCAATTTGGACACGCAAAAAATCACGCATGCTCGGAAACAATTCGACGCATGCTCGAGCATTGAACTTAATTTTCTCGGCTTGTCGTAGTGTTTTACGTCACCACGTTCTTGGCGGTCGAAAGTTCAGAGAACTTTTGTGTAACCGTGTGTATGCAAGACAAGGAATTCCGTCTGAAAAACCATCCAAGATTTTTCGGACAGAAATTCCGCTCGTGTGTACGCGGCATTACTTTTTCTTATGCCATATCATGTGTGGCTTTCTTTTAAATGGTGGTTAGCGTTATTTGTTCATGTATGTTATAAATTGTGACATATGTGATTCTTTATCACACGCTGACACGACAACACTAATATTGCTCATAGTAAAAAGCTTGTCCTTGGTAGTGGTACATTGGTATTGTACTGTACTAGTTCAAGTCTTGAGATGATCTGCCATCTAGTGGTTACACTGATATTTGCACATTTCATGAAAAAGGAAACCTGTACTGGAGAAATATCCACTTCCAGACCAGGCCAGGTAACATTATTTTGCTAGAAAATTACTTAGAACCCCCAAACTATATATTTTTTAAAGCAGAGGCCCTAGAGAATAAATTGGTGGGTTTTGCTATTTTTTTTTATGTAAAGTATTTGCGCAGCGTTTTTTCAAATGTAATTTTTGGATTGTAATGCAAAAAAAACAATACATAACCCAATTTTTTTGTAACATATAAAAGAAAATGTTATGCCGAGTAAATAGATACCAAACATGTCAAAATTTAAAATTGTGATCGCCCGCTCAACAGTGTAGAACGATGTAAATTTTACTATCCACAGGTGACGCTTTAAAAGCCTTTACAGGTTACTACTTTAGATTTACAGAGAGCTAAAATTACTGCCCATGATCTGACGTTTGTGGTGATACCGCACATGTGTGGGATTATTGCTGTACGCATGCATTCGCCTTTTGCGCACTAGCGCAGGGGGGGAGAGGGCACTTTAATTATTTTAATTTTTTTATTATTACTTCATTTATTTATAACTTTTTTTACACTGTTGCTTTTTTGATCACGCTTATTGCTGTCACAAGGAATGTAAACATCCATGTGACAGCAATAGGCATGTGACAGGTACTCTTTATGGAGGGATCTGGGGTCAATAAGACCCAAAATCTCCTCTGTGCACTTAAAAGTATTTAAACACCAGGCGTTTTGGAAAACTTTTGATTCTTAATTTTAAAAAAATGGCGCCGTTGACATCCCTGTAAACCGGAAGTGATGTCATCTCGTCACTTCCGGACTACCATAGCCAAGACCCGTTCAAAGCCGATCCCGGCTTTGTATGGGTCTCCAACTAGCCGGCAAATGTGTTGGCTAGTAGATCTCCTGGTGGGATGGGAGAGCCTGAGAGAGCCCTGGAAGGATGAGGGAGGTTAGCCACTCCAATTGCTATTACAAGAGAGCCTAAAAAACGGTACCGCGGTGATACCTGCAGCTGCAGACACCATCCCAGTATAACCACATGAAGTCAAATGATGTACTAGGTACGTGATTTGGCTACAATTGGATATGAAAGCTCCTTCTTTTGAAGATGCCAGTTTCCTGGCTGTCTGTGGTTTTCATACTTTTCTAGACACTCATTCAAAACATGCATTGCAGGTCAGTTACAACAATCATAATGAAGTCACAACTATTGTTTTTGGTACCAGTTTAATGTCAAAAGGCACTGGCTCAGCCAAGGAACTAGTATTGTCAGAAGGGGATCGACTTCTCTGATTCCTAAAATAAACCCCACCACCATAAATAAACCCCATCTACCATCAAATCATTGTTCAGTGGCCTTTAGGATGTTGTCAATGGACACTGTGGTGGCAGTTGGGGGAACATAAAGCCTTCTAGAGAGTAAACCCTGGTCATATAGCCTAGGACAGGGGTCTACAAACTTTTTAAACAAAGGTCCAGTATACCGTCCTTCAGACTTTAGGGGGCCAGACTGTGGTCAGTGGAATTAGAACAATTACATAATGCCTGTGGAGGAGGAATTGTGTCCCATAATGGGTATTAGCGATAAGAATAAAGTCCTTGGCGTCAGCGAGAGCAATAGTGCCCCATCATTGGTGTCAGTGGGAGAAACAGTACCCCATCGTTGGTGTCAGAGGAATAATGCCCCATCGTTGGTGTCAGTTGGAAGAATAATGCCCCATCGTTGGTGTCAGTGGAAGGAATAATGTTCCATCGTTGGTGTCAGTGGAAGGAATAGTGCCCCATTGTTGGTGTCAGTGGGAGAACTAGTACCCGATCATTGGTGTCAGTCAGAGGAATAGTGCCTCATCGTTGGTGTTAGTTGGAGGAATAATGCCCCATTGTTGGTGTCAGTTGGAGAAATGATGTGATCTGGCAGTCAACCTAAAGATCCAAGCAGTGAGTCCCAAGTCTGGGAAAGGGTCACCAGAAGCCAATGAAGCCAAGAAGGTCTTTCTTCTAGGGACCTGCCTCAATGCTCTTCTTACTAAGTCAGCAAGGCAACTGCAGTGCTTTTCCATGGATCTGGGGTAGTAAGTAGGGGCACTGCACCAATGTGTCATCCTAAATTCTCTATCCATCCATGCCAATATACCAGCAGCTTACATAAAGTTTTATATCAATTCAACGATTTCTTTCGTTCAGACTGCAAGCTGAATGAAATAAACTAAACAGATATCTCCATCCATGCTAAACAGCATGGTTGGGGGAATCTCCCCTCCTGGCTATTGTACTCTCATACAACAACCAATCCAACGAGAGCTGCTGTCAAGTTAATTTCAAGTTTTCAACCCAATGAGAGCACCAAAAAAAAAAAACGTCCATGATGTTAAAATTGATTCACAGCACAGGAATCAACACATTTTGGGGGGCCAAATGCACTCCCTGATGAAGGAGTAGTGTGTTTGGCCCTCAAATGAGTTGATAGTACGATGTATGGCCCCGAAATCCATTAAAGTGGAAGTATAACCTCCTATCGTTTTCAGCCAAGAAAGCTACCATCTTGGCCTCTGTTTAATCTGCAACTGCCATGATGCTGCACATGTGATCAGTTATGCCACCAGCCATTGGATGGTTTGACAGTTTGGCTGACAGCACAACCAATGTGACAGTTAGCATTCCCAGCATGCTGGGAATGTACCTGTTTTTTTAAACATTTAAATCGATGGGTTTACTTCCGCTTTAATAGCAAGAAAATATCCAACACGTTTTGGGAGCCAAACACACTCAGTGTGTTCGGCCCCTGAAATGCATTGGATTTTTTCTGCTATTATCCATTTACCCCCCCCCCCTTCATGCCCAGGCCATTTTTTTTGCGATATGACACTGCGTTACTTTAACTGACAATTGCCTGTTCGTGCAAAACTGTACCCAAATAAAATGTATGTACTTTTTTCCCACAAGTAGAGCTTTCTTTTGATGATATTTGATTACCTCTGCGTTTTTTATTTTTTGTGCTATAAACAAAATTATCTTTTACTTTCTGCTATAAAACCTATCCAATTAAAAAAAACATCTAATTATTTCATACATTTAGGCCAATATGTATTCTGCTACATATTTTGGTGAAAAAAAAATCCCAATAAACGTATATTAATTGGTTTGTGCAAACGTTATAGGATCTACAAACTATAGAATTTTTTTTTTTTTTTTACTAGTAATGGCAGCGATCAGCGACTTATAGCGGGACTGCGATATTGGCACTCTCATTGGATTGTAAGTACCCTATTTATCGGCATATAACACACACCTTTTTCCCCTTAAAATCAGGGGAAAATCGTGGGTGCGTGTTATACGTCGATCCCCGCCGATCTCCTCTGAGGGGAGAGGAGCGAGCGCCGACGATATCACATAGCCGAGTGTACTCGGCTAGGCTCGGCTCCGCTCACAGTCATGCCCAGTCCCGCCATTGGACCTGTATTATGTCCATCATAGGGACGGGACTGGGTGGGACTGCGAGAGGAGCCGAGCTTAGCCAAGTACACTCGGCTTTGTGTATGTCGCCGGTGTTTTGTGTAGAGCTCATGATCAGCTGTTGATGTTTGGAGACTTTCGGCGCCTCCTTTGTCCTCCGTACTGCGCAAGAGCTGCGCCTGCACAGTACAGAGTGGACACTTTCCGATGGGGGACATTATTCATCAGGACACCGGCGCTCGCTCCTCTCCCCTCAGCGGAGTGGAGATCGGTGGCAATTTTAAATAATCAGCCTGCCTGGGTAAGGCTGCAATGGCAATGACACAAGGCTGCAATGGCACAAGGCTGCAATGGCAATGACACAAGGCTGCAATGACACTGACATAGCTGCAGATGGACACTGATAAGGCTGCATTGATGGGCATTTAAATGTAAGTTTTTTTCCTTAAACTTCCCTCCTAAATGTTTTTTTCCTTAAAATTCCCTCCTAAACTTTGGGTGCATGTTATACGCCGGCGCGTGTTATATGCCGATAAATACGATATGTGGATTCTCAACTCTGGTTCCTTCCCTTGTTCCTGAGGGGAGTCCCCGTTTTGTGGAGTGCTGCTGAAATCTAAATTAATTGGCCAATTTCTTCTTGTGTTTGGGCTGTTTTATTCTCACAGCCCACAGCCGGCACCCGCGGCTCTCTTAATCCCTGTTTGGATGCAGTTACTGTTCAGCCGGCAATTTACCATCAAGTTCCTTCAATCAACGTTTGCTGAGCCGGTGGTACCATCAGGGGCACCCAATTCTTGAATTTTGTCAGAAATTCTAATTGTTTAGTCACATATGTGTAGCAAGGTCCCAGGCCTCCTTTAGTCTAATGAGAACCTCCAGAGCCAAGAGCTGCTGACATCCTTTCATATATAGTGGGTGTAGTGCAAGGTATATTCATGGGCGCCAGACACTTCTTCAATGAAAAGAGATTTTATTTCTCTTAAACAGAACTTTGGGAGAGAGGGTTTAGGGCCAGGACACCCTTAGGGTAGTTGCAATGTTAATTAGCAGACTCCGAGACTTCTACAGGTAGACAGCCATGCAGGGAAAGACATCCAGCAAGACACCACATCTTCATGTGTAGAAATGCTGTCTCCTATGGCAACAGTCTTAGAACAGTTCCTAACATAAGTTGTAATGAACTCTTTCACTTTCTTTACAATCACTTCTTGTAGGTTCTCAACCCACTGAGCTACCAAGACTTGAATCAGCAAGTCTCTCACTAGACTTGCTGATTCACTGCCACCGAATCCCCTGAGCTCTTCCAATCTTCACTTACTGTTAGTATCTTCCTCAAGCGTCACCCCCCGCTTCTCTGCTGGGTCCCTAGCTTGGCATTCCAGATACTTCTCAAGCTTCACCCCACTGGCCTGCTCGGTCCCTGGCTTGACACACAGGGCTGCTCTGCAAGCGTCACCTCCGCTGGCTGGGTCCCGGGACTGACACCTGCTGAAGTTTCCTAATTCTTCACCGTCCCTGGTTGGTGAGAATACTGCTCCGGTACTTGCTTCAGCTACTCACTGTGGTGCCTGGTAATAAGGTGGTTGGTCCCTTAGTGGCGACAGCTTCTCCTCTACCTCCGACCATGACAGGTTCTCTGGCCAGCAGAACCATCACTTCTGGTTGGACTGCAAGCCGCAATCCTTTCCCTACGCTGATCTCTAGAAAGGACCGGAGTGCAGTGGACAGAATGGCAGCATAATGCAGGGCCGTACATGACAGTGTGTCAAGTGACACACTTCGGCCAGTAAAGTGTTAACAGGGCAGGGGAGGGCCCTGTAAATGTAGCAGGGGGGAGCGGCCATATAAATTGGAGGGGCGGAGCTAGCCAGGCAGTGCGGGAGCAACGGGACACGAGGAGGCAGGTTTTTTCCCACCCACCCTTCCCCTTTTTTATCGGAAGAAGTATGTTATTGGATGTGTTAATGTTTTCATTGTCGTTTCAGGTCGTGGGAAGAGTTTGTTTTTCGTCATGACAGCTTAAGGGGGTTGGCGTTGTTTATTTTGTTGGTCAGTGACGGCAGCAGTTATAGAGGTGGTAAGTGTGTGGGGGGCTCATCAATAGATGGCCCCTCCTTGTTACATCAAACGTTGTTGATGTTTATGGTTATTGTGCACTGCGGGAATGTTGGTTATCGGGTGGTACGGTAGAGACCCACGGGTTTCTTTATCTCCCGCAGTGCCCCCTGGTGTTGATATCGGTGATATCATGTTTGTGGTATAAGCACTTTGCTCCGTCACTGACCAATAAATATGGGGGTTTAACCTGTTTTGTTTTGTTTTCAGCAGGGGTCTGAAAGTGTTAATGTTATGGTGTTATTTATGTTATTTATGTTTTATTTATGATAATAAGAAATTGGAGTTCTTATTTTGGTATTTTAATAAATAGCTGTTATGGCCACTTAACTCCATAACTGGTGTGGTCTCTTATTTATTAAGTAAGTAAATATATGGAGTAAGATGGTATTCAGCTAGGGGGTCATATCTGGGCTACACTAGTCATGCTTCTGAATAGGCCCTCAGACAGCCTAGCAGCCAGATGAGCCCGGAATAGGCACAAACTCCGGCATAGCAACTCGGGCAATACAACACACATCCACCCAGACAGCCGTCCAGGTGGCAAAGACTGATCACCTGACTCCAGCCAAATATATAGGTTCTCCCAGCATGCCAAGAGGTTTTCTGATAATTAGTAATATGTCAAGAATAGAAAATGTTGCAAAAAAATAAAAAAAAGTAGGAAAAGCTGTAAAAAAACTGACACGTGAGCAGCGAGAACTGGAGAAACCCCAGCACAATACAAAAAAGCTAAACTTCCTTTCACAGTTTTCTCCTGTTGTAACTAGAGATTTATGACCAGCCACTAGGCTAGGGGTAGCCAACCCTGGCACTCCAGTTGTGGTGAAACTACAAATCCCATCATGCATCAGCCTCTGGGAGTCATGCCTGTGGCTGTCAGAGTCTTGCAATGTCTCATGGGTCTTGAAGTTCTATAACAGCCTGGAGTGCAATAGGCAAAAACAGAGAATTTTATGACCAGCCAATAGGCTAGGGTAATAAACATTGGAACTCAAGTTGTAGTGAAGCTACAAATTGCATCATGCCTCGGCCTATGGCAGTCATGCCTGTGGCTGTCAGACTCTTGTAATGCCTCATAGAACTTGAAGTTTCCCATACAGCTTGGAGTGCCATGGTTGCCCACCCTTGCAATAGGCAAAAATAGAGAATCATGACGAGCCAATAGGCTAGGGGTAGGCAACCTTGGCACTCCAGTTGTGGTTAAACTACAAATCCCATCATGCCTCAGCCTCTGGTAGTCATGCCTGTGGCTGTCAGACTCTCGCAATGCCTCATGGATCTTGATGTTTCCCAACGGCTTGGAGTGCCTCGGTTGTCCACCCTTGCAATGAAATACTAAGGAATTAGCTCTGATGAAGAGGTGCTGCCTCAAAGTGCATTAGCCAGTATATTAGAAGTTGGCCTTTGAATGAAGCACTAATGGACAGAGTGTATTCCTTGATTGATGAGATGTTCCTTATGAAAATTTCTTATGGAAATGAGAGAAGCCTGTCTTTTTATCACTTCTTATGAGTAAAATGTATTTATTTTTACCAATTCAAGATTTTTTGAGGATCTTACACTGTGCCAGTGAGCTCCCTGTTTAATTTACAATTAGGCTGCGTTCAAATGCAGCTAAACTCTACATCAGGACACAGCAGCACTCCATGCAATGGCAGCATACAAAGTGGATGAATAGCTGTGTCCACTTTATATGATGCCAAAACCTCTGTGCTTAGGTGCAAACTTTTTGTGTCCAAGGCCAGTCAAAGGCCGTAATAATATATAACTGCTGGTAAGAACAGTTGCATGCTAAGTGGCCAAATTTATACAGGATACAAACTTGGCTGTGTGGCTGCTGGACGCAGATAACTTGGCTGTGTGGCTGCTGGACGTAGATGTTTGCACACAATGCGTGAATGGGCCTAATTTCTCCACCTGCAAAAATTGCAGATTCTCACTGGTGGACACCCATCTTAATGAAACTTAGGGTAGCATCTCATTCCAGGAAGTAGATGCTGCATCGTATGCCTGAACAAAGATGGTGCAGTCCTTCTGGAGTGAAATGACGTACGACGTGACATAAAACCTGTAACTATTGTACCTACACAATACTTAGCATATAGGAGGGTTCTGCTGTGTGTAGCCACCGATGTCCCAACAAATGGAACAACTACTCGAGTGGGTGATCGAGTAGGGAGTTAGGTAGTGATCCTCAGATCACTAGCTTACTTCCACAATAGCAGCCGGATCTTAGCACATAATCGCTGCTTACCTCTGGCACTAGAGGAATCCTACAGAGGACTGACTTGTCTTCTGCATTTGGCTGCTAGAGGCCATCTTGGGGGAGCCTGTGTCTGATTTTGGAATGCCAAGTGGGTAGCCTCCTGTGGTCACGTTGCAACAGGGCAGCCACCTGACTCAGGACCCAGCAGCTAGTGGAAATGACTAAAATAGCAGTGCCTATCTTGGGCATTTCCAGGTTCTACGGGGATTGGACATAGATGTTATATACATAATTACATTGGTCCATTCGTATCCATGCAAAAATACCCATTCCTGGAATTCAGGAGGGGAGGTGGTAAATCCACAGCTCAGCTGCATTTCTTTTTTTAAGCAACTGTACACGAGTCCCAAAAATAGTGGAATAAAAAAGGAAGACAACTACTCAATTTTCATGAACTTTTTCAAATTTTCAATTTAAAAAAACAAAAAAATGTTGATTTCACCCCTTTATAAATAGGTCCCAATACTTTTTCATGATCCCTCCCATTCCATGAGGCTTTCACACTGTATTTTCCTGTCTTTTTGTCTCTTTATGTGTCCCCCCTGTCCCCATTTCTCCATCTCTCTTTGTCTCCCGGCGTCCCCCTTGTTAAAATGCAGTGTGGCTGAAAGAGACAGGTTTACACGTCAACAATATCTGTTGTTTCCCAATGCCACATAATCGCCATCTGCCCCTTTGTATGGAGCATTGAAATGGGGATGGAGGCGGCACCTCCCAGCATGGCACTTGGCCGGCCGGGGACCAGGGAGGAATCTTTTTCCATGGCACTGTTATGGCAACACATGCAAATGAACCTTAAAGTAACAGTAACCACTTCTGAACAACACAAACAATGCTAAACTAGACCTGAGATTCTTTGCTGCTTTCGGAATTTTTTAAAAAAATGAGTTCTTCCAGATGTCTGCCTTTATTCTACAGAGTTTAATGCGCCCCCAGTCGTCTTAAGCACCTGTAATCCTAAATTCCCTTTGATGGTGCTGATAGGGTGAGAAGAAGGGAGGGGGGCACAGGCAGAGCTGGCCGGCCATTGGCGAGCAGTGAAAGCTGCACAGTGTAAGAGGAGAAGGAATTAAAAAGATTTCTGTACTAAGTCTCAGAAACTGAGAGGGAGAGAGAGGAAGAGGAATAGGAATTAGCATCTGACAGTTTGTTCACTCTTTCATCTTCTATTAACCCTCAGACACATTTGCATCCCTCTGTACTAACCCCCTCCTCTCTAACTCTTTATTTAATAATTCTGCACCCTAGTCTAATTGTCTTTCTCCAGTCTTTCTCATGTGGTTTCCCATTTTACCGGTTTTCAGATTGTCTATTTCTTTCTATCTTATCTCTGTGCTATCAGCCATCATTTTACATTTCATTTCTCCTGTGTCCACTCTATAAATTGTTTCTATTTCTATCTTCCCTGTCTACATCCTTCTGTAACCCATCGTTGTGCTACTTATATCATTTTGTATGCTGTCATTTTGGGTGCCGAATCTTTGGTAAGCTACCTCCTTTCTGTCTGTGTAGTTGCCCTATGTCATCCAATATGTTTTCTGTCTCCTGCTTATGTCCTTCTGTAAGGTTTCCATCTACTGCATCCATCTTATTCATTTAGTAAGTTTTCTTTCTATACTATTCTGTAAGTTATTTTATATTTAGATCCCTGTGTGGAATATCTGTAGGTCATTTTGTAAGTTCTCATGTACTTACATCACTCTGTGGGATCTCTGTAGTTCATTCTGTAAGTTCTCATATACTTACATCTCCATGTGTAATCTCTGTAGGTCATTCTGTAGGTTCTTCACTATTTAGATATCTCTGTAGGTCATTCTGTAGGTTCTTCACTATTTAGATATCTCTGTATGTCATTCTGTTAGTCTTCATATACTTACATCCCTCTGTGGGAACTCTGTTGGTCATTCTGTAAGTTCTTCAATATTTAAATATCTCTTTAGGTCATTCTGTAAGTATTCATATACTTACATTCCTCTGTGGGATCTCAGTAGGTCAATCTGTATGTTCTCGTATGCTTATAATTCCTTTGTGGGATCTCTGGAGGTTCTTGCATATTTCAATCCCTTTGTGGGGTCTTTGTAGGTCATTCTGTAGGTTCTTGTATATTTAGATGTCTCTGTAGTTCAGTCTGTAGGTTTTTGAATACTTACACTTTAGGGTCCCTGTAGGTCATTCTGTAGGTTCTGATATATTTACATCTCCCTGTGGGATCCCTGTAAGTCATTCTGTAAGTCTTCATGTGCGTACATTCCTCTGTGGGATCTCTGTAGGTCATTCTGTAGGTTCTTGTCTACGTACATGTCTCTTTGGGAACTCTGTAGGTCATTCTGTATGTTCTTCAATATTTAGAAATCTCTATAGGTCATTCTATATGTTCTTTTATGCTTACATTCCTTTTTGGGAATCTCTGTAGGCTTGTGTATATTTCAATCCCTTTGTGGAATCTTTGTTGGTCATTCTGTAGGTTCTTGTCTATGTACATGTCTCTTTGGGAACTCTGTAGGTCATTCTGTATGTTCTTCAATATTTAGAAATCTCTATAGGTCATTCTATATGTTCTTTTATGCTTACATTCCTTTGTGGGAATCTCTGTAGGCTTGTGTATATTTCAATCCCTTTGTGGAATCTTTGTTGATCATTCTGTAGGTTCTTGCATACTTACATTCCACTTTAGGGTCCCCCGTAGATCATTTTGTAAGTTCTTATATATTTCAACCCCTCTGTAGAATCCCTGTAAGTCATTCTGCAGGTTCTTGTAAACTTACATCCCTCTGTGGGATCTCTGTAAGTTCTCGTGTTTCCATTACTCTTTGGGATTGCTTTAGGCCATTCTATAAGTTCTCTTATATTTCCATCCATCTTTGATATCTCTGTAGGTCATTCTTTGGGCTCTTTTATATTCGTATCCCTCTTTGGGATCTCTGTAGGTAATCCCGTATGTTCCCTTTTATTTACATCCCTTTGTAGGATCTTTGTAGGCCATTCTGTAAGTTCTCTTATATTTCCAATTTTCCATCCCTCTCTGAAATCTCTGTAAATCATTCTATAAGTTCTCTGCCTACTGTGTGCATCATTCTCATTTCTGCCTACACCCAGCTGCATTCTTTCTGATTTTCTTCTCTATACTACATCTCCACTGTTTTGAATGTTTATTGCTTGCTCTCACTTCTCAGTCCAAATTTAGGTATTTTTTCTGGTGTTTATTTCTGAGCAAGCTCACTCAATTCCAATTTCTTCTCATTGCCTCCCTTGTCTACATATTTTAGCTTGTCATTCCTCACCTCTGTGTGTTCTACTGTAAGCTTTGTCTTTCTCTTAACATTCCTGTAACCCAAGTGTTCTCTTATCTGTACGACTTGGCCACAATGGTTTTGGTCACTAAGACTATTTTACTGTGGCTGGTTGGATTTTTGGGTCTGCAAGGGCAGGCCCAGCACCTGAACTTGATTCATGAGTCACAAGGGAATCAAACATTGGTCTTGGAAATCAACGCAACCATTCATGAATTAATAAATGCTAGCCACGGGGACACCGCCCTCCAAAACACAAATGAAACTGGACGTCTTAACCGGTATGGTGAAAAGGTGAAACTCACAATCAAGCAAGACAATTTGGTGAAGAAATTACATTTTAAAGGATCCAAAAATTCAAGGTAAGAGACATCTGTATTCTTAGCTTTCTGTATTGAAGTATAAGGTGTATGTGTTGTAGAAGTAGAGGAAGGTTTTTATTGATATCTTTATATCTTCCTCATGGGGACACAGACAGCAATAATATGCTGGAGGCTCTGATCTTTTCTCAGGGTTCGTTCACACATGGTTTAAAGCGGAAGTAAACCCGCTGACACCTGTAAGGGAAAAGGCATAATGAGCTATTATTCACCGCATACTAGCTCATTATGAAATACTTACCTTAGAACGAGGCGCCGGCATCTCACTCGGTCCACGCCGAGGGAAATTACATGTTCCCTCGGCGTGTCTTCCGGGTATCGCGGCTCCGGCACTGTGAGTGGCCGAGCCACAATGTCGTCACTCCCACGCATGCGTGCGGGAGTTTTCTTCCCGGCAGGGTCTGGTGTCTGCCCAACTTTCAGCCGAGAATCCCCGGAGTGCATGCGCCGCTGAAGTCAGCGTCTCATTGCGAGGGGAATATCTCCTAAACCATACAGGTTTAGGAGATATTTTTTTTTACCTACAGGTAAGCCTTATTATAGGCTTACCTGTAGGTAAAAGTTCAATTTTTGACATACAACCGCTTTAATCTCTGAAGAGAAATTTTTCCAATATTGCCTCTTGCCTCCTTACTGCCCACTTTAACACCTTGAATCCCACGATGGCATACCGCAAGAGCATGCGATCGTGAGGCGCTTACAGAATGGCTCTATTCACCTTGAATGAGTCACACAAGGGGGCAGTAAAAAAAAAGCAGCTCAACTGTGGGGTTTTACTGCCCCTTAACTGCTAGTGTGAAAGACTTCAGCAATACGAATAGCATATTTCCTTGAAGATTGATTCTGAGTGGGAGTGACTGGTTCATTAAAAGCACCTGGTGCACTCTCAATGTTATGATGAGAAATCTGCATCCCCTTAGAAATATTTAGCCCCTTTAACTAAAATTGTAATTCCTATTGCAGGGGATGCCTAAAATGTGACTTATATCATAGTGCAGACTTCTGGGAAAATCAGTGAGCCAGTCACATAAGCAGGAAATACATTTTTTGTGGAGCAGCCTCCAGGTTGCCTTATTTCATTGAATTAAAAAATGTCAAGGTAATGTTTTAATAACATTACCCACCCGAGCGCCAGCAGGTTTTACCCTCTTCATGACCAGGCCAATTTTTGCTATTCGGCACTGTGCTACTTTAACTGGTAATTGCGCAGTCATGCGATGCTGTACCCAAACAAAATTTATATAATATATATAAAATATAATATATATAAAAATAGAGCTTCCTTTTGGTGGTATTTGATCGTCACCATTGGGTTTTTTATTTTTTATCATTTAAACAAAAAAAAGACCGAAAATTTTGAAAAAAAATGAAAATATTTTTTTACTTTCTGCTATAAAACATATCAAATAAAAAAATCTAAAAATCGAATTTAGTCATACATTTAGGACAAAATGTATTCTGCTACATGTCTTTGGTAAAAAAAAATCCCAATAAGTGTATATTAATTGGTTTGCGTGAAAGTTTTAGTGCCTACAAACTATGTTATAGATACTGTAATTTTACACTTTACTTCCGTCTGTAGAGGTAGAGAGCCAACACAGGGCTCTCTACTGTCATTCATTTAGCCAATCGGCGGGTCCTGGCCTCAAATCAGTGGACCTGCTGATCGGGATGTGTTGGAGGAATGGCAGCACAGCTGGAGCAGCGGGCGCACGTGCACATGCCCCCTACGCAAAAGGGCCAGATCACGTACATGTACGTGATCGGGCGCAGTGGTGCCGCTCTGCTGCAGTATATCTGTGGTAGGTGGAAAGCAAGGCTTGTGTAACAATTGTATATGCTATATTCTTTTTTTATTTGCTCTATATTTGTTTTTTCACAAAAGTGGTGTGGGGCTGCCGATCTATCAGGTTAACAGTCACAGGGATGCTATCTCTGCTGCTAGGGAACTCTTGCAGAGGACTGACTTGTCCCTAAGGTTGCCACCTTTTCTTCAAGTCAAACCCGAACACTTTAGTGGTGCACAGCATTTTTTTTTTTATTATAGTATAAATTATACTTTTTTAATAATAATTTATACTATTTTGCAATTAAATAACATTTTTAATCATATGAAGTTAATCACAAAAGTCCCCCTTTTACATCTGAATCCACAGAGTTCTCCTTTTATTTGTGAACTTGCAGAGTTCCCTTAAACAGTAAGGGGGACTCTGCAGACTCTGATGTAAGGGAGAACTCTGGGGACTCTAACATAAGGGATGCTCTGGGAACCCTGATTTAAGGAGGAACACTGAAAACTCTGATTTACCTTAGTGTACTCACTCAGAGGCAGGAGAGAGAAGGGGGCAGACTTCAGTTACAGACAGGGATGGGTGGTGAGCTCACTCACCTCTTGGCAGTCAGGACCACTAATCCAGATGTATCTGAGGCTGCTGGACTTCAAATTTCTGGTCCCAACTTTCCTTTTCTGAGGCACAGTGCCGGGGATTGGAATGTGGGCAGATAAAGAGGGGTAGGGGAGGGAGGAAGAGGAGCAGATTGAGCCCTCTCTCCTCTCCCGTCTGCATGGGGGGAATTGTTAGTGCTGGCTTTGGGCAGTGTGAAAGAGAGTGTAACAGACACTCTCAGCTTAGACAACTACAGCCAACAATCCTGCTGGGAACCTATAGTCCAGTCTGAATAATGTGTCCGGGTGTCAGGCAGTTTGAAACACGGACACATGATTCCAAACCCGAACTGTCCGGGTGAATCCTGGACAGGTGGCAACCCTACTTGTCCTCTGTACAGGATTCAAGCTGCTCAGGACTTTGGGCGCCATCTTGGGGGGAGCCTGTGTCTGATAGTATACAGAATTCTTACAAGATTTTGGCAGCCATATTTGGGGAAGAGGAGTCAATTAGTTAACCCCTGCTTCTGCAATGAGGGGAGTTCTGCAGTATGGCGAAATTAACTAGGGAGTTAACCTAGGGCAGCAGAGCATCCCTTTTAGCAGGTCTCAGTGATTGGTCACAAGCATGCTGGATGTGGATTAGTGCTTAGTTGCTAAAGTTGATTTTGGAAGACTTATTTTCCACTGCAGATTCCTCACAACAGAAAATGAAAGTTTTAGGGAAAGCTTGTGTCGCCTGATCCCTCTGCACCAAAGCCATACACAAGCCTTGCCCCCAGACCCCCAAAGCTAAAGTGTGCATCATTTTCAATACATTTTTATGTAAAGTTGAGTAAACAATACAAATAAACTCAAGGTGAGTATTGAGGTACATACTATTGTGTAATACAAAGACAAGGTCCGTCTGGGTCCGTATACAAGATGCTGTACAAGTGTACAGCATATAGAAGCTTCAGGATGATGCTTTGAAAGCTAAAGATGTCCGGAAATGATTGTGTAGCACCCTGTAGATAAAGTCGGTATGTACGTTGACACATGCCTTCAAGGATTAATTTCCATAGTTGAGTTATCTAGTATCCAGTTATATACGGGAACATAAATTTTTCTGCATTTCAAAAAGCTCTTTGATATATGGGTGTAGGGGAGCCTGGGGACCCCTCATGGCTCAGACAAATAGGAGAATAAACTTAGAGCAGGGGTCTCCAAACTACAGCCTGTAGGCCACATCCAGTGCGCTACAAGATTTTACCCTGCCCGCAGCAACCTGTCCCATATGTGCGATTCCATAATGCAGGTGGGCTGGCCACCACCACCATAACTACCAATGACATTGAGCAGCCAGGAAGGATACATGTTGTCATTTGTTGCTCTGGTGGATGACCTGAACGCTCCATGGAGACACATGATGCTGATCTAAAGCAGCAGCATCCAGGGTCATCCCAGCATTCAGGATAGAACCTGCTCCCACCCTTCATCCAGATCTTGTCTGCCTCCCGCCCTGTGCCAACCATGCTGTGGGTAGAACGTCTAATGTAAAAGGGGACTCTGATGTGAAGGGAGGTCTGATGTGATGAGGGGGGGGGGGGGGGTTCATGTGAAGGAGGAGCTCTGATGTGAAAGGGGCCCAGATGTGAAGGGGGTCTTCTGATGTGAAGAGGGGACTGTGATGTGAGGGGGGCTAAAATGTGAAGGGGAGTCTGATGTGAAAGGATGTGAAAGTTGGCCCAGGTGTGAGGAGCATCTTCTGATGTGAAGGGAGGACGCTGATATGAAGTTGGGTTCTGATGTTAAGGAGGGATTCTGATATGAAGGCGGGTTCTGATGTTAAGGAGGGATTCTGATATGAAGGTGGGTTCTGATGTTAAGGAGGGATTCTGATATGAAGGTGGGTTCTGATGTTAAGGAGGGATTCTGATATGAAGGCGGGTTCTGATGTTAAGGGAGGACTCTGATATGAAGGTGGGTTCTGATGTGAAGGTGGGACTCTGATATGAAGGCGGGTTCTGATGTGAAGGAGGTACTCTGGTGTAAAGAGGGGCTCAGATGTGAAGGGGAGTCTGATGTGAAAGGATATGAAAGATGGCCCAGGTGTGAAGGATGTTTTCTGATGTGAAGGGGGAAGTCGGATATGAAGGTGACTTCTGATGTGAAAGGGGAACTTTGAAATGAAGGAGGGTTGCCTCTTAATGGGGGATTTGAGGAGAGCTCTGACAACCAATTTGATAATGTTATCTGTGACTTCGGAACTTATTTTAAACATGTGTTCTCATTTATCCAGCAGAAAGCTGTAATGCTATCAAAGTCATTCCTCGCTGGCACATTGATTGATTACTATTCTGTAGTGCATTGAAGCTGCTCTAAAAAAATTCTCATCTCTCATAGATCCTTGCACATTTTCAGGCACTTTAAAACCCCAAACAAAGGTAAAGGACTCCTTTAGGATGAAAGCATGAATAGCTGCATCCTACCGGAATCAGCACCTGTTTTTTGTAACTAGAAAAGGGTTCCAGAGGAGAGTGGATAACTGTATAGGTAAGGTAGAACAGTCCTTTAAAGAGGAAGGAAACCCTGATGGGTTTACTTCCTCTTTGTTTCCCTGCAAAGGTAAAGCATAATGGACTTCTATGCATCGCATAGTAGCCCATCATGTGTCACTTACCTGACACAAGAGCCAGCAATGTCACCGCTGTCCCCTGTCTCATGAAGCGTCCATCTTCCTTCCGGGTATCGCTGCTCCGGCGCAGTGAGTGGCCGAAGCAGCGATGACGTCACTCCGGCGCATGCGCACGGGAGCCGTAAGTGGCGGCAGGTTTGCCTTCACTTGCTGCGCGCCCAGTGCGCCTGCGCTGTTGTCTACGGCGCGCATGCACCGTAGATAGTGGTGCCGCTATTTCTGTAAATATCTCCTAAACTTTTTAAGTTTGGGAGATATTTCTTGGACCTACAGGTAAGCTGATCACTGTGTTCTGCTACACAACAAGGGGCTTCAAGTTCCTGCCTGCAAAGGGCTACTGCTAAATCTGACTGTGCCTGTCAGATCGCTTAACAGTGATCCAGCTGGAGACTGCAAGTAAGTCAAGTGCAAGAGGAGTATCAAGGAGACTGTATATAGACTCTATGTAGAAAGATGTCCCTGAAGTTGATATTAAAGTGTTGTTGCTGAAGTCAAGTGGGCATCCCATAACCTCCCATCTCCATCCAAGTTATTAACCCTCAATAAACCACAAAAAACAAAGTTATGGACTGTTCTCTGTCTCTGGAATGCCTGTGAAAATGTGGTGTGCCTGGCTGTGCAGGGTGGGGGATCCCAATTCATCTGTGGCCCTTAAGGGGGTGCACTACACACCCATAGTGCAAACTTTATCCTTCAAGAAAAAAAATCCCAACCCACTTTATTGGCTGTGGAAATTTTGGTCCTGCCTACAGGGTGGCCATACAGTTAAAGAGGTTGTAAACCTCAATTTTTTCAAGTTGTACCTATAGGTAAGCCTATAATAAGGCTTACCTATAGGTAAAGTAAATATTTTTCCTAAAAATGCGCTGTTTAGGAGATATTTACTTTGTTCTGTGCCGATGATGTCTTCACAAGCAAACGCTGTGACTGGCGGGTCTCGCACGCATTGATGTTATGTGAGTCCGGCTAGTCACAGGGCCGGAGTCTGCGGCCCCAGAAGGAAGAGGGACAAACATGGATGCGGCCTCCAGCGGGGGCAGCGCAGACTTTGTTTGCAGGTAAAATACTAGAACGTTATGCTTTTAGGCCGCGTACACACTATCGGAAATTCCGCCAGCAAAAGACCGATGTGAGCTTTTGGTCGTAAAATGCGACCGTGTGTAGGCTCCATCTGACTTTTTCTGGCGGAATTTCGGCCAGCAAAAGACTGAGAGCATGTCCATAATTTTTCAGACGGAAAAAGTTTCTATTAAGTTTCAATTCGACGCATGCTTGGAAGCATTGAACTTCATTTTCGCAGCTCGTCGTAGTGTTGTACGTCACCGTGTTCTTGACGGTCGGAATTTGGTGTGACCGTGTGTAGGCAACACAAGCTTGAGCGGAATTCCATCGTAATTCCGTTGGAAAAACCATCCAAGGCTTTTCCGACGAGAATTCCGATCATGTAAACGCGGTATTACTTTGCAGGGAACAAAAAAGGTAGTAAAACCCATCAGGGTTTACTTCCTCTTTAACAGCAATGTGGCAGGAGTTTCAATAGGGCAACCCTTCTCAACAACAAAGTACCCCTCGACTTATAATTTCCAAAAAAGCTCATCTACGTTTGTGAACCAATGATCTCTCTGTATTCAGAAGAACAGGTGAACTCCATCCAATAGAACCACAATGTATGGCAGCGTTCTTTGCGATGGTTGGCTGATGCTATAAGCATATCCATTTCATGAATCTCGTTCACCTTAGCAAACCACAGACTAAGAGGTGGCGCAGTCGCCCGCTTCCAGTACAATGAAATGCAAGCTTTCGCCACGTTTAATAGGTGCAATAATAAGGATAGTTTATATAGTTTCATTGAAATCAGTGCCCAAGACGGCAGAAAAGCCTGTGCCTCCGACGGCAGTCAATTTATAAATCCAATGGTGGATTTGTGTCAAAAAATAAGAAAGTTTTAGGCAGGACCAGAAGATGTGGAGCATAGTGCCCTGTTAATGGGCTTCTTCAGTAGGCCTACTGAAGAATCTCAATTACAGGGCGCAATGCGTATATGAGGGGGAGTCGAGCCTGTGACGTCATGTCACTTGCCGGCCTAGGTGGTGAGTTGGCGAAGGACGATTGTTATAGCTCATGCTGTGTTCGTTTTTGTGTTAAGTGTTACCATGCTTAGGGGCTATTAAAGTCTATATGCAGAAGTACACTATGTTTGCGCTTTTGTTTGCATGTGACTTTGTATGAGAGCGGGAGCCAGAGAGGACTTAATTATATGTTTATGGACTTTGGGAAATTATAATTGAATGCATTAGTGTGTTGAGCTGCACTTCATTGTTGTATGTACATACAGTACTTCTGAGTAGCATTGATGGTGGAACTATGTAGACACCATCAGGCAGGAGATAAATCATTGTTCTAGGAGCCTCTGGCGCAACTAGAGTTGCCACCTCATCCCTTTAAACCCGAACACCTTTGAATTACACAGGTTCTGAGGCTAATAAAATGCAGATAAGGCACCAAGTGATTTTAATTACCACCTTAATCCGCCACAAAACCTGTGTAATTAATATTGTTCGGGTTTAAAGGGATGAGGTGGCAACCATAGGCACAACCATTGTAGAAAAAGGATGCCCTTGAGGGTAATGGTTACAATACACATACATTTCCAGCATAGTAGAAACATTTTAGGTTGAGTTTGTAACAGGGTCTTCGTGGTTGGCTGAATTTGACACCAAAAATACAAGTCCCTACCCCCATTCCAGCCCTGCTAGAACAGTGTCCCTCCTGCTGAGGCCGAACCCTCCGCCATCTTGTGCCCCTCTCCATGCCAGAGGCCGCCACACAACATTCCTGGCCATAGACCTTTATATTCCCAGGGAAGAAATGTCCACAAGAAGTAGTTTTGCTGCACTTTACTGGTGGTATTCAGGAAACGACATTACAGTCACATCACAAGGACAACTTGACATTACACAGCCAATCCCATTTAAGGGACGGTCCGCAGTAGTCACAAGTGAAAGCATATGTGGCACCTTTAGCAGCCATCTTACCATAGTCTCTCCCTTCAAGTCCCACTCCATAGCTCTAACAGCTGGGTATGCTACCTGCAGTTGCTCTTCCGATCCCAGAGTCATTAGTATTCACTCAGAGGGCTCTGTCTTGCCCATTAGGCCTTGGGCATCCAGCTCAACACTCTCCTGTGGTCGTCCCAGTAATAGGATTGCTGCAGTTTCTCCTAGTGAACTCTGCACACTTTTCCTGGGAATTCTGCCCTGAGCACAGCCTTGACTGTGCTCACTATATCTGCATATGTGTGAGCTACTTGGCTCCCATGCCCCATCTGCCCTAAGGCTAATCCCCACATGGCTTATATGTGGGCCTTGATGCATCTATGAAATCACTACAGGAAGGACTTCTCTAAAAGGGGCGCTGTCACTTGCTTGTAACTTTTACCATGCTATTTGGGAGTAGAGCCACCTAGTGGCAGACTAGCTAACTGCACCTGCTTACAAGCTGATGACAATCCCTCTCTTTTTTGGGAAGAAAAGAGATACCGTATGTCTATTTATCACTCATTAATGGCGTTCACCTGACAGCCATGTTGGAGTGCAGATTATAGCAGGTTTTAAGTATGTAGCAATTAGATTAAAGATAAGCAAATGTCTGCCAGTCTTTTAAATTTGTCTAAAATTAGCCAGACTGATCAACAATCTTTTGAATGTTTAGGGGTTCCTTACCCCCTTCATGTTTTTGTAAGATTTTACTACGTGCTTCAGGCTCATCTATTTTACTTTTACCCATTCAGAGACATCAAGTCCAGCCTGCAGTTTATTTTAGCAATATACAATCTCTCCTTAAGCCCTCAAGTGTCTGTTTATACTGGCAGCAACAGTATAACACCCATCATAGTAACAGCTTATAAAAATCTTTCCTAACAGTATGTACAATACACAATGGTCTGAGTAATCCGCTGTCCTGACCTTATTTAATTCAGGGAAGTACAAACCCATATACATATTAAATCCCACAGTGATAACACATGGGTATTGATAATAGCCATAAGCCTGCTCCATGCTGGAAATATTGAGACCGATAAGAGTCATTATTTCTCACGTAATCCGAGGATGATGACAGATCAAACCTGATTTAACCATAACCAGCCCCAATTTGAAAAATGTCCCAAGGACAGCAAGTTATTCACCTACAGCAAAGGTCTCCAAACGTATTAGTATGAGGGCCACATTGTATTTTTTAGAAATGTCCATGGGCCAAATAAAAAAATGTGTTTAATAACTGAATGACTCAAATTTAAATGAATGAGTTTTTTTTGTAATTAGCATGATACGATTTAAAACAATGGAGAAAAAACTTCAGCAGCTAAGTAAAGAAATTCAAAATAAACCTGAGACCATCAGGGACCCCACCACTTACATTAGAGTTCCCATCAAAGGCCCCTGTTGGAGTCCACCATACATCAAAGTGCCCCTTACATCAGGGTCACCTCAGTCCCCATCAAAGTTGCTGCTTACATCAGCATCCCCCCCTACAAAAGGGTCTCCATCAGAGCCCCCCTTACATCAGGGTAGCCATCGGAATCACCTTCTACATCAGAGTCCCCATCAGTGTCTGCCCTTACATCAGGTTCCCCATCAGAGTCACCCCTTACATCAGAGTCCCAATAAAATTCACCCTTTACATTAGAGTCCCCATCAGAATCATCTATTACATCAAGGTTTCCATCCGAGTCACCCCTCACATCAGGGTCGCCAACAGAGTCACCCTTTATATCAGGATCTTTATCAAAGTCCCCTCTTACATCAGTGTCCCCATCAGAGTCCCCCCCTTATATCAGGGTCCCTATCAGAGTCACTCCTTACATCAGGTTCCCCATCAGAATCTCCCCTTCTATCAGGGTTCTCATTAGAGTCCCCCTTACATCAGGGTCCCCATCAGACCCCCCCTTACATCAGGGTCCTCATCAGAGTTACCCAGTATATCAGGGTCCCCATCAGAATCACTTCTTACTAGGGTTGCACCGATACCAGTATCGGTACTGATACTAAGCACTTGCACGAGTATCGGTACTTGTGCAAATGCACCGATACCTGAAACCGATACTTTCAGGCTCAGATGTTTGAGCTGCCAGTGGGTCTCCCCCCACTGAAATTTGGAAAAAACTGCAATTAATGGTTGTTAAGGAGCGGGGCTGCTGCATCCTTAACAATCGATGACTCATTCAGCTGTCACCGGGATTCCCCGTTGACAGCTGAAGCGTTAAAGAAGTCCGGTAATTGGAGCCGTCAAAAAAAAAAAAAAAACGGTCGGGCAATGTTTATCAACAACATTGCTCAACCTCTGAAACACTAAAATAAAAAAAAACATTGTTTCTTTTTGTATCTTTCTGTTTCTTCATCTACAGCTAAAAGGGATGAACTTCGATCTGCAGATGAAGTCAGTTTAGAGCAACCTGTCAAGTAAAAAAAAAAAAATGTTTTGTGTTTTTTAGTAAATGTTTCTCTGTTTAACCCCTTATTAACCACTCATTTACTCTAATCAGCCTTTATTAACTTCCTATTCTCCTCCATTTAATCATTATTTTCCTGCCTTTTTTTTTCTTCACGTTTCACATTGAAAAAGCGCAAAAAAAAAAAATCGACTTTTCAATGCTTTGTACCATTGCTGACAGCCGAAGTGAAAACAAAACAGTTGCAGTAGGTATCAGTAATTGGTATCAACGAGTACTAAAGAAAACGATTGGTACTAAAAAAATGGTATTGGTGCATTCCTACTTCTTACATAAGGGTCCACATCAGAGTCTCCCCTTACACCACGGTTCTCATTAGAGTCCCCCTTACATCACGGTCCCCATTAGAGTCACTGCTTGCATCAGGTACCCCATCAAAAGTCCCCCTTACATTAGGGTCCCCATCAGAGTTCTCCTTACGTCATGATCCCCATCAGGGTCTCCTCCTACATCAGAGGGCCGCATACAAATCTTGCAATGGGCTGGATTTGGTCCGTTGGCTGTAGTTTGCACACCCCCAATCTAAAGGGTAACTGGGAGATTCAAGTCAATAACACCTTGGTATTTTTGATTGTGATACACCCCTAAAATATTCACCTACCTGTATTTCCATAGTTTTACACTAATAAAGCAAAAGGTGCTTTTTGGTATACTGCATATGCAATGTTTCTGGGCACAGATAACCGCTGGGATAGATCATCCACTATCATTTTGTAGTTGCAGTTTCCAAGCATGAACCTCAGAGCCTTAAAAACAGGCTTATTACATTTTCTTTGCATTTATGTTGTTTTAACACATTTGTCTTGTTTTTCTCATATGAATGCTGTATGGCTGTTCAAGGTCTGCACATACACATATTATTATTATTATTCACGATTTATATGATTTACATTGATGTACATTGGTGACCGGTTTCCATTTGGTATCCATTAGATCTGCACTGTGGTTTCTCTTTAACCCATCCATCCATTCAGAGCTTTTTGAGGAATTTATTGAGAAATGCCCATCTCATTCCCTAGACAATCCCCTTCTGCAGATTGTTAAACAGATACCAGATTTAATTAGCATTAACGTCCTGGCACAGCTCTGGACTCCCAGCCAGCAATATCCAACTTGTCAACATGTAGCACTAATCCTCTTAGTGACAGAGGCACGGAACTGCGGCACGGAACTGCGGCACGATCACGTTATCTGCCAGTCTGGTGTTCCTCTTACTGTGCTCATACTATGTAGACGGATATTGAGACAGAAAGTGCCCTAATACACATTCTAAGCAGATTAGACATTAAAGCTGAACTCCAGGCAAATAGCTAAATATACAAATGAAAAACACATATATATAATAAAATAAACGAGTCCTAAAGTACATCTAAACCCAATCACTAAAATACCACAGTAGCATTGACTTGTTAAGTGTATTTAAGCTCAAAACCAAAATTTAATATATTGCTTCTTAACGGTCCCTAGGTGAGGTGGCTGCATTTGTTTTCTTTTTTCAAGGTTCTTTTGCCTTACTGTCACCTGGTGAATTTGGGAATGACACACTTCCTGTCCCAGAGGGGCTACATCACCCCTCCACTGTATCTAGAGAACAAGACATGCTTATCACCCAAGGCTGCTCTGCTGGTATGGAACACAAACATGTCCATGTCTCTTCATCTACATTACATGTGTAGCACACTCCATGTAGCAGCTGCAAATGAACAGGGATCCCCCCACTCCTGCACATCCAGGCATACAGAATCTTCACAGGCATGCCGGTGTTCTATCACCAAGTGTCCGGCTGTCACTAGGTGTCCGAAGTGTACTGCGCATGCGCAGCGCATGCGCAGTCTGGAGCCAGAAGATTTTCGGAAATTGGCGGAAGATGAGCGGCGCGTGCGCCGTGAGTCGAGGAGAAGCCCCCACCATCCAAGCGGACATAGGGTTAGTCAAATTGAGAGGGCCCCTCGCGGGCTCGCTTCGCTCGCCACGCATCGGGCATGGCCTCGCTGCTCTCGGCACTTTTATATTCTAACTCTATGTCCACTGGGATGGTGGGGCTTGAAAGTGGACTCACGGCGCAGGCGCCGTTCATCCTCGGCAATTTCCGGAATCTGGGTGTCCTGTGTGCTGCGCATGCGCAGTACACCTCGGACACTTGGTGATGGGGGACGGATAATGATACAACACCGGCAGTCTGTAGCTTTGTTTTTGTTGTTAGGGGTTAACAACTTGGATATGGATAGGAGGTTATGGGATGCCCACTTGACGGCAACAGTAGCTTCAGGGACATATTCCTATGTACAACTTTAAGTGCTTCAGGCAATGCTAGCCCACCTGGCTGCATCTGCCTCTTCCCTCAGCCCTCTTGGCTGCTTCTTCACCAGCCTGCCCAGCTGACTCTCTACACCAGTCCAACCGACTGACTGTTCACCAGCCCACCCAACTCTTCACCCAGCCTCCTGAACACTTTATCTCCATCTTCCACCCAACTGCCTTGCTGGCCTGGCCCATGTCTATTTATGGGGTTGTCTCTGCCCTCTGACAGCCCACCACTGTGGACTGACAGAGGCTCCATAAATATTCATGGCAGCCCTGAACTCCAGTGAACCCTGACCCAATTAAGACCCACAGACTGTAACATGAGTCAGTTAAATTTTACTACTCTGCCTCTACTAGGAGCACAGAGGGTGCTACACATGGGGGGCAGGGAAATCAGTAGCCTACATAAGATGGCTAAGAAGGAAGATAATACTACATTTCTGGCAAGATGAACAGGAATTTTCTGTATTTTTTGAAAATGTTCTTAGCATGAACAAAAAAAAAAGCTAAAAAAAAGAAAGCTAATGGAGCTACCACATCTAAGGACTGTAAGCTGAACATTTTTAAATATGGGTTTAAATATCCTTTAATGTAATTTCAAATGTAATGTATGTGTAGCACTGCCCCCTTGGGGGTTGCTTAGAATTGCATGTTCATCTGCGCCACCTTGACCCTGTGAACTTTCCAGCCCTCCTGATACTCTAGGTTCAGACACGTTGTGTATACCTTTAATTAACACACTGACACAAGGTATATTGATTAGCTCTCTCTTGTTTTACTTACTCAAGAGGAGAGTCTTGTAACAGGGTATTAGTCAGCCAAATCCTGGCTAAACAGCCAAGGTTCAGTTGAAAAAGTCTTCCAAAGCAATTAAATGACAATTAGCAATGACAGAAATATAATATCGAGGCATACAGAAAGCAGACAATAAATGAATGAATTTCAAAAGGGCTACTGGTTGCTGCATATAATACCACTGCTAAAGGGGAACCCCAGGCCGGCCTATTATACATTTAATCCTAATGAGAGATGAAGTAATATAGTGTCTAGTGGTGTGTCCCTTTAAATGGAGATGGAATTAGCAGAGTTCAACGATGCAAGGCCTTGTAGTTATCTTCATCGGCAAATGTGGCACAGTGATATGCAGTCAAGGCAAAGCAGCTGAGACTGACCAGTGGCAATCCTTAACCACTTCAGCACCGGGCGATTTTACCCCCTTCCTTACCAGAGCACTTTTTGCGATTTGGCACTGCGTCGCTTTAACTATTGCGCGGTCGTGCGACGTTGCACCCAAACAAAATTGACGTCCTTTTTTTCCCACAAATAGAGCTTTCTTTTGGTGGTATTTGATCACCTCTGCGGTTTTAATTTTTTGCGCTATAAACAAAAGAAGAGCGACAATTTTGAAAAAAAAAAACACAATATTTTTTACTTTTTGCTATAATAAATATCCCATTTTTTTTTTTTTAAATCACGGGTGCCCGGCAGACATCGCGGCCGCCGGGCACGCGCACCGGGTCCCGAGCGACGCCGTGGGCGTGCGCGCGCGCCCCCTAGGCGGCCAGGAATGGGAGGACGTCATATGACGCCCACCCAGGATGGGAGATCCACCTTCTGGGCGTCATATGACTATGGGCGGCATGGGAAGTGGTTAAGGTAATTTAGGGATGAGATCTCTGGCCGAGATATTTCTGCTTGGCTCTGTCAACAAAAGTCAATTGAAAAATCTACTTTTGTTGATCTGGACGGGGCTGGCAGGGCCACCCACAGAACGAATCATGACCGACGCAGAATTCAGCCAAAATTAAATCCATGAACAGCAAGGTCAACTTAAATAGGCAGGCATCTTCTACCATTATCACCATCAAGAGACCTTCCCTGAGCAATGGCAGTCAAATTTTTGAATGGCTGGCAAGGGGTGTCTGCGGCTGCCATGACTTATAGACATTATGGTTTTCTCATCTCTGGCAGGGGTAGCTTTACTTTCTTCTTAGCCTAGTAACAGTCTGCTGATATTCATTTCCCACGCTGTACATCCAGAATGTGGATTATAATACATTTTAATGTTGCTTTACAACTCCCAGACTGAATTCTCCTTTTATGAATCCTAATAGCTTTACCACTTTGCCTCAGATGGGGAAGAGCTTTTTTCTTACTATTACTTTAACTGTTGGCTGTTCACAGTCTCTATGAAGGAAGCAGTTGATAATCAACAGCTAGTCATTTATCTGCTGACACAAGAAGAGAACGATTTTGGAATTCAAAACTTAGCAAAACTTTTATAAAATATGAGGCTAACTGCCAGCCCCTATACTCCATGCCATCTATAGTTCTCACTACAGACTTCTTATCAGCAGGCAACCCTAACCAAGGGCTAAGACCTTCACTGGTTTGAGCATCTTTTCCATCTTGTCCACTAAGCTGGTGGATCATACTGCACAGCTTTTCTCCACAGACCCTACTAAAGAAATCACCTATTTTTAGGCTAGTCACAAAGCAAATGGAGGAAGAGCAGATGGTACTTAAAAGAGCATTCCATAGATGCCAACTTTTTAGGGCTGCATAAGTCCCCTTGATCAAGGTAACAATAAAGAGGCCTGAAGGAAAGGATTTAGTTGTGGCGCCAAAACATTAGTATCTATGGAATGCTGTTTTTGGCAAAGAAGCTTTGAATTGTTGGTTTTTCTACTATCTAGTCGGTCTGTTGTTGAATCTCTGCTGCTGTGCACCCACTCTGATTTCTGGCCTATGAAGTACATATGGTGAAGGTGGGAAAGATGGGCACCTTTGTAAGTAAGCAAGGACTCACCCGGGTCACTTCCCCAGTTACACAGATTGTAATACTCAGAAAAATATTGGGTAAACCAACAGGTAATTTTTACAAATAATTTTCCTTCATACTGGCTGTTCAATAAAATAAATTTATGAGTTTAGAGAATGGATGAAAGGTTTAGCAATGTACAATACTTTTGGTAGTTAAATAATGTATTGTTTAACCTGGTCTATTCTTCTGGATCAAAAAGGAGGGACAGATGTCGAGGAAAAAACAGATAAAGGGATTTTGTTTAATATGGGGGAGGGACAGTCGCTCGAAATGAGGGACAGTCGCTCGAAATGAGGGACAGTCGCTCAAAATGGGGGACAGTTGGCAGTATGCAGTACAGTTTGGTCTGTAGACTCAGTGGAAAAGAAATAAAAAAGAGCCACTCAACCAAGCATACTGTAGGTCGCAACCCTTGTAAAAGGTTGCCTCTTAGGGTTGTAGAAGGAAAAATAGATGGCATAAGGTGGGAGAGGGAGAAGAGGGGGGTCATATTTTGTAAATGTATTGTTTTCTATTAAAGGTTTTAAAGCAAACATTCTATCATATCATCATTCGATTTCCTTTTATGAGTATTTCATCCACACTAGATATTAATATCTTGATTGGGGGGGGGTTAACATCACTATGGGGAAGTTACTTGAATGCAAATTCCAGAACGGGGAACCCCCCCAAACCAAGTGGCTCCTACAGGGATAGCGCTATACAAGTTTGAGGTCCAAGTACCTAAAAAGACTTGCAAATTCATGCAGCAGCCTCCAAAACCTTCCTGTCATGGATATATCTTAGGCAGAGTCTGAACTTACTGATATGGTCAAAGCCTGAACATTCCTAATGGCCAGTGACACTGCTCATCACTACCCAGAAGAGTCTTAGCTGTCCGAAAGGCCCAGCATTTGGAAGGTTTGGAGAGCTGCTGCAGGTATGTGTTATAAGCTAATAGAAATAGAAAAATTAGCTGCGCTGAAAATTAAAGCGGGGTTTCACCTTACAAAATTTTTTTTTAAAAGTCAGCAGCTAAAAAAAAAAGTAGCTGCTGACTTTTAAAAAGTACACTTACCCTCCCAGGGAGCCCGCGATGTCCGTCCTGACTTTTAAAAAGTACACTTACCCTCCCAGGGAGCCCGCGATGTCCGTCGTGGAGGACGAGCTGTCCCTCGGCGATTTGGTTCCAGCGCCGCCATCCTCGGTAAGGGAAACGGCTTCACGTTTCCTACTGCGCATGCGCGAGTCCTAATTTGTGAATGGGGAACGCGATGTGTTGTGGGACATAGTTCCCATAACACATCGCGCCCCATTCAACAGAAGACGGAAGAAGAGAAGATCACCGCGGAGCTGGAGGAGGCAGATTAGGACGATCTGCCTAGCAACAGCCATTTCTGGTAAGTAAAAAAAAAAAAATTTTTTTTTTTTTTTCATTTTAAATGGTTACTAACATATTTTTAAGTTTTTGTTTTCAGGGTGTCCCCCCACTTTAAATACGTGATATAATAATGGTTGCAATGTGATCAAACTCTGCTATCATGCGTTTGACATTAATCAATCGTTAGTAACTCAAAAAAATTCCAATATCAGCGTGACAAATATCAATGAAGAAAAATAAAAAAATAAAATAAAAACCCAAACTCAAAAAACAAATTTCATAATTAAATGAAAATGTGAAAAAGAATAAATAAAATAACATAAGAATATGCACAAAGTCCACAATGTATGGTAAGAGTCCACAATTAAAACTTCGATGGTGACACTGCACTCAACAACCTCAGAGATGTGATGGAATACACCAAAAGAAAAAGATCCTCCACCATTAAAATAACTGCAGCTTACCAGCTCATTAGATCTCTTTTTTAAGGAGATCCAAAGGGCCTGTGGCTTATCCCCCAGCCAGGGTCTCTATTCCAGATAATCCAGATGATACACTCAGATCAACAGAAGAATTCCTGCTTAAATCTCCCCTCACCATCACAAATATTCATTTATGCAGAGAAAAAAAAGGAAGATCCATAGCATAATTCCGTATAGACTGCTTTAATGGGAAAGATATTTGTACATATTGCACTTACATTTCAGATGTATAATAAAGGCATGTGTTGTAAACGAGCCGGCCGGCTCTCTCTATCGCTACCTGTCGCTTCCTGGACAGACGATGAATGGAGGTGACGTCAGCACGCTGCTCACCCTACGTCGTTTCGTCAAAAGATGACTTCTTCCTGGGCCATGTGTTATAAGCTGTAGGTGCCTGCATTTCTTACCAACATCCGCTTGCCCCCTTCCGAAATGAGATACTGAGGTTGACTTACTACAAAGTTTATTTAAATGTTAAAAATTGGGTTGCTCTGTCTGAACACAGAATGAGCCTCTTCATCTAGGAGACTAGGACCAGATTAGGTTTTTGGACGATAATGGCGGCAGCAGATATGAAAAGGCCAAACTATAACAACTACAAGATCAAGCCAAGCCCTTAGTCACCAATTAATCCCCAGATGCCATTTTGTAAGACGTTAAACTATGAAAGCTGAAGAAAAGGAGCAAGAAGGTGGGACTTTATGTGAAGCACGTGGTAGCAGTTGAATAGAATGGTGAGTATTAAAATATTTAATATTCTCTAGATACATATTTACTATACATTAAAATCCATATACATAGAAATACACACTAATTTGTGATGTCAATTTCTAAAAGAGTGGTAATTGGTAATAACATGGTTATAATAATTAATAGCATGATAAAATTACAGAATCCACCAAAATTCATAGTTGGGTAAACATATATTACAAGAAAGCATCTGCATGGTCTATGGCCTTTCTGATGCCTGTCACAATAATGTGATGATGTATATGTATTGGCACGATATACTGTTAAACATGTAGTTGTATGATTCACGGAATCTGGTAGCTCGACGCATTTCATGGCTTATATGCCGCTCATCAGGAGAAAGCACGTGATGTATATGCATTGAGAAATAGGTTGTCTATGTAAATTGGCTTGTATCAATATAGGGGAGGATAGGTTGAAAGCACCCCCCATAGAGATCACTTAGAAGTATATGTGCACTTGATGTCGCAATGTCAGGGACTGTGAGCCACCCAAAGGCATCAGTGTCGGGAGCTGAGGAGGCATGTTCTCCACAGGCATGTTCTCCACAGCTCCAGACACTGATGCCTTTGGGTGGCTCACAGTCCCTGACATTGCGCCATCAAGTGCACATATACTTGTAAGTGATCTCTAGGGGGGTTGCTTTCAACCTATACTCCTCTATATTGATACAAGCCAATTTACATAGACAACCTATTTCCCCTTGCAGATACATCACATGCTTGCTCCTAATGAGTGGCATATAAGCCTCGAAACGCGTTGAGCTACCAGATGCCATGAATCATACAACTACATTTTTAACAGTATATCGTGCCAATACATATACATCATCACATTATTGTGACAGGCATCAGAAAGGCCATGCAGATGTTTTCTTGTAATATATGTTTACCCAACTATGAATTTTGGTGGATTCTGTAATTTTATCATGCTATTAATTATTATAACCATGTTATTACCAATTACCACTCTTTTAGAAATTGACATCACAAATTAGTGTGTATTTCTATGTATATGGATTTTAATGTATAGTAGATATGTATCTAGAGAATATTAAATATTTTAATACTCACCATTCTTTTCAACTACTACCACATGCTTCACACAAAGTCCCACCTTCTTGCTCCTTTTCATTATATTGACAGGGATGGAGGCACATGACCTTACCAGGCCATGGCTTCACTTAAAGCCCCATCTGAAACTATGAAAGATAACTCCTAAGGGCCATGGAGCTAACTCCTAAGGGCCACTCTGATCCTTTAGGGTCTTGTCGCCGCCAACAAGTCACCAGAGACAGTCTCCTTGCGTACATACCTAGCTTGGAAGAGGAGCAAGATTTCCATCAGTGAATAAATGGTGCCTCGCTAATCCAGCCAGCAAGGGTGTGACATTCAAAAATGGGAGAGTATTTCTCAGCCCTGCATAGTGAGCCTGCCACTAGTGAATGGTCGCCATCGCCAGGAGCACCATGGCAGCACCACTCGGATCCTTTAGTCTCAATATGAGCCCCACTGTGTCTGCCAAAGAAAAATGGAAAAAACGAGGCGTAAAGAACAGTTATGTTACCCAGTCTAATAATCTCACTAGTTCTGTGAGTGACATATCTTTTGAGAGCTGGAGATTTTAATTCATAAGAACATATTAATGCTCAGATATAAATCCATTTCCTCCTTATTGGATTTTAATGTGGAGATTTTGCTGCCCCAGATGAACTGAGCTTTAAACCCATTAAGGTTTTTGGCAAGAGCAAAAAGCTTATCCACCGCCCCCAGCCCATTGCTGGATTTCTCATTTCCAGAACCCCAGGGAGGCAGCGGGAGGCATGAGAGGAAGCACCTGAGCAGGCACGTAGTATGTCCTTCAGCTCATTAGAGGAGTTTGCCAATACATGAACAGCAGACGAAGGATTTGTTTTATTCCCTGTATATCTTCCTTATTATATGACTGTGAGCGATGTGTCTGCCACTTTATTCACTGATGTACAATATCTTCTGTTTCAGCACTACTGCAGCAATTACATTTGTTCGTTAACATGGAACATTGCTGATGTCATGAATGTCTCATAGCCAGAAACCTTCTTGGTAAATCCATTTTTATGGCTGTCATTTTTTTTAAGATCTGCAGCCCCCCCTTTACTAAATTTAAACCCCCTGACAGTCTACGGTTTATATAACTATGGAAGAAAATAACACATCTAAAGCTGGCCTCTGACATTAGATGACGATTGGGTTGTGCATGCATGATCTGGCTGCTGAATGATCTTATGCAGCAGATTAACACATAGACATTTAATTCATACATTCTCGCACATTTATAAACACTGTAGAGGTTCCCTCTGAAAGCATTAGGAAAATTGCATAATGGCAATCACCATCAGAAATTCCGACAGCAAATGTTCGATGGAGCATACACACAGTCGGAAAGTCTGACCGTGTGTATGCTCCATCGAACATTTGCTGTCGGAATTTCCGCACACAAATGTTTGAGAGCAGGAAAGTCCGATCGTGTGTACACAAGTCCGTCGCACAAAAGTTCATGCATGCTCTAAATCAAGCAGAAGGAGCCGTACTGGCTATTGAACTTCCTTTTTCTCGGCTCGTCGTACATCTTGTACGTCACCGTGTTCTCACGGTCGGAATTTTGGGCCAACATTTGTGTGACCGTGTGTATGCAAGACAAGTCCACGGTTTTGTTGTCGGAAAATCCGATCGTGTTTACGGGCCATTACACTGTGTGCTGTTGTTGCAAGGTGTAAGTGGACACTTGGACTGGGCAATAATTATATAAGGACCTGGTACCCAACGTGAGGCCCAGGGATGGCATGCACCCTTTTCACTCTTAGGCTTCATTCACATGGACGGCAGGCTCTGAAAAGTGATCTGCAGTCAGGGCCATGACTGGGGGGAGGTTTGCAGGAGAGGCAATCGCCCTGGATGCAGTGAATTTATGTGTGTGAGAAAGCAGCTCCTAGAGTACATTCAGCCGAGGTAAGAGCCTGCCCTCACCCTTTCTGTTCTTTACTGTCTTATTCTGCTACCTTCTACCTAGCTACCTGACAGGAGGAGTCTGAGCAGAGAAGCAGTAATGTCTCTGGTGTTTTCATGCATAGGACATGCAAACAAGGCTAAGCCACACGACTATGCACAAAAACATAGGAACTGGGATGCAAAAAAAATGGTTAAAGCCTCGTTCCACCCATATAAAAGTCAGCGGCTACAAAAAGTGTGGCTGCTGACTTTTAATAATTGAACACTCACCTGTCCTGTGGTCCAGCAATGCGGGCGAACTAAGCCCCACTCCTCTCTCCCTCCGCTCCTCGGCACCGACATTGTGACTGTGGGCGCCCGGCTGTGGCTTCACAGCCGGGCACAAACTGCGCATGCGTGAGCTGCACTGTGATTGGCCAGGCAATCTTCTGGGACCTACAACGTGTCCTAGAAGATTGCACAGAGGGAGGGGGAGAGGTGAACTTCCTTCTGGCTCCGCGGAGCCCCGGGAGGAAGTGGGAGCTGAATGCCCCTAAAAACAGGGTATCCGCTCTGCCCCCCAAAAAAATTACATGCCAAATGTAGAATGTCAGGGGGTCACCTTCACCTAAAGCGGAAGTTCAATTTTTTGGTGGAACTTCGCTTTAAGTCAATTAAACACCCTATTTCTGGTGGAGCTATTAAATTGGCATTGTCTTCCTAATGCCCCGTACACACCGACGGATTTTTTTGTTCCGACGGATTTTGTCCGACACTGGTATTGCATACACACGGTCGGACAAAGTTGTCGGAAAATCCGATCATTCTGAACGTGGTGATGTTTGTTGCCTACAGCGGGACTACGTAGAGGCTAGTAGCCAATAGCTTTGGTCTTGTAATGTGATCTGAGCATGCGTGGCACTTTGTCCATCGGAATTCGCTACACGCAATCGGAAAAAGTCCAATAGGACTTTGTTGTCGGAAAATTTGAGAGCAGGAGATAAAACTTTGTCCGTCGGAAAATCCGACGGAAAAAGTCCGATGGAGCCTACACAACGGTCGGAATTTCCGACAACATTGTCCGATAGGACATTTTCCGTCGGAAAATCCGACGTGTGTACGGGGCATTACAGTTAGATGGATTGGACAGGACACATACAATGCATAGAAACAGAGACACAAGGTTGGGATAGAAGGGTGGATTCTAGAAAGTAATGGCCCTTTTGGCACAGATCCTGCTGCTATTTCCATCTCTACATATGTCTCTACGTATTCTACGTAGAGATTTCCATCTCTACGTACAAACTGGAGCACCCATGTGAAGGCTGAACAGCATGGAGTGGTACTGATGGTCATTTAAAGTGACCCTTTTCTTTGCTCATATACAGAAAAGTGAAAGGGTCACTGAAACAACCCCCTTACCCTCTCCCCAGCTAGTAGCCAATAGCTTTGGTCTTGTAATGTGATCTGAGCATGCGTGGCACTTTTTCCATCGGAATTCGCTACACACGATCGGAAAAAGTCCGATAGGACTTTGTTGTCGGAAAATCTGAGAGCAGGAGATAAAACTAAAACACACAATCGGAAAAAGTCCGATGGAGCCTACACACGGTCGGAATTTCCGACAACATTGTCCGATAGGACATTTTCCATCGGAAAATCCGACCGTGTGTACGGGGCATTACAGTTAGATGGATTGGACAGGACACATACAATGTATAGAAACAGAGACACAAGGTTGGGATAGCAGGGTGGATTCTAGAAAGTAATGGCCTTTTGGCACAGATCCTGCTGCTATTTCCATCTCTACATATGTCTCTACGTATTCTACGTAGAGATTTCCATCTCTACGTACAAACTGGAGCACCCATGTGAAGGCTGAACAGCATGGAGTGGTACTGATGGTCATTTAAAGTGACCCTTTTCTTTGCTCATATACAGAAAAGTGAAAGGGTCACTGAAACAACCCCCTTACCCTCTCCCCAGCATAATATACTCACATTTCCTTCACTCCCCTGCCACCCTGCTTAGATGGAATGAATTCCCAGCATATATTGGTTACCATGTGACGATGCTGTCACATAGGATGATGGAGTCCATAGCCCTATGTAAGCTCTGACAAGTCAGTTTGGAGGTTACGTTGGGCTTTTTTTCACAGTCCCAGTGGCCATTGGCAAAGGAAAGGGTCACTTTACGGTAACAGCAGGTTGCATTGGGCCTGTTTTAATTCAGGAACGAATTGGATTACTATTTAAAACCTGTGCAAAGAGAATTACGTAGGCTGCCAGAGCAGAGACCTCCTCACAGCTTCCAGCTAAATAGCATCTTTCTTTTGGCCTGACTACGCAATATTTCTGAAAGCTCCCATTTCGTTAGTCCCTATGGATTACTAAAGATCAGAATGCTTTGCTCTCTGTTACTTAAGTTCCATTATATCTGTGTCCATAGATCACGATAAATCAGCATTACAGTAAAGCTGACAACTGTAGTTGTAAGGGTCCCTTTACTTGGCTTGTGAGAAGTACAAGATTGTATAGGAATTCATATTTATCTCTTTACAATGCAGAGCTAAGCTATGCCAATGAAGGGTTAAT